>CAOLHI010001406.1:0-386246 GCA_948474755.1 Ctenosaura bakeri
AATACAAAAAAAATCATCCTGAAACTACATCAGTCCAGCTACTTTGTTTAATATACATCAGGTTTTTACTGGCAATAATTAGAGTTACAGAGAAAGAGATTCCTACCCCCCAAAGCGTTTTGTGGCTTTTATTGCTTTGTGAAAGCTTAACCCTTTGGTGCTATGCCACAACTAAAGGCACAGGCCTATAAAAAGCATCAAAGTTCCTTTAACTACACTAACACCCCCCCCCAGCATGCCTTGTGTCTTTAATTTGTTCCCTCTCCATTTGTTACTCCTCACCACAGTTTTGATTGTAAGAGCTTTGTGTCTTCTTTGGCTGTTGTCAGTTACATTGGTGATAGTTGTGAGTAATGATACGGTACAAAAATATGTTAAACATTTTGAAACAAGTGTATACACCCTTTGGGGCTGGACAGTTTTCATGCTGTTTTCATTCTGGAGTGGGAAAAAAAAAAGATTTGCTTGAGTTGCATGTGGGGTACCCTACAACTTGGCTGTTTATGGCTGCTGGGCCTTGATTGCTGTGCACCCTTATTCCCATTCTCTAAAATTGGCTTAAAAAATATCTCAAAATGCAAATTGCTGGGTTTAGCTATACCCTTCATGCTATTTTAGGCACAAGAGAGGCCTTTTGCTCTGGTTTTAAGAAAAGAGACATTGGGCCAAAAACAGCTAAAGTGGCCCCCAAAATATTGTGAAATTGACCTTACCACATCAAATGGTGACAGGGGCATTCTGAATGGAAAAAAAAAATTAAAAATCAGGAAATGAGAAAAGGGTCTTGGGTGGCCATAGGCAACATGTGGACCACACAGCCCTCACCCCTGCCCTGAATTTCCTCAATAGGGTTGTAGCCATTTGCTGGAACAGACATTCAGTATGGAACAGGACTTTTAAACATTAATTACAATTTTAAGTCCCAGTGTTGCAAACTTGAATGTATGGAAACTTAATGGGAGTCTCAAATATCGTCATAGGTTTTAAAAACATATAATTCTGTATGAAATTAGCAGACAGTAGTAATTCCTTAGGCAAGAGTTCACAAATGGGGAGAGGCAGTTATAAAATGATTTCCAGAGTAGTAGTTGTATTAGATATAGGCATACCTCAGTTACCTGATTTAACAAAGCCTCTGATTAAGAAGCTCCATTTTACAAAGTCTTTTTATGTTCACCTAGCTCCCACTTTTTCCACTTCCTCTGTCTAGGTGGAAGGTTTTTATTTTGGCAGCATAGGCATTGTGAGGATGGCAAGGAAGGCTGGAGAATCACAGATTTTTGGTGTAACATTACAGCAGCATGTCTGCAGTAAACAATTTAGTAAAGCCTGAACTGGGAAAGAATGAGATTGTGTTCTAGCCGGTCCTGCTGTAAATGGGTGTGCCTGCCAACAACGGGCAAGGCAAATAGCATCTGACTCCAGAATCCCTTTTCTGAGGATACATGAACAGCAAAGCAGAGGGAAAGGGGGAGCAGATAAGCCTGCTTCATCTGCTACCCCCAGCATGTCAACAAAGCATAAATGTACAAGTCTGGCCACCAAAATAGAAATAATAAGGAAAGTGGAGTTCAGTGAAAGGAAGAAAAACCAATTTTGGCAGAAGCTTTCAAGCTGTCTCCAGAAGGTTCAGTGTGTTTTTATTTACTTCTTCAAGGCTTACCTGACCTGTTTGTTGCATTCAACGTGTGCATATTGTTAGTTTTGCATAAAAAGTTGACTGAAACATGTTCAACTGCCCTATTCTTTCCATGTTATTTCTACCTCTGGTACCAAATTTTCTGTTAATGAACTAATTCCATGAAACATAACTACTTTGTTAACTGAAGTACTCATGTGCAGCAAAGAACATGGGGAGAGAGTATTTGTCACTTAGAGACAGCTGTGGGGAAGAAACGTTTTTATTGAGCCATTCATCATGACCCCAACATTCTTTTTCTTCTGGTCAGTAACTGCCAGGTCAGATCCCATCAATGTACATGTTAGATTAGGTCTTTTGCTTCACTTTATTTGTACTTAACATTGATCCTGTTTTGCTTTCCATTCAGCTTGTTTCGAGTGAGTTCTTCAGAAGTCACTTTCAGCCTACTGAATAATTACACTATCTACATATTTAATCATATCACTGCTCATTCCAATACTAGTTTTTTTTCCTAGTTAAATAGTACCATTTTCTACTGAGGGGTGAGGATCCATGAAGGGTCTATGGACTATTTTCTACCAGCAACAGACCTAGACCTCCTGAACAAGCATCTCAAGCCAAACCCATAGACCCATAGGAGGGTCATTTTGATTTTCTGAAAAAGTGATTTGGCCTAGAAACAAGGTTTTGGGCATATATTTTTTTCTGAGAATTCTACCCTTCAAGTCTACTATGATAATACTCTTTTTTTTCTTTCTTCTTCTTCTTCTGTTTTTTTTTTTTTAATTATTGGAAAAGAATGGGGCTGAGGGACTTCCATGAGGCTCTAAAAACAGCAAAAATGATCTTGGTGTAGAGATTCTTGGCTAACTCAGTTTCTTCCCTCCATTTTCCCACTTATGCCTATATTATTCTTACTGTTGAATCCATAAGGAGACCTGTCTTCTTCTTCCATAACCAGTCTGTTTTTATCATGATCATTTATTCACTTGTATCCCACTTTTTCTCTCAAACTGGTACACAATGTTGTTTATTAACATAGAGATAAAAGCACATAAATGACATAACATTGAGTCAAAAGCCTTTGCTAGCAAGTCTTGTTTTTTTTTAAAGCCCCAGGTATACAGTATTCACTAAATCAACCCAATCAACATGTTTGTTGACATGTTTGGAGAATTCTAAAAAGTTGATGAGATAGCATTTTCCTTTGCAGAAGCCATACTGTTCTTTCTCTACAAGATTTGTATGCCTCTGTGCTTAATCATTTCTTCTGCAATAATAATTTCCACTGATTTGCCTTGAACAGAAACTAACCTAATTATTCTGTACTTTTATGGATCTGTTTTCAAAAATCGCGTTGGCTGTTTTCTACTCCTCTGCTATAGATGCTAATTTTAGGACCAGGATGTACCTTTTTATTAGAAAGTTAGCAGTCTCGTGTTAGGATGCTATCTGTATCTGGTGTCTTACTAATTTTTAATTTGTAGGTAAACCCTGCAATACTGTGAGGAACCTGTCGCCCTAGATATTGGATTATAACTCCCATGAGATTGCGTTAGCATGACCAGTGTTTAGTTGTACTGGGGGTCCAACATCGGGACAACCCTAGATTTCCCTGGTCTTCTCTAGAAGTCTGTCAAACATTGGTTACCACAAATCATATTTGGTCTCCAAACCTCCAAACATAATGGTTCAATCTATTCTTGTCAGCAATTCATGGCTTATTTGTGACATAGATACTGTCCAGGCTCTTAGCAGCTATAGTATGGACGATCTGCTTTAGTTTTAAGCAATTTGATTTTTTCCCCCTTGGATACCTTTTGAACCACTGTTACTTCTCATAGGATTAAGAGATTGAGCCTAATTGCTCATCACTTTGCATTGGTGTAGCATCTGATCTTGTTACTCATAATCCAACAGCTTTGCACCACCCTCAGTCCTGTAACTTTCATATTATAGCCTAAATTAGACTGTTGTGAGAATGGGACAGACCACTGTACAAGATTGTTGGGACCATCAAAGCCCTCAGGGCCAGGAGTGTTCCTTTCTTGAAATCCTGGAGAACCACTGCCAGTCAGAGTAGATAGTACTAAGCTAGCTGACATTGTATAAGCCAGTTTCTTATGTTCCTATAACAGGACTGTGTGCATTTTCAGAGAAGCAAGGAAGGACTATAGAAGGCTCTATTTCACTTGTCACACTTACATTGCCAATGCAGTTCTATCACACAAGCTTTTGTATTTACCATCTCAGGTAAATCAGTTTTTAGAGCTCAGTTTTAGGTAAAATAATGAATCTTTGGGAAAGGATATTAAATGCCTTTCTGAAAAAAATATTTCCATTTATGTTATTTAAAATGGGGTGTGCTGTGGCATGCACTAGATATGTGCATACTCATGGTAATTCATACAACATAGACAGTTTTGAGTGGTTTTTTGGTTCATGAACTGAATCACTGACTTTTCAAGCATTCCAAGTAGTCTGTAGTTGTACTAATCCTGTAAACAAGGACAATTTACACTTAAAAATAAGAAACTCAGTAAACTCAAAGAACTAAAGTCTTTCTTTTCTTCAGTCTTTTGTTATTGTTGTGAAATCAAAAGTCATGGTTAAAGTTGCTCTTTTCTTTCTGTGCTTATTGAACCAGCAAAGGTAAAAATACTTAAAGCTGCGAAGAGCACAAAGGGACCTGCCCTTCTCTATCTCCTTGTTTGCCTGTGTTGTTTTACTTCAGTTCCTGCCTTCCCAAATGCATGTGCACTTTGTCCTCTTTATACAAACTGTTCTTTGAGCAATGCATGCTTAGAGTAGCTCTCTCAAAGGAAACGTGAGTAGGTAGGTTTTGAACAAATCTTCTGGATTTTTTTAAAAAAAAATTAAAATAATGCAAATTGAACCCTTTGCTGATAATAATATTTATTGCAACTAAACATTAGTTTTATTCACAGTGTGATGTGGGTTGGTTTTCTTGTGGACATATCCCTGCATATCACTTCTCCAGAGATTTAAGGTTGTTTGGGGGGGAAAATAAGGTGGCCAGATAGTTTAGTATAACAAACAAAACTTGGCTGTTAATTTTTTCCCCCAAAAAGGATCTAGATTTGGACTAGCAATACAAGAAAACTTGTTTGTGTGGTAGTGGGGATGAACACTTATAAACATCACCCTTCAGAATCTGTTTTTTCTCTTAATGTTAACTGTTGAGTAATTTCTAGAACTTTGTATTTAAAACATTCTTTTAAGCATCTTAGAATTAACAGATAAACTGAGAGAGATGCAGTTCAGTATATTAAAAGGGCAAACAGAAGAACTGAATTAAAAAATGACACAAATAATGAGACACTTGATGCTACCAATTTTCCTAAAATATTAGAGAAATATTACTTCCCCGTTCGTGAACAAGAATTTGCAAAAACAGCCTGCCAATTAAATACATAGATATCCATGGTAATAACTTCAGTGCAAAAGACAGTCAACAATCTGGGGCTGTTTGCCGTTGCTGACATGTTGACTGGATTGCTGATATGAGAATGAAGCAAGAATTGTATGGCTCCCAAAACTTGGGAATTATCTAAGAAATAGCTTTAGAAATTAGTGTTGCGTATTAGGTGTGATTATAAAATGCTGACATGTGATTGAATTGTAATTGTTGGATAAAATTTTCCTTCCTCATATCAGTACAGGTTAATCATCCAAAAAATAGGCACCTCCAAAAAATAAATCAAATAATACCATGGAGAATGAAGATATAAAGATATTTTTTCTTTAAATATTCCAGATGCTGTAATGGAATTATTTCAGAATATATGAGAAGTACTTGACAGGACATTTATGCACTGGGTACAGAATCTCTCTTTCTCTCCCTCACTTATTCCTGGAACATGGTTTTTGGGTTTTTTCATGATCTCTGTGACTCACACACAAGTTATTCTGTGCCTGCACTGAGCCTATCAGAAGCCACAGCTTAGCATAGAGCCCCACCCATATAATGTGCAGGACTGACTGAACAGGGCTTCAGCTTATTCCCTGAGCTTCTTTCCTTCTTTTCAGTAGCGGTTAGACTTGAACGTCTGTGCTAGTTTGCTTCCATAACCTCTCAGCATTTATTTCTTCTCTTATTCTTTCTGCCGTTATTACTCCTGCTACTTTTTAATTTGTCTTACTTTCTTCTCAGCTTCATTTTACTTTTCTTCCCTCTGTCAGTTCTCATTTCTCAATGGTATTTGGAAGCTTCATTTTGGTGTGATATGCTTTCTTGTTATTTCTCCTGATCTCCTCAGTACTCATTAATATCTGGAGCAGCATACTAACACCTGTGGTACCCAAGACAGCTTTGCTTTGTTCTTCTTCTGTTCCTGTTCTCCAGGAAGAGATCTTGATGCCTCCTGAACTTTTCAGAGTTGTTCATACAGTGACAGGGCAGGGTTCAACACCCTTTGCACCCTGTAGTTCAGTGTTTCCCAAATTTTGGTCCTCCAGATGTTTTGTTCTTCAGTTCCCAGAATTTCCAACTTTTGGCTAAGCTGGCTGAGGCTTCTGGGAGTTGAAGTCCAAAACACTTGGAGGACTAAAGTTTGGGAACCACTGTTGTAGTCGATGGCCTGGTAGATCTGTCCCATTTGTCATTATCATGTGAACAGTACTCAGTGAAGTTCTCTGCACACTACTCCTGCAGCAACAAATGTTTTAATTCAGACCATCCCAGCTATACCCTACAAATTTGGTGAAAATCTATCCATTTGTTTTCACATGATATGGTAACAAATTAACAGACAGAAACGTATTTATTTGCCCTTGATCTTAGTGACACGCTCCCCTGCAAAATGATGGTCTTATGCCTGCCATTTCAGTAGCGATTCATAGTTTCTTACAGTTGAAGGCAGACTCTGTAATGTTACAGAGACAATACAATCCCAGGTTAGAAGACTGTTTTGATAAACCCTAACTTTAGACTAATTGGAAGAAAGCCAAGATATTTTAATTATCCTTTCATGAGTTGATTAGTAGTTAATAAATGTAGATATTTATACTTCTTTCTCCCTGCTAGGATGTCTTCTGTAATTTAAGGAAATATTGCACTCAAATATTCCAACCTTCTTCTTGTTTTTAAACATGAGAGTACTTTGGAGAGAATATAAAACATTTCCAATGTGGTTCTAACAGAAGAAAAAAAGTAAAAGATCAGTCAGTCAGTCCCAGCATGCCCTCACCTCTGGCTACAAATATTTGATTATATTTTTACTTTATTACAAGTAAAATACTCAGTTTCTTTAAGATAATATTAGCCCCAAATATTTTAAGCTGCAGTTAATGTGCAGGACCAAAGAGGAATATAAAAGTTATTGAAATTAATGATCAGGCAAAACTTACAGCTCAGATACCCACACAAAAACACTGTCTCTTGTACAACACTGAAGATCCACTGGATCTTTGTTTTCCTGAGGCGAAAAATGAATGAAACAGGGAGATATCGTTTTGAATTCAGGCAGTTTTTAACATTTCTGCTGTATTCATAAAACTTGGGAGAACAGGACTTGAAACTTATATTGGAAGGGATGGGAATGCCTAGTATACCTTGATTTACACTGTCTAGGTATTTTGGTGTAAGCAAATTCCAGTTGCTGGATACTCTTAAAGAGTGGCTTTGAGTGCTACAGAAAGGAAAACGAGAAGAGAGTGCAGTAGGACACAAAAATGTGCTTCCCTTGCAGCCCTAGGAAAAGCCCTGAAAACATAAGAAATTATTGTCCTCTCTAGTACTAGAAAAGTACTTATGTCACACCAGTGTTCCACTGTATCAGGACAGGGAATATGTAACATAGTATACCGTTTGGATACCAAGCATGTAGTGATTTGTATAAATCCCACAGTGAGTTTTGAAAGAGGTGCAATAGCTTTACCGTTACTATTGTTAAATTGATGCAAAAAATGAACAAGCTTTTTAGAGAAGAATAGGTTTTTTTCATCCCGAATAGATGAAGGTAATGTTGCAGTCATCTACCAGCTTGTCAGAGAATGAACAAAGCCCTGTTTCTAAGATGTTAATATAGTTCTGTTGTGACCTCAACAGGTATGTTCCTACGAACTATAAGCTGAGTAGAAAAGAGCTGCTAAGCTCACAGGAGGTTAAAAGTGGTGTTTCCCAGTTTATATTGCTGTAAGGGTCTGAGCTGTCCAGGGTCAAAGGACATTTTCCTTTTAAAAAACTAGACAGTTGAAATATATATCCATATGTATGTTATTATTTTCACTGTAGAACCTGACTTTGTTTGACCTTTAATTATACGGTTTACTAGGCAGTGACCTATTTAAAACTCCTGTTATGAAACATGTAGTTTCATGGGACAATGAACTTTGTCCTAACAAAATTGAATCTCTTGTTTTAACTGCAGTGTTGTGTAACCCTTGTACAAACCTTTGAGTAGGGTGTGTGTATGTGTGTGCTCTTTTCTGTTGTTTTAAAGCAGCATTGACTTCTTAGAATATAAGTTATAAATAGCAAACTTTCAGAAGACAAGTTTGTCATGTGTTTCTAGATTTTACCAAAGAGTAAGGTTCTAAGATTGTTTTTGGATTATCAGTTTATGGGACTGTGTATGCATAGATGTTTGTTTGAAGATACCTTCTGTCAGAACCTTCATTCTTGCATTGCATTTTCCCAGCATATAAAATATTGTGTCGTTAAGGAATGCGATTAACCCCCAGCCCCAAGCATCCTTTATTATAGGTTCTCTCGGGGATATGTCTGGTGACCTAGAGATGAGAGTTGGGGAGAAAAGTGAACCAATCTAATTTGCATTTTGCAAAGTGATAATGTGAATCAGAACACACTTATCCTTCAGTTTTTGTACATCTCTAGTTTTTGTGAAGCATTCTCCATTGAAGAAGTTCATGTAAATTACACATATTAGAACAGATTGGTCAACTGTATCAGGTGCAGGGACCATAGTGGACCACACTGCCCAATAATTTTTGAAAAAAGTTGCACCTGCAGAAGTTGCAACATGGATTTCATTTACAGTGTAGTATAGGAAGATCTCCTACACTCATAGTACTAAAAAGGTCCATCTTAAGGCCCCCAATATGTGCAGCAGTTATTAAACCAATAGATGTTTCCTGCACAGGCCTAGATGTGTTTTATATGGCATTGGTCTTTGGAGGCATTGCCTCTGCTCCTGTTGAATACTTTGACTACCCAACACATGAAAGAGGTGGGCAGAGTAGCCCAAATTAACATCTTACTGTCTTATCGAGATACATATATAGACAGGGCCAAAATAGGCAATAAACTTGAGAATACTTAATTGGATGGAAATGTTTTTAAGTCTGTCTTTTAAGATTTGATCACCAAGATTAGGAGGAGGAGTCTGTTTATATGTCTACCTGCTATCTGAACTGTAGATGCAGAAGCATGGAAAAGGACCTTCTGTGTTAGAACATCCAGAATGCAGCATACTCTCTCTTGTGAGATTTAGTCTAACCTTTTGTCTAACCTTCTTCTGCTCTCTCCAAAGTATGCCTTATAAAAAATCTGCTGTTCTTTTGTATCAATTCTTTACACTGTTTTATTCAGTGAACTTTTTTTTTTTTAACCAGTGGTATTGGTTGTTGCTGTTGTGGTGTATCTTTAAGTTATTTTCAACTTATAAGGACCTTAAAGCAAACTTATCATGGGATTTTCTTGGCAAGATTTGTTCAGGGGGTAGTGGAGTGCCATTGCCATCCTCTGAGGCTGAGAAAGCATGCCCAGTGGGCTTCCATGGCTGAATGGGGATTCAGACCCTGGTCTCCCAGAGTCCTAGTCCACCACTCAAACCACTTCACCACACTGGTTCCAGTGGCTGTTAATGCGTTATTTTTAAGGAGAAAGGCAGGAAAGAAGTTGCAGAAATACGTAAATATTGTCACTATGACTCAAGGAATTGGTTTGTTATAGATGAGGCAGTAGGTGAGAGATTATTTGCAATATTATGTGCTCCTATTCATATGTAATCTATAGCAGAACTGATGTAGATCCCTTGGTTTCATGTAATCTGTGTACATTTTAATCAACTATTAATGGAGAAGAGTACCTACCTTACAGGAATTCTTTTGCCTTTTGTTAACATGAATGTATGTTTGCACTGAAAATAACTCAAGAGTTCTGATGATCCATTTATTGGATCAAGTTTTTTCCAAATTTGTAATGTTGCCATCTTTTACCATGATCAGAGTTACCCAGCTTTTTCTGGGTAGCAGAATATTATCTGTTAAAAGGTTCCAATATATAGCTTTAGGAAGGACCTGCACTGCCATAGTTGCATCACACGCTGTACTAGAATGTGACAGCAGATGAACTGATATTATGGCAATAAGAATCAATGTGAAAGAATGAGTCTGGCTGTTTCTCTTTCCAGGTAACATGCTTATTACAAGATATGACAGGGATGACATGGAAAGCTTTGTAACCTATTTGAGTTATACATACCCGTGTGTATAAAGAGAAGCATAAAGTTGCTATGAAGATGTTAGAGTCTGCCCTGATTCTTCATTTGCCTTTCCCCTGGTACTCTCGGTTTAGGTGTGAAATTTTTACTTTGTGACTTCTTTGCATGTAAACTTAACTCTGCTGCTTTGTAACTTCCTAAAAGTTTATAACCCATACAAGGCATGCCCAGCCCATTGGGAGGTGCATCACTTGTGCAGTAGTGAGTCGAAAACACCTGCATGAAACTTTAACATATCTATCGAACTATGGAGGTAGATGGCAGACCTGCCCCACTGATAGTGTGAGAAAGGGAGAAGAGGTTGGCTCGATACAAAAGGCTTTAAGCTTGAAAAAATGTTAACTGACTGGGCTAGGAAGAAAATTATCTCCCTCTTTTTGTGGTTCCCCTCCCTTCTTTGCATCCTCTGTTGGTCATATTTAATGAAGTTTTCACCTGAGTTGTAGGTTTTCTGGGAACTTTCAGAAAGATAGTTCTATTATTCTGTTGCAGTATAAAAAGAAGAGAGGTAAAGAGAAGGGAGGAAGGAAAAAGAACCTTGTGGCACCTCTAAGACTGACCAGTTTATTTCAGCATATTCTGTCATAGATTATTGTAGACCTCTTGAAGCTCACTACAGACTTCATTGTGAACTTTTTGCATCTGAAGAAGCAGACTGTAGCTGAAATATTATGTGGAAATAAATTGGTTAGCCTTAGAGGTGCTAGAAGACTTCTTTCCCCCCTTACTCCCTTTATTTGACACTAAGTCTTCTTAGTGTAATCAGGATTGACTATTGACCATCAAGTCATTCACCGTATCACAGTGCTTACTAAACAACAGTAGGGTACAAGCAGTGTGTTTACACTCCATTCTATAGTTTTCCCTTACAGAGATAGTAGTAGGTCTTGGGGCCAGCCTACTCATACACTTGGCTGTGAACCAGGAATTGTATTTTTGGGTAACAGTAGCAGCTACTGGCTCTGACAGTTGCTATGGCTAGTTAGGGAGCCTGGTTTCATTCCTTTGAAGCCATTGCCACTGCCATTGTTTTCACTTAACTCTTCTAGATATTCTTTAGGCAGACAGGAGGAACAAGGACTTGCAGCAACTTCCTTGTTTGTCGTATCTATTTTCTGAAGAACTCCAGCAGTGCTGAGGGGACTGTGAGTCCTTGAGAGAACTGAAATGGACTTCCCAGCTGGTTGCATGAATAGCTGCTACTTCAGGTTCTTACTGGCTTCTGTACAAGTTGTTTGCAAGCCCTCAAAGTAAAATCTAGAAATTTTCTCCCTTTGGTTGATGATCTGCCTAGTCTGAAAAACCCACATGTCTGTGTTATCATTTCCCTCTAAGCTAATTCATTTTTCTTGACCTTTCACTTCAGGGATATTGAAGTGACTCAAATACAAGTGGCTGCTAGTGACTCAAATATAAGACCTTGAGGATTTTCCCTCAGTTTTCCTTTGAAATCCTTTGTTTATATATACAGGAGTGGGAGTTGTACAGCTTCCCAGTTGCGCAGCTCCTAGCATTTGTCATTATTAGTTATGCTGGATAGAGCCACTGAGAATTGCAATTCAACAGATGGGGGGGCATACAGTTGCTACCTCTGCTATATGAAAAAGACAGTGGCTAGCATCCTGTTAGTGACATGTGCAAACATAAGTCCAACATATGCCTGTGTATGTCTTTTTTGGTGCTGTTGCAGAGGTTGGTATTCTTTTCCTTCCTCTTTCCTTCCTCTAAAAATACCAAAGGAACTCCCTGAGTCATAATTTTGCTATGATAGCCCCCTTCCAGTCATTCAGTGGCTGGTAGAGAGAAGGGTGGGGGACAGAGAAGTGTCTGGCTGTGGAAACATAGCCAGATGCAGAATGATTACATCATCCATTGAGACCTCTGGAGGAGACCATTGGATCTCAGTGGATGATGTCATAGGTCTGTGTCTGGCTGTAGGGGAGTAGCCAGGTGTCAGTCTCCCTGGTATCAAGTAGCCAGTGAATGGTTTGAAGGAGGGCTGGAGCAGCTAAACAGTGAGTTGAGGGTGTGTGTAAAAGAAAAGATAGTTCAGTGGAAAGACTGTTTTTGGTTTTGCCTGCTGAACTTTTAAGCTATGCTTTCAAGTACAGGATTTCTGCCAATGGCTGTGAAGTGTTAAAATGTTTAGGTCATTTAAAATTAAGAAAAGTAGGCTCGGTGCTTTGAATAAAACTATTATTTTTAAAAGTTTTAAAAAATACAACCATACCAACCTGGAAGTAATTTTATTTGCAAGAACACATTTGTATTAAATAAAAAATAGTAGTAGTACCTAACTCTTAAAAAATGGAAAGGGGAAACCATGTCCAAGTCTGTTGTAGTTCCATGAGTTTAATTCTGTCCACTGGCTTTTTTCTGTGTAGAGGTAGCTCATGTTTGCTGAACATGAAGGGTAACATAGTATAATCTCAAATTCCTTTTTTTTTCCTGTGCACCATCAACACTTCAGTTCTAGCAGTAGAGCAGACTTTAAAAGTTTAAAGTCTGTTGTTAATCAATTAGCATTTTGTTTCTGCTTTTGACCTTCCCTGCTCTTGTCATGCCACTTATGCACATGTTGTGCTTGCAGCAGAAGCAAGGACCCTGGTGTTTGAAGTAGTTGAAGGCTGAATCTGAAGAGAGCTATTGCATGTTTTCAGACAAGACCATGAAGATCTCAGTGTGATATGATTGGCTAGGCATACTGTACGTTGCTCAGCATAGCAGTGACACATTGAAAATAAAACTGGAAGCAAGGAAGCTTCATTCTGGAGACTTATAAGGAAACCCACCAATGATCTTTGGGGGAGCTGCATACCTGCTCATCCAGCTACTTTCTACTTTACAGAACTCTGACTTCTATTTGAAGGGCTCTCTAGGACATTCCCCTATTGAGTGTTCTCTTTAAGAATTATTCAGTCCAAGTCCAGTTTAAATATAACCATAAGAAGGGATAACAAGGGTCTTAAAGTTGTCCATTAGCAGTTAACATCTGGACCACTGTGGAGACTCAGACTGCATGGTCAGAAACTTCCTCATATTGGTGAGTTGTATGGTATTCCTGTTTAAATTACAGTAATTATGTGCACATATAGATTCTTCTTGGTGGTACCTTTCCTATCTTTTGGTAATGTGTAAATGGATTCTATAAAGGTTGCTGTGTCTTTTGTGTAAACTTTGTAAACTGAACTTAGTTTGAGGAATAAGCTACTGGAAGCAATAAAGATTGCATGTCTAGATCATCTAATTCTTCACTGAATTTGTAACCAATGTAATTTGTAACTAATGATTTTGTAACTAATGTAAAGCCAGCTCATTAGATCCTAATAACATGTATTAAATTCATTGGGAATGGAGTTCAGTTGGAATTGAAAATTACCTATTGAAAATAAAATTCATGTAGTGCATATTTCAGATATTTGTACACCATCAACTAAATGTTTCTATAGACTGTAGTTCCTTTTTGGGATCCCAATCAAGGTCAGTGAGTGTGGACTTAACAACCTTTTTCCATTGAACGTGGAAAGTTAATAGCCCCATTAGAAAGATAGCATAACTGTTCCTGGGGTATAGTTCAGCTTAGAAGAGGTTGACATCAAAGAAAGTAGAATCTAAATTGATAGAACTTTGTAGCTATAGCTTTAAAACTGCAACTCATACCGCACATCATGCTCCGTAGTAGAGTGTGCCAGTCAAGGTATTTCCTGTGGTGCCTCAAAACACCATCTTTATGTCTTACCTTTTTGCTCATGTGTTTTGTTACTTCTGGGTAGAGCAGTGGTTCTCAAACTTTTTACCTCTGTGATCCCCTTTAGATGTACATGCAGACATTGCATCCCCCCACGTTGTACCCCTCGTGTGCCCTGTCCTGTGCCCCTCTTTCCCAGGCCACTTGTGCCACCACCCCCACCCCGTCTTAATGTTGAGCTCTTGTGTTCTCTACCTCCTGTCTTCATTTCCCTTCTCCCTCCCTGAGAAACTGCCTTGTGATCACTAAGCAGCATGCGCTTGCTGTGCCAATGACAGAATATGTTAAAAAGGGAAGCAGATTTTTGCTCTGGCTTTAATTGGAGGAAGGCATAATAGGGGAAGGTGCTTTGTGTAGCCAGTCTTCAGTAGTGCGCGCGCGCACACACACACACACACACACACACACAGAGAGAGAAAACATACACACAGAGAGGTTTGTCCTTTTTCATATTTGCTGTACTTGTAGGCTGACTTTTCTTGACCACCCCCCCCCCGAGCAACTATTGCGCTCCCCCTTAGGCTCCAGTCCCACAGTTTGAGAACTACTGGGATGGACGGTGCTGCTAAAACACATCCCATTATATAGAGATAGATTTGAGAGCTGACAGGTTTCTGTTTAGACCATTATTCAGTTGATTAAATGACAGGAGCTTTCGTCTTGCATCAGGCCACACCTGCATATTATGTCTGAATTTAGCAGTAGTTTTCCAGATTAAGTGGTAGAATATAACTACCTGAGGCTACAATCCTGCTGTTTTATGGTGCAAATAAAGAAAAAAATGGTTCTGGTGAGTTGTGAAACTGTTTAGAGTGGGTATTTTGACGCTTTAAAGACCTGAGGAGGAGAGGAAGAAAGTCTCACTTCTTCCAGTGTTGGATACCAGTGTACACTGTTGGGTCTTGGTCAGAAATGTTTACAAATTGAAAGTTGGTTTATCTGCACATTTAGCACACAGTGACCCATGGGAGCTACTATCAACTGAAAAATACTGTGTTGAGGTGGTATCAGACTTCCTTAGTTGTATATTTTATTGCCTGGCTTTTCTTGCTTTTGTCCTCAGTCCATGGCCAACAAAGGGAGTGGCTTTTACCTCCATCAACCCTCCCTGAGGACCTCTTTGACCACCAACTTAATCAAACATCTCAAATAAGATGCAGGCCTTTGACTTTGTCACTGTCACTTTTCTTCTCCTGTATGATTTTTAATAACTTTGACTCATGAAAAAGCCAGTGGACTTCAGAAGCTCACATAATGTATTTTATGCCTTTTAGTTGCTCTAATAAAAGTATCACAACTACGTGCATTTTGGATTTTATTGTATTGCCTCTGAATATGTATTTTAGTAGTATATGATCTGTTATGGCTTTGAACATGCAAATCATCACTGGATTTGAGTGACGAATGTGAAACTATAATTGAGAGTGGTTCTGTTTACTATAGATTTAATACTGAAATATGATTAAGACCAGCAATATACTGAAGGAACAGATTTACACTGGAGAGATGGAAGGAAATATTTAAACCTGATTAAAACAGATCAATAATATGAAGTCTGCACTGGGTTATCTTGAGAATGTAATAAATGCTAAGAATAGGAAGCTGCCATAACATTGATAAAACTTCATATCCTCTAATTCTAAACATGTAGGTAGTGACTTCAGATAGTAGAAGGCTCATCCTACTTGGCTGTATTTTTCTTGGAGTTCTTTCCCCAAGACCTCCCTGTTACTTATTTTTAATACCTGAAAATGTAATACTTCTGCATTCACTGTTTTAGGCTGTGTTTTAAAACAAGCCAGTACAGGTGAATGGTACAGAGTTCTTGCTCAGTGAAAGTCTCTAAGGAGTTTTGACAATTTACAGAATACCTTTTTTCCCAAAATTCCTTATTGTTTAAGTTTCCCAGCTGATTGATAGTCTACTTGTTTATGTTCTGTTCTGTATTTGAACAGTGTGTAACTCATGAATAATGAATAGACTATTTAACAATTACATTTGCTTCTCATATAGAAGTTAGTGCTTCATGTGTTTTCCTTCATTTGGTATAATTTGTTTGTGTAATAAGTTTAGAAAAGACCTTCCTTACCAAAAAGTATAACTGTTCATTAAATACAGAAAATGACCTTTGTATGTAGAAATATTAGCAGCTATGGCAAGGTTGCCATTTTCTGGAAAATCAGGGATAAGTCAGGGAAAGTCAGTTTAGAATTCAAGTATTATATGCAGAACTACATTCATAACATGAAAGCTATTTATTGTGTTTAAAATATTTATGTCCTGCCCTGTCATAAGATCTCAGAGCTGCATACAAAATGTAAAATATAGGGAGCATATTCATGTAGTTGAATTTCTATAAAACAGTTGTAAGCAATTTAAAACAAATGGAAAATTTATACTTACACAGATTTTGACCAAGATTTTAGAGCCAGAGACGTTTTAGCTTGGAGTCAAAATGAAGTCAACATCAGTACTAGTCAGGTTTCCTAGAGGAGACAATTCCACTGCCAGAGAGAAGCTTTTCTCCCATATCTCTGCACAGTGTGATGCTCCTAATGGTGGAACACAGAGCAGGGCCATTGAGCAGATCTCAGTCTTTGAGCAGAGGTGTACAGGGAGGCTGTTGAAGTCTGACATTTAGAACTTTAAATACCATCACCAGCATTTGAATTCAGATTAGGAGGCATTTTAAAATGTTTGTTTGGTAAAACAGGAGTGTAGACTCACTATTGCATACAGTTTGGCATAAAGGTTTCTTTTGTCCACATCTATAAAAGGAAATTACAGCATTTCTATCCTGCAGCAAACACTTTACAATGAAAAAGAGAGTCAGAGAAAACAGAACTAATTAGCAGAATAAAAGACTGTCATACCACTTACACAATATGCTCAGAAACCAATAAATAAATATCTAAATGTATTTCTTCAAGGCTACTTGAGGACCTTACGACTGAACCTCATGAAGCTGACAGAAGTCTTGTGGGTGTGGGTTTATATGCACGTGTGTATGTGGCTGTGCCTTCAAGTCATCTATCAACTTGTGGCAACGCCATGAATTTCATAGAGTTTGGGCAAGGAGTACTCAGAGGTGGTTTTGCCACTTTTTTCCTCTCAAATATAGCCTTTTGTGTTCATATTATACATTTGTTGTTGCTGTTGCGTGCTGGCTGGTCAGCTTCAACCTATGATGACCCTAAGAATGAGAGCCTCCAAGCTTCCTGTCAACAGACCTGCTCAGGTCTTGCAGACTCAGGGCTGTAGCTTCCTCGATGAAGTCTGTCCATCTGTAATGGGGTCTATCAAAATGTGATCTGGGCTAGCCAGGCTATGACAGAGCAGGTCCGCATTAGTCTCCCTCTCTGCAGAGGCAGCACCCTTCTATATATTTACTACCCACTGGCTCCCTCTCCACACTTAGATCACCCTTCTGCTTTCCCTAAACCCACAACCCTTCAGGATATAGGGCAGAGTGTTTTCAGGTTTATCTTAATGAATGTGTCACTGGTGGTGACGTGTGTAACTGAGCTCAGATTAAAGAAACACTGTATGGAGACTGCTCGTTAAAAAAAATAGAATAAAACTTTATTAAACAAACTGAAAAAGGAAAGGTGTTTGGCCATTAAATGTTATCGAACAGCAAAACACTTTCAGCTTTTAACAGGTAAACACTTCCTCAACTCTCTTTCTCTCTCTCTGAAGGAATTCTTCCCCTTTCAGATGGAAGTCCTTTTGAAACCCTGTTTTTCTGTTATGCTGACTCCTCTACCTAGCCCCTCTCTCTGGCTAAAATGGATTCTATAGTCAGTGAGCCAATCAATTTAAATCCTTCTCTGTTGCTAGGGCAGCTCTGCTGGCTACGCCCCCCTCCCAGGGTTCATCACAGGGTCTTCCTCTTCTCCTACAGCCTTCAACCTTACCAAGCGTGATTGTCTTTTCTAATGAGTTATGCCTTCTCATAATGTCCAAACTTAATCATTTTGGTTTCTAGTGGAAGTTCAGACTTGTGCTCTGCTTTGTTTTGGCAGTGCATGGTATCATAGAACTCTCCTACAGCACTACATTTTTGTCCATTTTTATCTGTAATCTTAGAAGGCTTGCATGAATGAAAGGATGGGTTAAAACAGGGCTATTGGAAGCTGTATGGGTCCAAATGAAGCAGATTCAAGGTGGCACTCCAAGTCAGACTGGCTTAATCTGAGATTGATTAAAAGCACCAGTTCATTTAGCATAAAACTTTTAACCACTTGCAGGTAACCTGCAATGGAACATTTCTGTTAGTATTGCACTTACCTTACATATAAAATTTAATATAAAATCTATAAATGTTCCCACAGTTATCCTTACCAAACTCACATCTACAGATAGCATGCAGCTTCATGTGCTGAGGCAATGCTTATGAATGATATGCAAGAGACGGAAGTCTTGTCTCCGACTACCATCAGAGCCAAGTGGGGAGAGTTTAACCACTTGAAAAAGTTTTGACACAGAAAAACAGCTAATATAGAAGAGGAAACAATTGATCAAAAATTAAAGGAGATGCAAAGCAAAACAGAAGTAGGAGTAAAAGTTACATTTCTTAATGTTACAGTTTCTAATGAATATTTGCACTCTAGTTTTCAACTTGATTTTTTAATTGTAACTTTGAAACTGTAAGTTCATAATGTCACTTCACGCAATCCATTTTAAATTGAATAGCCAGTGAAATTTAAGCTTCTATGTAATTTTAGTCTGGTTTAAGACTAGAACAAAGATGATTTGTTGTGCCATTCTTTAGACCAGAGTTTGGGCAATTTCAGCAGGTCTGAGGGCAGGTGTTCTGTCCCTGTGACCCTCTTGGGGCCACATGGACTAGCAAAAAAGCTGAAAAAAAGTAAGTGACCAAAAGCCCATTTTTGATTTTTTAAAAAACCAGGCATTTTTTTTAATGTTAAAGAGGGCAGGAGACCTGTGTCCTATATAGGAGGTGAATCACTTTGCCTGGGGGCTTCTAGGAGAGGCTCCCCCCAGAAAAAGTGAGAAAGGGGCAGAGAGTCAGGGCTGCACAAACAATGATATTTTGACTGCGCAGGTTCAAAAATTGTTTATACATGTTTTAGTGCAGTTTCAAAACCAATGGACTTTTTTCAGTTAGAAGCCAGTTTTGAAAAAACATCTGTTGAAGCTCCAATTTTGACAAAAATGGTACTGTACAGTAGGACCCCTGTATCCACGGGGGATTGGTTCCGCCCCCCAACGGAAACTGAAATTCGCAGATACTACTGAACGCCCTGTCCCACTGCCTGTCCCGGGCCTGATCGCGGTGGCGGCGGATGGCAAAACAGTGGGGAGTACAGGATCCTGCACTCCCCACTGTTTTCCTACTGGTCGCTGCTGCAGTTGGGCCCAGGGCCGGAGGCAGGAAGTGGGAAAACAGCAAGGAGTGCAATCCTGCAATCCCTGCTGTTTTCCTGCTGGCCACTGCAGCGAATGGGCCCAGGGCCGGAGGCAAGAGGTGAAAAAACAACGAAGACCACGATCCCCACTGTTTTCCCACCAGCCGCTGCTGCAGTCAGGCCCAGAGCCGGAGGCAAAGGGTGTGAAAACATCAAGGAGTGCAATCCCCGCTGTTTTCCCACTGGTTGCTGCCATGATCGGGCCCAGGACCAGAGGCAGGAGGTGGGAAAACAGCAAAGAGCGGCATTAGAGCTGTTTTCCCACCTCCAGCCACTGGCCCCAGGCCCAATTGTCACAGCAGCTGGCGGGAAAACAATGAGGAGCGCGGAATTGTACTCCTTGCCACCTCCTGCCACCTGTCCCTGGCGATTCCCCGCCAGCCGCGGATAACTGAATCCATGGATCATGAATCTGCGGATACAGGAGTCGTACTATAGTTGTTTCTGGTTTTAAACAATTTAATAAAATTTTCATTTAATGCAATGGAATCTACAGATTTTAGGGTTATCTTTGGTGCTGATCAAGAAAATTAACAGCATTGCTCAGGAAAAGAAAGAATAAAATTTGGGTGGTAACGCTGTAAGATCTACATCCACATTGTGTGAGTAGAATTCCATTTGTGCCATGTATCTTTTGTGTCCTTTCCCTTCCCTCCCTTTCCCCTCTCCCCAGTCCTCCAAAGCATATCTGAGGGATGTGAGGGTGCAAGGTAGAGGAGAATCAGCTCAACTTGTGTATGATGTTCTGCTATGGACAGACACAATTGTATGTATTAATTTTGCATAAATATTCACTATTTTCCCTGCAACATATTACCACATTAGTGGGAATGCATGTGTGTGGGATTTGATTTCTTGAGACTTCAGGGGAAAAAATTACTCCTTTTTATTATGTATTTTTGACATGTTTGCTGAATCTAATTAATTGTAGAGCCAGGTTGTTGGTTAATGCAAGAACCTGTTGGCAGTTCAAGAAATTTCTGAAAAACCATTTTGTTTAATTGGTTGTTGGTCATTATGTAAAAGCATGGTGCCTTTTTTTGTTTTCCTTTTCCTGAGCGTTACCCCTGATGATTTATTCCCTCCTTTTTATTTCTTTTTAGGAGTTCTATGAACATACAAAAACACTTTGGCAAGATGAAGGTGTGAAAGCTTGCTACGAGAGATCTAATGAATATCAGTTGATCGATTGTGCACAGTAGTAAGTAAAGTTTCTCTTATAGTTGTTTCTTGTGGGGGTAGGGAGGGATAAACAGGGGAAACATTGCCTGTTTTAATCTACTCAAAAGCTACGTGTAATTTTATTGTGAACAGAGGAAGATGATTTTATACTATACTTTAAACCCAGGGTCAGAAACTGTAAACATAGTTGAAATAAGAAATCTTACTTTGTGTTTTTTTCCTTCTGTGTAATTTTATTTGTTCTGGAACACCACTAATTTTACATGTGCGATAGCTAAGTATATTGAAATGACTTTATTCTATTAATGTGTTGAACAAGATAAAAAAAAAAGCCATTTTGTACTGCGAGTCAGTTGTAGGTAATATCTGTAAAAAGTATGTGAGAGACAGCTTAGACCACCGTGCAATTCTTTCACAGTGTTGAAAAATTCTTGTTCTGTCTACCTTCAGCATGAAAACTGTAGGAATATTAAAGGACTGATTCCTGTGCAATAATTTGCAACAATGGTGTGCAGGATCCTTTCTTTTTTAAAAAAGAATCATTGGTTTCAATGTGCAGATATTGTTAAGAGTTGGTTTTAAATAGTTATAGGACATCTTGCTATGGTATGAAAGTGTTAAAATAGAATACATTTCTAAGTTTACTTGTTGAAATGAAGTATTAACTAGCTGTCAATACACAGAATTGCGTCTTGTTTATCAATGTTTTGTGCCTCTGTGCTTCACATAGAAGCCTCTTCAGAGGATTATGGGATCCTGCTGAGCAGTTTGGAATGGGGTGCAAAGGTCCTGTTGAGACAACAAGGAGTTCAAAATCACACAGGGGTACTTGATGGATGTGGAGCAGATTTGTATTCCTCAAGCAGTCCCTATATCTCAGTCACACTGTTTAACCTTCTGGACAAGCTTTTGTGTGAGGGTGTACAGAGAAGGCCACAGCATGGAGAGGAGAGGAAAGGAAAGTCTTCATGTACAAGATTCTTCCCACTTACGATTCTCAGGTTCTAAGCTTTTGAGTTTGCTGTTGAGAGTAGATTGTTCTTAGAATTTTATTTGGTTTATCCTTTCTCCTTTGGAGTAAAAGAGAGAAATAAACTCAGGCCTTCAGTGGTTGTTGATTTTTGTTGTGGCTTGGAAGCAGCAGGCATTTCCTTTCTCTGAGTTGTACTGTTTAATCAGAAATTCTTTTCAATAGCACACTCATTGAATGAGGAAGAAGAGATTTATGTTCTTTTACTGTATTAGGGAACTCTACCTGCAGTATTTTTAGCTGTCTCTTATTTTTAGAAATAATTAAAAAGAATCCAGAACGTATAAGAATGTATTTTGGCTAGACTAGTTTGGGAGTTTATTACTCAGGGGTAATAAATTCCCTGGCCCTTGGTAGTAGATGATGTGAAAACTGTCTACCTCAGATTTTTGAGAGTCACTACTTCTCCTAAATGGAGGAGTAGTCTGACTTGTTACAGGACAGTTTCCTGTGTTGCTAATACATATGTGCATAATTTGTTTTGATGATTTTTTTATATTAATAGATATAAAAATAGACGTTTGCATTCATCCATTAGAAAGAAAGCATATATTGGTGAAATATTCGTAAACAAACCATTATCTTAATTCATCACCATTCCACATTCTCCCCTGACTCCCCCCCCCCGAGTGAGAGGCAGAAAAAAGATACCAATCTAGAAGTATTGTCCGTCAAGCATACAACATAACTTCAGAGCCTGTGTAGTGTGGCTTAATTTCAAAAATCAATATTCACCATTTTAATATCTCCCCAAAGATTCCTGACGTATGTAATAACATTACACCAATCTTTGATAAAAGTTTCAAATTTGATCCGTCTTAACATATATGTAGTTCTGTCCATCTGCATCACATCAAATAGTTTCATCTCCCAGTCTTTTAAAGCGGAAATAATTTTTTGCTTCCACATTTGCACTATTACCATTCTAGCTGCTACTGTCATATAGAACAGTAACTTTCCACCTTTTTTCTCTAGCTCATCATTCATAATGGATAACAAGTACAATTCAGGAGTCATTTCAAATTGAAAACCTAAATTTTTTTCCAAACTGAGTGTGTATGGCATTCCAGAATTTCTTTACTTTTTTACATGTCCACCATTGATGATAGAAGGTACCAATCTCACAATCACTTCTCCAACATTTATTGAATAGTTTTGAAGGATTTTTGATAATTTCTCTGGGGTCAGATCCCATCTTAGGTACATCTTTATATGCGTTTTCTCGGATATCTTGACAAACTGCATACCTTACTTAGCCTTTTTGTTCAGAGTTTTTCCCATTGTTCTAGAGCAGTGGTTCTCAACCTGGGGGTCGGACGGCCATTTCACAGGGGTCGCCGCTCCTCAGTCCTGCCCCCCTTTTAAAAGAAGGTGGCCTCACAGCCAATGGGAGCAGTGCTTCTGAGACCCCTGTGCTGGGGTTCAAACTGCAAACCCCAGGATTCCATAGGATGGTGAAAGTGGAATAATAGTGCTATAACAGTCTAGTGCAGAAATAGCCAGGATGACTTTCTCCTCTCGCTTTTGTTGTGTGTGGACCCTTGGCGCTTGCCACATGCACGTGTTGTGTTCTTCACCCTGTCTTGCATTCCTCGCTTTTTGTATGTTCAGCGTCCGCACTCCCTCTAAGGGAGGGAGGAAGGGAGGGAGTGAAACAAAACGAGTCTGCTTATGCCGCCGCCATCTTTCCTCCCTCCCTGTCCTTTCCTCCCTGCACCTCGTGTAAAATGTGGGCTGTTTCGGCATTGCCTTTGGAAGTGACTGGCTTTTTGAACTGTGGAAACCCAACATTCAGAACTAGAACTACTGCCTTAATTCTGGCATTGAGGGACGCTTTCTGTGCTTAAAAAAGGGGGGGAGGGTTACCAGTTTTTAGGCATTAGAAGTCTATCCAGAGCAGTGATTTAGGGCAGTGTTTACAATCTATTTGATGTTGGAAATAACTAACTAACTAACTAATAAATAAATAATAACAAAAATGATTTGATGGTTGGGGGTCACCACAACATGAAGAACTGTATTAAGGGGCCGCGGCATTAGGAAGGTTGAGAACCACTGTTCTAGAGGGATAGAGTGAGATAGAATGAGAAGAATTTTGTGCCCATTTAATCATCAATGGTTTAATAGGCTCATCTTCCGTAGCCCACTGTAGTAAAATTTTATAGATAGAAGAAATAGGGTTTGTTTTCTTGGAGCACAAAATTGTAGTTATAACCTCATCTGTCATTTGAAAGCCATTTAGATTCATATCTATTTTTAATTTTTCTCTTAGTTGATGGTAGAGAAGCCAATGGCATTTGATCCCTGTTTTGTTAAGTTCTTGTTGA
Organism: Ctenosaura bakeri; assembly: GCA_948474755.1. NCBI lineage: Eukaryota > Metazoa > Chordata > Lepidosauria > Squamata > Iguanidae > Ctenosaura > Ctenosaura bakeri. The sequence continues at coordinate 23,848 of CAOLHI010001406.1, forward strand.
CATCTAATTCTTATTTGATCTTGCTGCACTTCAATCAAATCTTTAAACCTTATCCACTTAGCAATTTAATATTATTTTTTTAGATGTCCACAAATCTGGCAAACAGTAAACCCAAATCCCTCCCCCTCTCAACTTTTGCAGATTTCTAAGAAAGTAAGGAACAGCAGGAGCTCTATAGTTAGTGGGAAGGACTCTTATCATCACTGCATCTTGGCAGAATAAAAGAGGGCCTCATCTTTTCCCACAAGTTCTCTGTGTATGCTGCAGGATTTAGAAGAAGACATTGGTGGTAACCACTAATTGCTGCGCTGTTGTTGTTGTTGTTGTTGTTAACTGCCATCAAGTAGACTTTGACTTCTGGCAACACTGTGGATGAGAGATATCAAAGTCACCCTATCATAACAGTGTGATCAGGTCTTGCAAACTGAGGACCATTGCTTCCTTGGTTGAATCTATCCATCTGTAATGTACTCTTCTTGTATTCCTATCTACCATGATTCTTGAGAAAAAATACATTCAAGATAAGAGATTTTATAAAACAATAATTGAAAACTAAATTTCTCATTTGGCTCTTATTTAAAGCTAGCAATTAAAGTGTCGTGTCATTGCAAGCAAGTATGCTGACTAAACACTTATGTACAGTCTCTTAAGAATGAATTGATAGCTCTGTCACATACATTGTGTTACCTATGGTCAAACATGAAAAGGCTAGAACAATCATATTTCTGTTGTTACTCTGAATAAAAGTGACAGTGGGAATGTGGGAAATGAAATGTAGTTGTAGATATTTTAAGGATGTATATTTATTTATTGTTATGATAAAAAAGAGGGTTTTTTAAAAAAAAATAAAAGCAAGAAGAACAGAGTAGTGGCCAAGTGGTCTAAGCAGTTAAAGTTGAATGGTTTGGTTCAAGATCTACTACCCTATATATGGCTCCTTAGTGCCTTCTGTGTCTAGTGTCCTCTCTCTCTTTCCCCAAGAGACAATCCCAAGTATAATACCTATTTAAAGTAGCAACATGTCCATGGATGCACATGTGGGTGCTATATAAATATGTATTTATGTTTTACCAGCCAGCAAGACCACAATAGCAATTGTGAAACATTTACGTAATATTTAGTGTCTATTTTAATAAACCATGGTCTAAATCTAGTTGTCAACTCCAGCTCCAGTACACTTATTAAATCAGTGGAATTTATATAGGTGACTTTACTCAGCAAGTTCACACTGATTCAGTGACATTCTGTTTTGTTTGAGGTTAATGTTTGGCTTTATGTGTAAGTGCATAAGTGATTTACTTCTTCTTCTTCGTGGTCTCTGTGCCTTCATACACTAGGAGCTTTAGCGCCTGCGCGGTAGCGTTCGGAAACTTCTAGAGCTTGTTCGCTTGGCGGGAACCCCTCCCCCACGCCGGTACTGCGCATGCTCCTCCCGCCGAGCAACGGTCTCTCCTCAGTTCTTTCTCGTCCGCCGTCGCGTACGGAAGGTTCTTTGGTTTGTTCCTCTCACTTTTGTGCTTGGCTTGCTGTTTTCACGGTTTTACGGACTTTTGGACTGTCTCTGACCTCTCTTTCGGACTCCCCCTTCGGCTTTTGGTCTTTTCGGATTTTCGCAGTTTGGCGTTCTTCGTCTTATGTCCGCGCTCTTCAAGAAGTGCGTGTCCTGCGGGCGCAAAGTTGCCCTCAACGACGGCCACAAGGAGTGTCTTTTCTGTTTGGGTGAGTCCCACAACATTCGGACTTGCCCAATTTGCCGGGATTTTACTCCCCAAACTCTCCGCAACCGGTCCGCGAGACTTAAGTCTTATTGTTGGGAACAGTCTCTGCGGGCGATAGACGAGACCTCCACTTCCAAGATGGCCGACAAGAAGACGACCACGCCATCGACGGTATCGGCGGCTGCCGTTCCGTCCACCTCGTCGGTATCGGGCTCGGTACCGGCGAAACGCCGATCTCGGCGTTACCGAGGATCCCGAAGCTGTCGGCGGCTGCCAAGTCAGCGAAAGGATCCTCGACAGCGAGGAAGGCTGAGGCTCCCCTGACGGAGACGCCTGCTAAAAAGCGCCCTGCTCCGGACGGAGGCAAGGGCAAGGAGAAGGAGAAGAAGAAGAAGGAGAAGAAGCGCTCCCCGGCTGGGGACGTTCAACCTCCTACTCCTCCTCCTACTCAGCAGCCTTCCAAAGGGCGAGGCGAGTCCGTCGATCTCTCGGATGATGAGATCGAGGACGTTCCCCAACAGCGCCCGGACTCGCCTGTGGCAGACCCTCCAACCCTGGTGGAGGAGCGCCACCGCCCTCCTAGCCGTCGCAGGTCGGCCGACCTGCAGCAGAGAGAGCCCTCTGCTTCTCCGGAGCGGCGTTCGACCTCCTTCCGGTCCCGGTCCCGCTCTTCCGAGCGTCCGGTGGCCTCGCCGCCTCCTAGGGAGACAAGAGAGGAACAACCTCGCTCGTCTGCCTCCAGATACACCTCGGCGTCCTACGTGGCCAGGTACGCGAGGGAATCTGAATGGAGAGAGCGCCCGGCCTCTTATCGGTCACATTCGCCATCGTACCGGGATCGGTACCATCGTGGCCCGAGTCGCTGGGAGACCTTCCGGAGGTCCCGGTCACCTCGTCGACAGCGCGAATCGCGCTCGCCTAGAGGGGACGAGGCTCGGTACCGTCGACACCGAAGCCGATCTCCGTCGGACCGCCGCTCCTTCAGCCGCTCTCCCTCTCCTCGATATCATAGGGCGAGGGAGCCTTCACCTCGGTATCGGGCGATATCGCCACCTCCTAGGGTCACGGCAACAGCGACGCGCCCTACGGAGTCGGTGGTGACTGAGCGGGCTACGACGACGTCAGCCTGCCAGACTACCCCTGTCACCACTAAGAAGGTGAAGTCAGTGGTCAGCCAGCCCAAGCGGGACGCTGCTACTACCACCGCCCCGGCTGCAGAGAAGCCTAGGAAGGCAACACCTGTTGCGACTGCGAAGGAGCTGGCAAGCGAGCGGCGAGAGGACTCACCGACCTCAGAGTCGTACGACTCGAGTGCGGAATCAGGGGTGTCTGAGGCGGCCTCCCAGGAGTCTCCTCCGCTGGGATTCGGGGACCCGATCCCAGATTCTGCTCCAGAGGACGTCCACCAGTTCTCTGCGATGCTGCTCCGCATGGCTCCTACCCTCGGCCTGAAGATCGCCGATGCGGAGCCGGAGGACGACGATCCAGTCTTCTCTGTCTTTGCAGCTGCCTCCTTGCAGATCAGGCTGTCCAACACTCAGGCTTGCCTCGCGGCATACCTGAAAAAGGTGCTCGATCGCCTGCAACCGGCGATGGAGGCGGTACCGGAGGACATCCGCCAAGCCTCCTCCGTGATCTTAAACGAGGCCATCTCCATCGCTCGGCAGCAGATGGCCTCCTCCAGGCACGCAGTGGAGATTGCCTCCCGGGTCATGGCGGGATCCATCGGCCTGCGCCGCCATGCTTGGCTGCGGCCGGCCGACATCCAGGAGGACACCAGAAGGAGGATTGAAGATCTCCCCTTCGACGGTGAGGGCCTATTCAATTCGTCCACCGACGAAGCTTTGGACAATCTCGTTAAGGCGAGGCTGACCGCCAAGAAGATCGGGCTACAGCCGGCCACGCAAGCCCGCAGGGCCTCCACCTTCCGCCCATCCTGGCGACGATCTTCCACCTCGTCGTTCCAGCGTTCGGCCCAGTCTGGACAGTCAAGACCGTCCTCCGGCTCATCGGCCAGACGCACGATTAGACGACGCCCGGCTTCGTCCAAGAAGTCCTCCTCCGAGACAAAGTCTCGGTTTTGACGTGCCTGGCAGGACCTACCAATACCCACTCTTCAGCCTACCATCAGCGCTCGGAGACCGACCGACTCTGGCTCGACATCTCGCGGAGTGGCAATGTGTCACTACGGACTCTTGGGTGCTTTCCATCGTCCGTCTTGGCTACGCCATCGAGTTTCTCGATATTCCTCTTCGAGGCGCTTACTATTCCACGCCGTCGAGTCCGGCCCTCCTGGAAGAGATCCAGTCCCTCCTCCAGAAAGGGGCGATCGAGCAGCTCCCGCAAGAAGCCAAGACCACCGGCTTCTTTTCCAGGTACTTCACGGTACCGAAAGCCGACGGTACCCTCCGGCCGATCCTAGACCTCAGAGGGGTGAACTACTACATCCGCCCCAAAAGGTTCAAGATGGTCACGATACCGTCGATCCTGCCCTTCCTACATCGAGGGGACTGGTTCGCCTCCATCGATCTCCGAGACGCATACTTCCATATCGCCATTCGCCCGCAGCACAGGCGGTACCTCCACTTCGCAGTCGACGACACCTGTTACCAGTACAAGGTGCTGCCGTTCGGACTCTCGACTGCCCCAAGGGTCTTCACCAAGTGCATGGCCCCGGTGGTATCCTTCCTGCGGACGAAGGGTGCTTCTGTCTTCCCTTACCTCGACGATTGGCTGTTGGTGGCGTCCTGCAAACAGAGACTTTACCACGACGTCCACATGACGTTGTCACTCCTGACCCGCCTTGGTCTACGGGTGAATCCGAAGAAGTCCCACCTCGAGCCGGCGAGGATCTTGGACTTCATCGGGGCGACGCTCGACTCGACCTCCGCCAGGGCGTACCTACCAGAGTCTCGAGCCCAAATCCTGATCCGGGCCGCCGCTCACGCTCGTACGGCCCCGACATTATCTGCGAGAAGCATCCAGCAGCTCTTGGGCTACATGGCTGCGACGACCGCTGTGACATATCTCGCCAGGCTGAGAGCGAGACCTCTTCAACACTGGTTCGTCCGCATATTCGACCCCCTGCGAGACGAACAGACACTCCGACTGCAGCTGCCGGAAGACGTCCGCTCATCCCTCCGATGGTGGCAGTCGCGACGCAATCTCATGTCAGGGATGCCTTTCCAACAGCCGACACCGAAGGTGACGGTAACGACCGACGCCTCCCTGTATGGATGGGGTGCCCACTGCGGCGATCTCAGAGTCCGCGACAGATGGACCGACGACGAGACCGCTCTCCATATCAACGCCCTGGAGCTGCTCGCCGTCTTGAAAGCGCTACGGGCGTTCCGCCACATCGTAGCGGGGCGGACGGTCCTGGTTCTGACGGACAATACCACCGCCGTCTGTTACATCAACAGACAAGGAGGGACTCACTCCACAACCCTGCTCAACATTGCACTCGACTTGTGGGAATGGTGCGTTCGCCTGCATACGCATCCCGTGGCAGTTCACCTGGCCGGGCAGGAGAACACCACGGCAGACGCCCTCAGCAGGGACACCTCATCCCATCACGAATGGTCTCTCTCCGGAGAGGCGTTCAGACTGATTCGGGACCGCTGGGGCGAACCATCGATCGACCCGCCCTTCCTCCCCTCTTTCTCAGGTCCCTGTAGGTTCTACGGCGGACGACAGAACTGAGGAGAGACCGTTGCTCGGCGGGAGGAGCATGCGCAGTACCGGCGTGGGGGAGGGGTTCCCACCAAGCGAACAAGCTCTAGAAGTTTCCGAACGCTACCACGCAGGCGCTAAAGCTCCTAGTGTATGATGGCACAGATGACCACTCGAAGAACCACAGTTACAGGTAAGCAACCTGTTCTTATCATTCCTTATTTATTGGTGCAACATCCGCAGCCTGCACAGGTAATGAGCATATTATGTACTACTATTTCCAAGATAATCAAAAGAAAGTTAGGTTAAAATGACACAAGTTGTACTCTTCGAGATGTTTTAAACTGCTCTCCTGATTTGTAAACACGCATACTACATTGATTAGATTTCAACCAGTTCTGAAAAAAATATGTTAAAAAGTGTTAGGGTAAACTTTATTTAAATCTCTGGTTTTTATCAGAGTAAGCCAGTGCTGTTGACCACTTCCCTCTTAAGCAGTGCACTGGCATAATGATAGAAAAGAAAATTAGCAATGGATAAAAAGTGTTTCCATCTTTTTTTTTCCAAAATGTGAATATATGTTTGGAGAAAGGGAAGTAACAAGGTGCTATACTGCTATTGAAAATTCAGTTACTGCTCTTTGATTTAGTCAAATTCTGACTTTAGGTGTACGTTCTGACCTCTGGTTTTTCAAGACCTTGATCCTACCATATATGATTCTGTATCTATATTTGTAAGGATGTGGGTAAGATTTGGTGATTCAGGTGATTGTGCTCATGTGTTGAAAGGGATGCTTGTGAGCAGCATATATTGGGGACACAGTGTACAGCTTTATAGGGAAGGATGAATATACGTTTTGGACCATTGAGATCTTTGAGTGGTGGAAGGACAGCCCTTACTTGAATAGTTCAGTTTCTTTAAAATATTTATTATTTTAGTCATTTTCATTGAGCTGCTGTCAGGCCTGTTTGCTACATAATAATCATTTTGTTGGACCGTGAACAAAGCATGGGTACATTCACTTCCCCTCCCAGCATGTTTTATTTTATTATCTCTAAGATTTCTATATGTATATCAGACACTGCTGCCCTCTATTCTACTTGGGAGAATGAGTGCTATATATGATGGGAGACAGGATTTAAATAGTTATGGAACCTGATCCATGAACAGTACATGCCATGTATTGTTTTCTAACAGGTATTTGATGATAACCCTGCACATTTGTTGGTTTTGTGCTTAAAAAAGCAAAAGGACTGAGCATGTTACAGGATAGAGGCTATAGATCAATGTACAATGCATACCTCATTTTATTTGGAAGAATATCTAAGGTACAGCCACTGGCAGTGGTAATGATCTCTGCATGAGCCCCTTGATTGCTGCTGCTAGTCAAAACAGACAGTATTGAGCTATGTGGACAAACAATCTGACCTCATACAAAGAAACTCTGTATATATCAAGATCACAAATATGGCTTGCCTGGTGCACATTCTAACAGTTAAATAGACTCTCCCCAGAAACACCAATATTGGGAGGAGGTGGTATCCATTCAGTATTAGACAGGGTACTCAAAAAGGGCAGTGTATTACAAAAGTGTGGCTCTTGTATAGTGGCATGAATAAATACAAAGCAGCAATTGCTGTGAAGTGATAACTTGATCTTTGCATTCCCTGCTCTTGGCAATGAAGTTTTATTTGCTCTCATTTGTGGTCCTCAGGACTGCTAAGATGACAGAGCTGGGCCCTGACCCATGACCTTTCTCAACCTCTGTTCTTTTAGGGACTTTAAAAAAGTGAATCTGCTTAGACCTTGAACTTCTCCATAAATAAGAAATCCAGAATTTAGATTAGCTTCTTTGCTGGCTTTTCTTTGTCCATTCTCTTTAAAATGCCACTCTTTATGTAAATATTGCTAGAATCATAGAATCATAGAGTTGGAAGAGACCCCAAGGGCCATCCAGTCCAACCCCCTGCCATGCAGGAACACCCATCAAAGCATTCCCGACAGATGGCCATCCAGCCTCTGCTTAAAAACCTCCAAAGAAGGAGACTTCACCACACTCTGAGGGAGCATATTCCACTGCCGGACAGCTCTGACTGTCAGGAAGTTCTTCCTGAGGTTTAGGTGGAATCTCTTTTCCTGACATATTGTTCAAAAGTATGATGCTAGAATTCTTAATTTAAGTCACTGTGTTGATTCCGCAGCAAAGTTAATAATATTATGTGCTCACATTTTAATAGCACTTCTCATGGAACTGGCTGATAGACATAGACACATCAATCTATGTAAGGGAATGGAGAAACAGTTCGATTAGAAATAATCAAGAATAAAATGAAAGGATATAATAAGAGTCATCCTGTCCTAAATATCTTAATTTCCACCATGTCTTCATCTTTTCCACTTTTTCCATATATATTTGTAAAGTGTTCTATAATCCTTTGTATTTTTAGAAACAGGTATCTTTCTTGTCATGTTTCACTTTGTCAGTACTATAGCATAATTGTATCAGTATTTTGTGCTAAACATATTAGCTACTTTGGGAGATTTTTTCCCATAGAAATCTCCAGTCACCGTTGTTGGGGTTGGGAAAACACGGTATGACAAAATTAACTTTTTGTTGGCTGTTATTTCTAACAGTTTTATAAATGTAGATATGGGAATTCCAAGGTTGTAGATTGTCTTAATTTAGTCATGACCATGCTGTTTCATAAGGGGGTCTTTATACCTCTGTCAAGTCTGTTAGTGTGTAGAAGAACCCTTGTTCGATTTGGAAGTTGAGCTGACTCTGCCTCTCTTCAGCTTTTCTGTACTTCCTGCTTATGCAGAAGTGTGCAGCTTGGGGCCGGGGAATTTCCCTTCACTGAACTGGGCTTACCAAACTGGTTACTTTCACTTCAGCTTTTAAAATGTGGAGTCTTGAGCCAGGGAGAGCAATTCCTTAGGTCATTTGACAGAGCGAAAGCTGTGAAAGTTAAGCAGAAGCCACAACACTCCTTGTCTTTCAGGATCCTTTTGTACAGCAAAGAAGAATTGTTTACACAGAAGAAGTTGAATTTGAAATTTTTTGTCTTATCTGGGGATGGGGAGAATCTTGTTCAGTACACAATTTGTTGTGAACTTACTGAATTCAAATTTTCAAGTTGATGTATAAACCAAAAAGCTGTATTTGCTATATTATTCAGAATTTCACAGTACATTTCTCTGGGAGGAAGTGCATCTAAAATGTGTATGTTGAGGGGAACATTCAAACAGCCATTATACAAGGCAAAATTATTTGCAAAATCCATGCACACAAAAATGTGTATAGTGAAAGAACTCACACAAATACATACAACTTTGGTGCTTTCTTTAAAAATGTGTTAACTTATGGGGGAATGGGAAATAAGGGCTGTGAAGTATTAAGAGAAACAAAAATGGATAACCCCTAGCCTTAACAGTATTGCCTAGAATCCAAGTAACAGACATTCGTTGTATAGCATTTTTCATATCTGACATAAAATGGCACAAAACTGGTTTTATTCTTCTGGGAATATGTGGAGTGATCCCTATAAAAGGTGAAGAACAGATAAAGAATTGCTGACATCATGTTTTAATTTAGAATAATTATTTTAAATAACTATTTTAAAAATGAATGATCTGGACAATGATATGATACATCAGTGGTGTAGAGGTTCCTTGTCCTTGCTTATCTGATGTGTAGCAGGCCTAGCATATGGAACTAAAATGAATCTATAACATGGAGACATTGTACTGAGATGAGGGTAATTTTTATTTTCTGGACTATAACACAGAGTATAGGATTTCTCCATTATACTTCCATAGTGTGATCAAAGACTACAATCAAACATTCATTTTGTGTTGAAATTTGTTCTGCTTGGTTGTGTTTTGATTGTGTTTAATTTTGAAAGAATAAATTTGTTACATGCTTTATTTATTGCTCTTGCATCCAAAATGGTGAAGGAAGTTTAAAAATATATAAATACATAACTAATCAGTAAAAAAATTAGAGATTTATTATATTGTTCCATGGCTGAATGTGTTCATGTTCTCTTGCCTCACAAATGGTCCTACAATGGCACGTTCTGAAAGCTGTTGCCTCCACCATTAAGATATACCCATCATTTTCCTAGTAATTTTACTTATAGCTTCTCTATTTAAAGATTTGCTATGCATATCTCTCAGTTAAGATTTCCTGGATTTTAACTCAGGTGGAAAAGGAAATAGGGCAAGGGAAGCCATTTGCAAGCTGTTTCACACCCCTCTGACTTCAGGAAGGGCTGGAAGTAGCATGAGAGAGCTTATTCTCATTCTGTTTCCTGCATATATGCCTCAGTGTGTTTACTTGCCGTCTGCTATTTCAAGGGAAGATGTGGTGGCTTAAGAGATCGGTAGTGTAGCTACAGGAGGCTGTACTGCTTGCACTTCAACATGAGCAAAATGACAACAGTAATTTAAGAGGGGTTGGGTAGCCATGGAGGGTCTACAAGAGTCAAGAATTTGCCAAATGCTTTGCTGTATATTGTAGCAGAAGCCTTTAGGAGAGGGGAGAACAGCAGTTGATGAAGTTCTTAGATGGCAGGGACATACTTTGGTTGTGTCCTTTAACAGTTTTATGGTTTTTTCTCTGTGCATGCAGCTGTACTCTGACAGCCATTAAAAGTCACTTGAGTTCTTTGCATAATCATTATTCTTCCATTTGTGCTCCCTCAGTTGAATACTTTATTGTTACTTGTGCTGCCTATACTTGCAGTAAATGCATACAGCTAATAACTTTATTCTTTTAAAAAAAAAAGAAAAATATTGCCCGTGATGGAACAGACTGTTTGCTTAGTAAAACTTATTCAATAACATCCCATTTCCACCATCCCTAACCAGCTTCTCTGCTGCAGACATTTTCAGGCTCTCTTTTGGAGAACCTTGTAGTTCTTGAATTGTTTTAGAAACTTGTCAAGGTTTCTACTATGAGTACTTTGGTAATTATTGACAAAGTTCCTTGTAAGATAACCTGCCCACCACTCCTAATCTCTGCCTGCAGTGCCCAGTCAAAATGTAGTATCAGGAACAATCCAAGTACATGCTTATTTCCTGTGTGATTACAGAAACAAAGATTACTATGTTGAATCCTAAAAAGAGAAAGATCTACCTATATGGAATGTCTTTGTTAGGATCAATAATATCCGATAATATCCCTCAGGGCGCCGTCCTGTCCCGAATGCTATTTAACATCTACATGAAACTGCTGGGAGAGATCATCAGGAGGCATGGAGCAAGGTGCTATCAGTATGCTGATGACACCCAGATATATCTCTCCATGCCTCGGACAATAGCATCAACTAAGGATGGCATCTCGCCTCTAAATGAATGCCTCGAAGCAGTAATGGACTGGATGAGGAAAAACAGACTGAAGCTGAATCCAGATAAGACGGAGGTACTTGCTGTTAAGGGCCCTAGCCCAGGTATGGAGGTTTGTCAACCTGTTCTAGACGGGGTCACACTTCCCCTGAAAGACTGTGTCCGCAGCTTGGGGGTGCTCTTGGATTCGCCGTTTCAGATGACAGCCCAAATTGATGCGGCGGCCAGGAGTGCCTGCTATCAGCTTCGGCTGATACGCCAGCTGCGCCCCTTCCTGGACCTGGAACACCTAAAAACAGTGGTACATGTGCTGGTAACTTCACAGATTGACTTCTGCAATGCGCTCTACATAGGGCTACCCATGTGCTTAGTCCGGAAACTTCAATTAGTTCAGAATATGGCAGCCAGGTTGGTCACCGGAACATCTAAAAGTGACCACATTAACACCAATTCTGAAGTCTTTACACTGGCTGCCTATTAGTTTCCGGGCACAGTACAAGGTGTTGGTTCTTACCTTTAAAGCCCTCCATGGCTTGGGGCCAACCTACCTGCAGGATTGCCTTCTCCCATATAATCCGCCCCACACACTAAGGTCTTCTGGGAGGAATTTACTGCAGCCAGTCAGAACTAGGTTGGCTGCAGTTACCCAGAGGACCTTCTCTTCTTTCGCTTCCAAGTTATGGAATGGCCTGCCAGAAGAGACCCAGCATATTACCAGTCTTGACCGCTTTAAAAAAGCGGTCAAGACTGTTCTCTTCCAACAGGCCTTCCCAGACTAGTGTTGCACCGCCTCTCATCAATTGTCCTCTTGTTTTTAATTTTGTTTTTAATTTGTTTTTAATAGTTAATGTGTTTTAGGGGGTTAGAAGGGTTGGTGGGTGGGGAGGATGGGTTACATTTTAGTGTTTTTAATGTATTTATATACTGTTGTAATGCCGCCTCGATCCATTGGGAGAGGCGGGATATAAACATCATCATCATCATCATCATTGTTGTTGTTGTTGTTGTTGTTGTTGTTGTTATTATTATTATTATTATTATTATTATTATTATTATATTTAAGAAAGATATTTTCTGCCTGTGAATTTCATTTCTTAAGTTAGCAATCAAGACAACAGGATTTGGGACCTGAGAGATCAAGGATCTAGTTCCATGAGTCATGTTGTATCAGCCATTATGTCTCAACCTCATCTTCTTCACAGTGTAGTTGTGAATATAAGGTGGACAGGAAGGAGAGAACCATGTTTGTTTTGGGGCCGTTAGAGCAAAAGTAGGATTGTGGTGGTGGTGGTGGTGGTGGTTGTGTGACTTATAGAGAACCTAAGGTGAACTGGTCATGGTGTTTTCTTGGCAAGATTTTTTTGGAGGGGATTTACCCTTGCTTTTCTCTGAGGCCAAGAGAGTGTGACTTAGCCAAGGTCACACAGTGGGTTTCCATAGCTGAGCCTTTAAACTCTGGTCTCCCAGTGTCCTAGTTCAGCACTCAATCCATTACACCACAAATGCAATGAAACATTTTTAAAATGATCACTGATTTCCCAAATTGTAAATACCTCTTCCAGCACTGAAAGGAATACAAATTGGGGGAGAGGTCATTAACAGGGCATAGGTTTTCCCCTCTCACTTTCTCTATCCCACTGTAGCTAATGAGAAAGTGACCTTTAAATACTCTCAGATATCATTTTGGTTTGTGATGATGTTCATGGGATGAAGTTATGCGAAACTTCATATTTTTAAATCCAAAAATGGTTAATATTTTAATTGGGAGGATCTAAATGCAACAAACGTTCAAGTTCATGACTTCTCCAGAATTCTTCAATCGACTAGGTAGCACAAAAACCAAAACAGACAAGCAAGTGAACAGCTGGAGAAAGAATATACTGTCAGCCCTCCACATTCAGTAGAGTTAGGGGCACGGGACCCCCACATAAGTATAAAAACTGCACGTATCAAAATGTGTGTGTGTTTCTGTGGGAGATGGGCCAAGGCATGGTGGAGAGGGCAGGCACCCAGGGAACCTGCTTGTTCAGAAATCTGAACAATTGTAGCTTGTTGTTATATTTCAACGTGGCCATTGAACACACACACTGCTTTTGTTGTTTTGGTTGCTGTTAATATTTTGCATTTTCCTCAACCTGGGATGCAAGCCAGTTTACAAAAATTTTAAAAAATATAGCTAAAAAAGTTTAAAATTTAAAATACAATTGAACCATCAATAAAATTAAAATCAGACCATTAAAAAAGATCATAGCAAGATGTTTCATAAATGAACTGAACTTTAAAATGGCAATGTTATTTGTTACATCAAAAAAACCTGTATTTGCTACATTCAGACTAGTAACAAAAATTCAGAATTTATTAGACGATAAGAACAGCTGTGCTTTGCTGGTAGTGGTTTTTGGCAGTTGAACTAATTTACTCCAAATGACTATTCCAGACATGCACTAGTTGCCATGCTTATATCCAGATCCTGCTATCTGATAATGAAAGGGATATAGTCTGGGAGTAGAGCTTGTTCTGTTGGTTTCTGTAACTGAGAAGCTGCAAATACATAGCAATCTAATCTATTTAGAAAAACCTTTTATGGTAGTTGGAATCACAGCTAGAAACTCCATAGGAAAAATCATGCTTCTATAAAGGAGAATATGTCATCTGTCGATAATGTAGGGTTTTGTATTTTAAAAGTTCCTTAGATCTTCATCAGATTCCACCGTAGTTGTCTTCTTCCCCTCTGTCCAGTGATTTAAGCCAGGTACAGTCAAAAACAGCTTTTAGGCCATTATGTATACCTTCAAGGCCATTTTTGAGACCCTCAAGTACTCCCAGTTTCACCAGTTTGGGAATGCGGGTTACACTCCCTGTGCTCCCTAGGGAAGTAAAGTTCTGTTTTACTTCCTGGCTTATTGAAGGTTTTTCATGGGCCTTTATCATCCAGGAGGTCCAAGAAACATGGTAGAATTAGTCCTTATTGGCTAGGTAGCATGGTGGCAACTTTAGACTTAAGTTCTTTTTTTAAAAAAATCAAAATTGGAGGTGGGGATGTAGTGGGCGATATGACTTTCTGAAATTTTATAGCCCAGCAAGTTCATTTACTCACTCAAGGTCTTTCATTTATAGAGTTACCATAAGTTGAAGTTGAAATTAACTTGATGGAGGAAAGGAAAGATTGCTTGTTTTTTCACAGAAGACAGTTTCAAGGCTGCGTATATTATCCATTTGTTACTGTAGAAGAATTTATCTTAAAGTGGTGTTGAACTGCATTTTTTACTTCAAAATGTTTTCCTGAAATTTTACATTTCATTGTCCTTTTTCTGTGTAGAAGCAAATACAGTGGACACACCAACAGTTATTACTACAGTTTAGTTGTACCAGAGTATTTGGGAGGACTTATTCTACTTATTCTACATTATTCTTCAGAGGTTTCTCTGCTTTCCATATTCCTAAAAATTATCATAGTCTTGGAATGATTAACATTAAAGTTCAAACTAAATTTTACTTAAATGTTATCCTTGATCAATGTAATGAATTGTAAGTGTTCAGTATTCAGTAGTTCTCCCATTTTGCTCTTCCAAAATATACTAAAATAGAAACATGAATAGTCAGCTTGTCAAAATATGAATTTTCAAAATCAATATGCCATTTGGAAATTTGGCTTTGGGAAGTAATATCCAAAATAATTTCAGCCCTAATAAAAGGAACTGCTGCTTGTCTTGGTCATACCTTCTGCTCATAACTTGGCATTTCTGTATTTTCAGATTTTTTTTAAAAAAAAACCTACTAAAATAGTAATGTTGGCTTTCTTGTGAATTCTTTGTCTGTTCTTTCAGACTAGTGATATTTTCTTGATAACCATGTCACAAAATATTTCCTTCCTTAGGCAGATAGAAATGGTGTTAAGTTTGTTGACAGTTTCACAATAATTTGTGAAGTTTTATCATATCCATACCCCTTTTTCCTATTTTCTTTAAATCTAACAGACATTATAGTTACAAGTAACATGCTAATGTGTGAGTTATAATGGACTTATTCCCAGTTCTGACAAAATGTGTGTAATATGTTCAGATACCTCATTAGCTTTGCCAAGATACAGAGCAAACATGTTCTTCACTAAATTAAAATGTTGTGAGAATTGCAATGTTGCATTAAGATGCAGGTTTACAAGCTGATCTTCTAGCCTTAATTATTTCATTTTGACTTTACTTTTGTATATCTTAACAGCATCTGTCCTTATAATATTAACAAACTAAGCTGTGGATCTTTTCTAATGTATGCTTGAAGCCACAACTGATGGTAAAATTGTTACATTGTTGAATACTTTTTAAAAGAGGTGTGTATGTTCAGGAATATTAAAGTTCATCTGAGAAATTCTGCCTGTACTCTTGCATTCCTAGCTACCAAGTTCAAGTTACCTGTCTTATAGAATATATATTGCAGGTTAAATATCACTTATCCAGAGTTCTGAAGTCTGAAATGCTGAAATGCTCCAAAATCCGAAACTTTTGAAGCCACAGCACATATGTACCTGTACTATATTTGCGAGGCTGGAGAGAGACATGACCGGGGAGAAATATGGCTGAAAAGAGACACATGGATCTGTGAAATGGCAGGAATGTGTGCTTACCACCAATTCATAGATCCGAAGAAATGAGCCAGAGTACCATAGCCACCATCTCAAAGGTGGAAGTGATTAGCTTGCAGTCCCATCACCACTGCTCCTGCTGTTGAATTTCATTTTGATTATTTGGTTCCCATCTGCAGAAGACTTGGGTAGGAGAAGCACTAACTGGGATCCAGGCTTTAGCAGGGAAAGCAGAGGGTAGAGGAGGTGTTGGGCTCTCTTCTGGGCAAGGCTGGAGACAGTTGCTAGCAGCTGCTGCTGCTGCATTCTGCTCTAGGTCTCACTGCAGGTGAATGGTGGAGCAGCAGCAGCAGCAGCCGTCGCCACTGTGGCCACCAGTTGTACAAAGTTTGGTTGTGAGCTCAGCTGTTCCATTTCTCTCCCTCCCATTCCTCTCCCTGAAGGTGGGGAGCTCAAAGAATGTGCGCCTGGTGGCTGGGGTTTATTGGCATCTCTGCTGCTGTCCTACAGCATTTTATATATAAGTACGCTGTACTGTGTCCCAAAACCTGGGGAAATAATCCAAAATGCAGAACACTTCTGGTCCCAAGCATTTTGGATAAGAGATACTCAACCTGTGGTGATAAAAGTGTGGCAGTGTAATGGTGCTAATTTTATATTCTTTCATCTCCCAGGTACTAGAGTTACCTCGCAAAGACATAGGTATATAACAGCTTAGCGACTTCATTGTTTTAAACCATAAATAGATAGAAGATGTAGACAATGAAGTAAATTCCTGAAGTGGTTTGGAAACTCCTACAGCAGAGCAGTGTCTTTTGGCAGGAACTTCATCTTCACCCAATGCAAATAACCAGACATAGCTCCTGCTTTCTCACTTCCAGATCCACTGGAGCATCAGGAGACTTAAGAAGAAAGGGAAAAAAGTAATCCACGACCTCAAGAAAAAGGAAGTAAATGGCTTGTGTGAATTGACATATGGGCACTCATAAAGCCATATTTAAAAGGGTGCAGGTGCAGGTAGCTCCTGCCGAGGCAAAACCTATATACCCTTCCTTATCATACATGGCACATCAGTAATTTTTTCATTAAACCTGTGCCCAGAACGATAGAGAACCTTTATCAAGCTTTTGAAGAACAGAGGGAGTTGAAGCAATCAACACTAAACTCATCTATACTTGGTGAAGGACAAAAAAAGAATAAGGGAGAGCTACATAATGGCTCTTTTGTTTAAGAAGGGCTGTAAACTTGATGCAATGGCCTCTTTAAAAAATTTCTTCAAGTCTCTTTCTGTACTGTAGTATTACACAGGAAGACAGGATGCAACTGCTCAGGTGCCTTGTTAAATCTCTTACCATCAGGTGCTTGGTTTGACCTCAGCAATATTTTCACATAGCCAGATATGACTAGGTTTGTGGTGCTGTGACATAATCCGTGATAGGATTAGCTATGTATTAGTATAGGTGATAGGCTCTCAGTTGCCAAACCATTACTCAGCATTCAGGAGTATCACACAGGTTAGCAAACTCCTTCTCCGTCTCATTCCTGAAGTGCAGTTCTTGTGTTCCTGAGAAGCCTGAAACAGCATAACTGTATACTAGAGATTAAAGCTGGGATGTATTCTTGATTCTAGTCTTTGATTTGAGAGCAAATAATGATGAGCAATAATTAAGATAGCACTACTTCTGATACCATGCTAAATTAAGGGTGAGCAACATTCTCCCTCTACCCCAGCTTCATACCTAGCGGATGTTAGGTTGGGTGAGTACATGCCAGTGATGTGCAGAACCTGAATTCCAGTTAGCTGGCTAACACTAAAGCAGGCACTGATTGCTCCACCCCACAGCTGGTCTCGCACTACTACTCTGGAAAAGGGAGGGGGAACCAGTGGGATGCACATACTTTGGTCAAGAGCCTCATCTGGCTCACAAATTGCTCATGTTTGTTTTTACATTGTAGTTATCAATAACCAGGAGAAGGAAGAAGGTTTGGCCTGTGTTGGCATGACATCAGAACTGGGTCTGTTGCTCTCTAGGAAACAGTTTTCTGTGGCAGTTCATTCAATTACGTGTTAGAATGCATTTGCTGGAATAGTTTTAAGAATTGCTGGCTAGAGAGGACTTGAAAATAATTATGAGTAAATGTAGAAGAGGAAAATTCCAAGAATATATGACTACTGAATGTGGTTCCCCCTTGTGGAGATTCTAAAAAATCCATCAGCAAGAGGCAAGGTGCTTAAACTTCAGTCAGCTATAATGAAATATATATATATTAAAAAAAAAAATAGTCTATGAAATTAATCAGATCTGTATTTTGGCTTGTTGCAAAGCTCCAGATGTATGAAGCTGAAAAGGTATGCCCAATTTGAAGGAATTGTTACTTTATGAAATTCTCCTACTCAAAATCATAACGCAACATTCTAAGAACATTTTAATAGAATTTTGAGGGTGCCAATATGAGCGAACAGTGTACAACAAGAGCACTATGAAGCACTGTTTGATGGTTATGGGAGCAGATAAGTCTATAGAAGAGAGGAAGAGAAAAAAGGATACCCTTTTGTTTATCATGACCCTGTCCCAAAAACCTCCCCGTGTAATATAGGGACATTTTTTTTTCAATCTTAGGACATCTCCCCACCACCACCATCACCATCCATCATTATGCTATGAATTGTCAAGGACTTGAACAGGTCAGTCATCATGCCCTATCAGCTGATGCTCAGATGTTCTGGAAACCACAAGATATGAGTCCTTGTCAGGCTATTCTTTAAAATTTATGTAAGATTTCTGCATACATAATGAGTCTTCTGATTGTGTACAGAAACCCCAACCTTGTCTGGAGATGACCCATTTTGCTGCTTCTCTGATAGGAACTGGGCCAGCAAGTTGCATGTTACAAGGAATTACGATAGGAGAAAGCTATCAAATACTACCATGGTGACCACAGTGTTGAAGTGATACTGTTTGTTTATATTGTATCTCTTCTAGAGCCTATGACATACACATTTTGGTGTCTGTTTAGTTTTACTTGTTATATAATTTTTTATTATATCTTGTCATGGGGGCCTCACATTGAACAGAAGCATTGTTTAGTTGAAATAGCAAAGATATAAGCATATCATACAGTCATGAGTTCATTTCTCTAACAACCTTGCCAAGACTATGTGACATTGGGTGCACTCTGTCAGATGTTGTTGCTGTGCCTCCATTCATTCATTTCAAGAAGACTTCACATGCTGGTTTTGTGAAAAGTGCTTACCAGTCAACTAGAAAACACAGCATTTAAAAAAAAAAATCACTTTAAAATGCATGACTGTATTGTCAAGAGGGGACTTTAATGAGAGCAGCTTTTGTTTAGGTGAATAGTTTTCTGAAGCATATTGGACATAAATGTAAACTGTCCTGTACTACATATTACTATGTTATGTCTTGATAAAGTGACTTCTGTATTGCAAATGTGAGGAATTCAGATTCGTGAGATCACAGAAGATTTTACATGAGGAACAAAGTTTAAACTGAAAGTATGTGATAAAGGCAAGCTTTCTAGCCCTGTTACACACAGGTACCCAGAACAGGCCATGACAGTGTGAGGACTAAGTGAGGCTTTTCCTGGAATGTGAATCTGGAAGGCAGTTGTCAGTGATTGGATTTTGTTTCTCTCAGACACGGCGAACCTTGCATCTAGTGCAAAGGGCCCCTGCCCTGAAAGTACTTATGTAAATGAGACACAGGATAACAAGCAAGCAAATGTGTATTTTTAGCAAGGCTGCTATAGTGGGAGGTGAAGGAGCAAATGTAGTGGCTGCTCTGTCATGCAAGAGACTATATAAAAGGGAAAGGGGGAGAGGAGAATCTTGCATTGAACAGTTTCTGACCCCCCCCCCAGTGTTGCAGCAGATACCTTGGACATACATAAAAACTTATATTTCAATGGAGTTATTTTGTGAAATGAAATAATTGCTGTTTGAACCATATGTGTTTGAATTTGGGATAACAGGTTAATTGATCATGCTGCTGCATGTATTACTGATTTGTAGAATGGGTGAAGTCTTTATGGAATGCAGTTTTTGTTTACTTTTCTAGTACCCAGCACCATGAAGTTCAACTTCCTTTGGACATCCAAACGAGTAGAAAAGCATTCTGAATGCGAGGATTCTCACTTTCTACAGTCATCATAAATGGAAATGTGTAAGAGTAGGTAGACTGGGCTAGTCAGCTTCTATTGCTCCCTGAGGATAGCATTAGAAGTACCAGCCATTTCATATTCACATTCAAGTGCTACATCAGCAATAAAAATTAGAGGTCTGCTTTTAAAACAAGTAACTTACAGTGGCAATTTTCAGGGTTTCTCAATAAAATTTATTCATTTCATAGAATTCTGTCTATTTGCTGATTGCACTTAATCAGTGATGGAAGACATACAAGAGCACAAAACTCAATAGCATAAGAAATCTGTCAGGCTTTTAAGATGCCACAGACTCTTAAGCTGTGTTCAAATGCTACATGGCTCAGTTATGCCCATTGGAATAGAAAGGAGCTAAATAGATAATGGATTTGCATTCATTCTTGGCTTATGTCGCTTCTTGTCAAAAGAAAGACAAGAGGATCCTAGGTTTAGACATCACAGTAAACAAACCGCATACAGATGACCCGTAGTTTGTTTAACTGCTCCTGCTTTGTAACGGAAGAGATTGGGCATTCTGGTTTATTGCATGGTCAGATGTGTCCTTAGTTGGTACTCCATTAAAACAACAAACACAGCTATTTCTTTAGAAATTGGAAGACGTGAAGTAGTACAGGTAATCCCACATGCTCCTAATGTACAAAAGAATTGGAAAAGTCATAACATTTATACACATGTGCACTACACATAAGCACTTTATATCAGACATTATATTGTACATGTGATGGTAGGAAGGTACAGCCAGGCGTAGTATATACTGCACATACGGAATTCTAGCAAGCAGTTTTATTAACCAGTACGCACAATCCTGTATTACCAGTTATTCCAAAAATGATCTTGTTTGACTTCAGATATGAAGGAATTTTTAAAGTTACATCTGCCTTGGTGTCAGAATAATTTGGGTACATTTAATTTTGGCAAGTGAGTTGGGCTAGTGGTGTTATTTAAAGGAAATCAAAATAGCTTACAGTTTTCTAGCATGCAATATTTTATAGACTTCTCTTTGCGCATTCAAAACAAGTTTCCTTCACAAATAGTAGTGAATGACACAGACTTGGTCAAGTAGCCATAGGATAAATGTGTAAGCAAAGGCAATTTCTCTTAGAAGATAAAAGTGGCTTGCAGCCAGTGCTGTGAAAATAACACTGACTGATTGATTTCCCAGTGCAGTGTCTGCTACAGGCCTTTGTATGCAGCAGACTCAGAGCTGCATTAACTGCGTTTCCCATTTTTGAAGATGACTTGACAGTTACTATATTTAGTAATTTAATGTGCATAGTTTTACATTTGTCACTAAACTTATTTTTCATCAGACTTCTATTTTTTCCAAAAGAAAAGACCTAAAATAGGCTAGAGTCTCTATCACTCAGTTTGTGTTACTGTAGCAACTGAAGTCGTCTTTCCATTTCATCTTTTTAACCATTTTGATAGTTTTCACATGCTCTGCTATTTTACTCTATTTAAGAGATTGTTCTTCTTTATGGTCTCTGTGCTTCACATAGTGGGATCTTCGCACATGTGCAGTAGCTTTTCGGAAAGTTCCAGAGCTGAGCAGCTTGGTAGGAACCCCTCCCCCATCCAGTACTGAGCATGCTCAGTCCCTCCAAGCTAACAGTCTCCCCTCAGTTTCTTTTTGTCCGCCAACCTGTTAGCAGCTCGGAAGGCTTCCTCACTGAACAGTTCTTTAAATTCTTGGCTTTTTCTTCATCCTTTCGTGTGTGTTTTTTTTTTTTTTGGTCTTTTTACAACAAAACCTGTAAGAACTCTTCTCCCCTTCTTATGTCGTCTTTGTTTAAGTTGTGTGTGTCTTGCAGCCACAAGGTTTCTCTTTCGGATGCCCACCCCAAGTGTTTGTTCTGCTTCAGGGAGGGCCATAACGTTCGGGCCTGTTCTATTTGTAAGGATTTCACCTCCCAGACTCTGAGGAATAGAGCTTCTTGGTTGAAATCCTACTGTTGGGAGCAAGCTCTTCACATTAAAGAGCAGGCATCTTGCAATACCATTCTTTCCACCATTTCAGTATCGACGCCCTCTACATCGTCCTCTACCTCGGCCCCAAAGTTATCAGTAGCATCCGGTCTCTTGGTATCAACAACCCCGGTACTGGTATCGACCGTAACCTCGCCGACCTTACAGCCGATATCTTCTTTACCAAAGATTCCGAAGCTCTCCAGGATGCCTACTGTCCCATCTGCCACTGGAGATGCCACGTCGACCTCGCAGTAAGCTTGCAAAGTCCCTACCTTGGCGGAGCATAAATGGGCCTTGTCGCACCATCCTTCTGTTTCCTCCAATAAGAAGAAGGAAAAGCACCATTCTCCTTCTCCCACTACCTGTCCATCAGCTAATCGACCTTCCTCTCTTGGTCCCTTACCAACACCTCCCCTAACGCAGTCTGCGACATCCACTGTCGAAGAGGAGGATGCTCCCATCCTTTCACTGGTGCGGGACTCTGCCTAGCTCCCAGTGCTGTCTGTTCCGGCTGCTGCAGATCTTGCGTCCGACTTGGACCATCGGTCCTTGCCACCAGCCTGTCTGCCTGTGACATCAGGCCAGTCTGGAGATAGGTGTCTACAAACTTCACTAGCCCTGGCCCTCTCTTCAGGCCGTCCCGAGTTTGACGCCTGTTTCAGACATTCCTTGGGCTATTTCCCAAGACCGACCTCAACTTAGTGTGGCCCGCTCTCCAGGACACAGTGAAAGGGGTAGATCCCCACGTCGTTGGGACTACCACTACCACATCGCTTATGAGCCTTCATTGGCAAGAGTTGATTTGCCTTTCTCCTTCGCCTCCTATATCACCAGGTATGGCCACGAACACCTTTGGAGAGAGCACCCTGGCTCCTACCACTCATATTCACCAGCTTATCATGACTGGTACCATCCCGACGATAGTCATTGGTCTCCTTACCGCCCTCGATGTTCACGTTCTCCATCACGATCTCCTTTGAGATCTCATTACCAACGCACCCCTCAGTATCGTCACTCCAGATCCGATTCTCGGTCCCGATCTGCCTACTATCGCTGTTCGCCATCTTGGTCTCGCCACCAGTCCCAAGACCCATTGCCTCATCCTCAGGCCGTTTTACCTCCTCCTTGGGTGATGGCGATGGTGTCACAGCCTCTGCCGGGTACTCACCTTGCATCTACTCTGCCAACATCTCTGTTGACTTCGTTGTCGATGCAGTCCATCGTTGCACAGATCCTGACCGTGCTACCCATTTCGTCAGCATTGACCTTGGTACCGATTCGCATCCCGACCTTGATACCAGTGCAAATCCCAGTCTTGCTACCTGCTCCGACTGCTGTACCGGTCTCTGCTCCCGCTTCAGCAACAGGACCCACCCAACATCGTCGTTCTCAATCCCCTCACTCATTGTCTCTTTCTTCTGGTTCTTATGATTCTGACGGTGATTCAACAGATTCCACACTGCAATCTCATACCACCCTGCCGTTAGCATTTGAGGACCCGTCTCCTGATTTGGCTGCTGAGGATGTCCAGCAGATCTTGGACATCTTGGTCCGGATGGCCACAGCCTTGGGCCTCAACATTTCTGGTCCTGCTCCCTCGGTACAAGAGTTTTCCACTATATCGATACTCGACCCCTGTCGACAGCTTCAATTCTGTTTTTGCCCATCCTGCAGGAGGTCTTGAAGCATCCTTTGGCCAAGCCGGCTTCACTTCAACCGATCCCTCACCGCCTGGAGCATCTTTCCAACACCCAGAAGAAGGATGTCGATTTCTTATTCAACCACCCGACTCCAAATTCGATTGTTACGGAGTCGTCCCAAACAAAAGGGGGCAAAAGGGCCCACATGACTCCACCTGATCAAGAGGGCCACTGTTTGGATGTCTTTGGATGTTGCTTCTACTCTGCCTCCTTGTTGATCGCCAGGATTTCTAACGAGCTTGCTTGGCCGCCTATTAACATAATATCTGGGATAGGTTTTTCCCCCTGCTTTCTCACCTGCCAGATGACCACAGAGCTACTGCTGTTCAATATTTCAACGAGTCTTTGGCTGTCTCAAATCAACAGATTCTGTCTTCCCAACATGCGGTCAAGGGTGCAGCATGCATAACGGTGGGCGCAATCACCCTCTGCCAGTTTGCCTGGCTCTGGTCCACTGGGTTGACCGAGGATAGCAGAAAAAGGATTGAGGACCTGCCCTTTGACAACCAAGGACTCTTTCATGCAACTACAGATGACACTATGAACCATCTTATGAAAGCTTGAGTGACAGCTAAGAAGATGGGCCTTCATCCAATGGTGAGCCCAACCTAGAAGACCATCTTCATCCCACTCTTCATGGAGGTGTCCTTCCTACTCTTATAGGTCATGCTCTCCTTGCTGTACATCTGACCAATCGTCGTTCTTCTCGTCGTTCCTTCAGACGACGTCAACCATCTTCCAAGAAATCTTCAACTGGTAAGTCACGTTTTTGACTTCCCCTGCAGGTTGCCACCTCTACCTCTCTTTCACCTGCCCACCCGTCTATCCAAAACCACAAGACTGGCCCGCCACCTCAACACATCTCGTGCACCATCACTTTGGACTCCTTCATTCTGACCATCGTCTGTCTTGGCTACGCCACTGAATTTCAATATACTCCTCCTCTCAGCGTCTTCTACTCCACCCCTGCCAGTCCGGCACTCCTCAAAAAGGTTGAAACCCTTCTCAAAGGGGCCATAGAACAGTTGCCATCCTCGGGTAAATCCACCAGCTTCTTCTCCTGATATGTCACAGTCCCCAAATCGGACAGCACTCTCCGACCCATCCTAGACCTCAGACCCAGAAATTCAAGATGGTCACCAGGTCCTCCCTTCTGCCTTTCCTTAGGCATTGGGATTGGTTTGCATCCATCGACCTACAAGACGCCTATTTTCACATCGCTATTCACCCCCAGCACAGGAGGTACCTCCAGTTCATGGTTGACAGCATTTGCTACCAATACAAGGTCCTGCTGTTCGGTCTGTCCACCGCCTCCAGGGTCTTTACTAAGTGCCTAGGCCCTGTGGTGTCTTACCTCCACATGAAGCACATTATGGTGTACCCCTATCTGGACGATTGGTTATTGGTGCCGTCCTGCAAATAGATAGTGTATGAGGACATTCACATGACCCTCTCCCTTCTTTCCGATCTCAGACTCTAGGTGAATCCCAAGAAATGCCACTTGGAACCCTCTCACACTCTGGACTTAATGGGAGCCACTCTGGACACCACTTGCGCCAGGGTCTTTCTGCCTGTGAGGCGCGCTCAGACCCTACACCAGGCCGCAGCCGCTGTCCTGTGCAGTCCATCTGTTTCTGCCCGCAGGATCCAACAGCTCCTCAGCTGCGTGGCTGCCACAACAGTGGTTGCCTACGCCTCTAACCTTCGGGCGCACCCCCTGCAACAGTGGTCTCTGCTGCTTTGATCCTCTGCTCGACGATCAACACCAGATCCTGTGGGTCCCCCGTCCAGTACGGATCTCCCTTTATTGGTGGCTGTCCCCACGTCATCTGTTGTTGGGAATGCTGTTTGTCGAGCCCTGTCTGATACTTACCATCACGACAGACGCATCCCTCCTCGGATGGGGAGCTCACTGTCACGGTCTCGCAGTGCAGGGCCACTGGGTCAGCATGGAGCTGCATCTCTGTATCAACACGGTGGAGCTCTTGGCAATCCTCAAAGCTCTTCGCGCCTTTCGGAACCTCATTGTTGGACAGACTGTCCAGATTCTGTTGGACAACATGAGAACTGTCTGCTACGCGAACCGACAAGGAGGCACTCACTCCTCCACCCTGCTTCACCTGGCTCTATGCATCTGGGATTGGTGCATCCCGCTGCAAGTACATCCCATTGCGGTTCACCTAGCAGGACAGGAGAACATGACAGCGGATACACTGAGCAGGAACATAGCATTCCACCACGAGCTGTCCCTCTCCGACGCCACTTTCCAATGGATAGTGTCCCGGTCGGGCACTCCAACCGTCGATCTCTTTGTGACCAAACGGAACAGGAAATGTCCCAGTTATTGCTCGAGAGCCGGCCTGGGCCCCAGCTCTCTTGGGGATGCGTTCCAGTTCCCTTGGAGCGGGGAATTCCTTTACATCTTTCCACAGTTTCCTCTCTTGGGCTGAGTGGTGTCCAAGATCACAGCGGACTAAGCAGACGCTGTTCTCATGGCCCTCTATTGGCTGAGGCAGCATTGGTTCAGTCCCCTTCTCACTATTGCACAGGGCTGCAACATGAGGCTTCAGAGCAAGCTGGACCTCCACGTGTAGCACCCAGACCTCCCTCTCCTCCACCTCCACGCTTGGAGGATAACATTCTAGACTCTCCCGCTATCCAAGCTGTCCTCACAGCCGTGAGGAAGGAATTTACTCGTAGATCCTACGAATACAAGTGGAGGAAGTTCGTGGCCTTTGTGGTCTCCCGTAATGAAGCCGCTCCTCCGACCTCCCTGTCAACAGTGCTTCACTTTATCTTGACACTGCGGGACCAGGGCCCTGCTTTTTCCTCCCTGAAAGTTTATCTCTCTGCAATCGTGGCTTATCAGCCACGTGGTTCTCCTTCCTCAGTCTTTTCCCGGAACGCTACAGTCAAGCAATTCGTTAAAGGTCTGCAACACCTCTACCCTCCTACCACCCTTCTGCTTCCTCCATGGTCGCTATCACTCATCCTTTCTCAGCTTATGCGCCATCCCTTTGAACCGATGGCCATGTGTGATGACCGTCGCCTTACCATGAAGATGGTGTTCTTGGTCACTGTCACTTCAGCTGGATAGGACTGCGCTGTGTTCTGATGAGCTGTTCCTGGTGTACCATTGGGGCAAGGTAGTCCTGCATCCAGACCTGTTTTTCCTTCCTAAAGTCATCTCCGACTTCCATCTGAATCAGGATTTGGTTCTACCTACCTTCTATCCTGATCCTTCCTCGCCTCTTAAGTGCTCCGTGCACTTGCTCGACATATGCCATGCCTTGCCTTTTACTTGCAGTGGACCTCGACCTTCCGTCAGACTCCCTCCCCACCTTTTTGTTTGCTACGGTGGGCGCTGGAAAGGTCACAAGGTCTCCACTCATTATTTTTCCAAATGGGTTGCCCAGACAATTCACCTTGCCTACGAACTTGCCAGGCAACCCCCCCTGGCTCTGCTTCGTGCCCATTCCACCAGGGCAATGGCCTCTTCAGCGGCCTTCTCCGGGAAGTTGACCTACAGGAGCTTTGTCATGTGGCTACATTGTCCCAGCCTTCGACCTTCATCTATCACTACTGCCTTGACTGCAGGGCCCGACGGGATGCTCACTTTGGTCGTGCGGTGCTGTCTTCTAGGACCTGACCCACCGTTCATCGGTAAGCTTCTCAGTCTCCCATTGTGTGAGGCACAGAAACCACGAAAAAGAAGAACAGGTTGCTTACCCGTAACTGTGGTTCTTCAAGTGGTCATCTGTGCCCTCACACACACCGGCCCAGCCTCCCCTTTTCAGGTCCTTGCTTCAGCGGACTTCAAAACTGAGGGGAGACCATTAGCTTAGCGGGACTGAGCATGCTCAGTACCAGATGGGGGAGGGGTACCCGCCAAGCTACTCAGCTCTGGAACTTTCCAAAAAGCTACTGCATATGTCCGAAGATCTCATTGTGTGAGGCACAGATGACCACTTGAAGAACCGCAGTTGCAGGTAAGCAACCTGTTCTTAAGCAGGCTGAAATTTTTGATTCTGCCCAGATATGTCAATTGAGAACATTAGGTGACTTTCTTTAAGAGATTAGTTCAATGCAAAATTGTGCAGGTTCATGATAAATAATTTTTTTTCAAATTTTGAAGTTGTTACAGCTACTGTGGCAATAATATCATCTTTAGACCTCTGTTCTGAAAAGTGTGTTGTCTTTGGTCAAATTCTAAAAGCCTTCTTTTTCAAATACTTAAATCAAAATTTATTATGTGAATATTTAAACACAGCTTTGATGCATCTTTTAAAATCAAAGGGTATGATGTTTGCATGAACACACACAGGTGGTATTTCAGCAAGTTCTGACAGTTTTACAATCTGATTTGTAATAGTGTTAGTGTATACATCAATTGGTTATTGTTTAGTGTGTATTATTCTGTTAATTGAACTTCCTGAGTTCACTGAGCCATATAAGCTTCATGAAGCCTTCCAAAGGTATTTGATAATTTTAAATTATTTAATTTAAATAATTTTTTAAAATGTGTAATGTTATGCTATAATGCTTTTAATGTAATATTTTTTAAAAAATATTTAAAATGCTAATGGTTGTTATAGTAGCTAGACCTAGGTGCTATAGGTACTGTTTAGGTTTTTCTAGTGAAGTACTAGGTACTGTTTAGGTTTTTCTAGTGAAGGGTTATTAATTCTACTTCTTTCTCTTGTCCCCTTTTGTTCTTTCCTGGGGCACTGCAGTCCTCACTAGAGGAAAGTATTCACAACTGAGTCTAGTACTTCTGACAGAAGATGTTTCTTTTGTCATTAAGGCCCATAGTCAACTTAAAATGGCTAAAAAAAATATCATTCTAATTATCTGCAATTAGTAATACCAGTAATTGAGTCTGGACAACCTGAAACTGGGAATTTAGATTGGTCCTTGGGCCTCAATGTGTAATAGAGGCTCAGAATGGGGGAAATCAGGGGACCCACTCAAACTACACAATTATAGCACTATATTCCACTTTAATAGACATGGGAAAATGCAGAATCCTTGGGCTTGTAAGTTTACTGTGGCACTGGAGCTCTCTGATGAGAATTCTAAATGTCTCTTCCTAAGCTGTCAGTCCTAGGATTCCAAAGTGGTGGCCATGGCAATTAAAAGTGGTATGGAGCACTTCAGTTGTGTCATGTGAACTGGCACTATGAAGAAGGCAGGTATAGCCAGCTGCAGAACTAGCTTCTATGGAGGGCAACACTTTAATGTATAGATGACAATGCAACCAGTCTAAAATCTTGCATAATTCTATAACACCATTTCGCATAAGTGATTTTAGAGTGGAGAATTGTAATTCCTAGGCCAAAAAAGGAATAATGAAGGGAAATGATTTTGAAGCAATATGGAAGATATTTGTGGAAAAGGTTTTAATGAAAGAGGAAAGTGTCATACCTCCACAAGAAGAATTACAATTTCTGGAAGATGGAGTAAATTGAAATGTAATTGGGTCTGGGGGCCAATTACTGTTAGGAATAGTTTGATATGTTTAGTAATAAGCTCATATTTAGTAATAGTAATAGATTAAATGTAATGGAAAAGTATAGAGTTAAGAATAAAATTATTATAATAATGAGTATAATGAGAATGAGATCTAGATATAGGTAACAAAATTATATAAATAATATGATATAGAATATGCTTAAAGTATATGATTGTAGTGGAATTGGAGGGAAATAATAATGTAAGGTTGTTTTTGTTGAAATTTCCTTTTTTTACTGTTGTGTGTATCACAAGGTATTTTTCTTTTTTTTCTGTTTTTTCGTTATAATCAATAAAAAAATTTTTAAAAAGAATTGTAATTCCTTGCCCCTCCAACCTATTTGTTATCCAGCCCCTGCTTATGATAAGAACATTGATTCATTCCTCATAACTAATTTCCTTAGTAATCAGCATGAGTTGATGAGGGCCCTGTTTGTTGGTCAATGAGATGATATCCGTTACTTTAAAAAGTTGCTCTCTGAGTATAAGGAGCTTCTGTCCACCCCAATAGATACAGCAGCCTTCTTACCATGGAGGAACCCTTGAAATAATTTTCAAATCTCAGGGAATTCCTGCATAAAAATTAATATGTTAGTATATTATTTTCAAATATGATCTCTTGCAGAAGCCCTAGCAACCTTTTGTGGAACATTGAGATGCAGTGTTAACTAAATCAAAAGAAGAAGACAAAATCATCTGAAGAGAAAGAAATGTAAAGAACACTGAACAAGAATCTAAACCAGATTCTTTTGCTATAACAGTTAATTAGCCTTCTCTCCAGAAAATTTAAATTAAAAGGATGGTGAAGATCCCACCAGAAGTAGAAAAAGTAAAAATCCATCAGGTTTAGATTGCAAGAAATCCAAACACAAGAATATTAAGGTTCCAACCTGCTCTTTAAAAAAAAAGGGTGAAATTTGATAGATTATTTAAGCTTTTTAAAGAAAATGACAGGAATGAGAGAGCACATCCAGAGAGAGCACAACTAGACAAGAGAAAAAAAAGGACAAGGGATTTAATGGGAGAACATGTTTGACATAGCACTTCCTGTCAACAAACTAGTGCTGAAAATTTAGATGTAATACAAGACCCCGGCCAATTTCACAGCTCCCCAGGAAGACTCCATCTTTTTCTCCAGAATCTTAGCAGCAAGAATCTATCCCAAAATAACATCTTAGCTAACAACCACTGGTGTCCATAATTAATAAAACTAATTTTGGTTTTTATCAGCTACCCAAAGCCAAACCACAAATGGAACATAAAGCATACTTTTTGAGACTCCTAACAGAGTTACCTCCAGGTCTAGAATCCATTCAAACAATAGAGTATCTTTTCCAAAATTTCAGTTATACATGAACCACTGTAACTTCTGAATTGCCTAGTACTGTTGCTAGAATTGGTAGAGCTAAAGAGGATTTCCAAAGAAAAGTTAGGAGAATTAGCAGACATTTTAACGATATTTCCCCAGTTCTTTCTCTGGGAATCCTGCAAATGGAAGTTCTGTTTCACTAGCTCTCATAGTGAGGATTCTTCAACTAGGAATTTGATTTGCCTAATGTATCTGATGTATCTCAATCTACCCCTCCATCAGTCACAGTTATACCACTTGTAGGAATTACCGGAAATACTACTTATATTGAGGAAATTCTGATTGATAGTTGTAACACTATTTCCAGAGGGTTTGTCAGAAGAACTAAAATTAACTGAAAGCTGTGATATTCTTCTAGTACAGGACGAAGAGGAGAGCCTTGCAAGAGTTTCCTCCTTAATAGAGTTATTCATTAATATGGACCACCAGGGCCTTAGGATCTCATTAATTAGTACCTATATTTGACCTGCAGATCCAAAGACTAGGTATCTTGGCTGTGTAAAGAAATAATATTCATTAGGTGAAATGCAAAGCGTACAATCTATTACCTTCTACATTTTAGGCAAACCTGGATTTCAGTCTTAGATTGTAGTAATACAAATATGAAAAATGAGCAGAAACACTATTTTCCAAATCTCAGTATCTAATTGCTGTGATGCAGAGAGGCACACAGAATACATTTATGGAATCAAATTGACCAACAGGAAGTAAAGAGAATACTTCCTTAAATTGCCCATCTGGGGTCATGGCAAAGATAAAAAAATAATGTCATTTAACATTAGTAGCTCTGGTGTAACAATTAAGCTGAGACAGATATAAGAATCCAGATTATGTTTTCGCCAAGAAACAGCTTTATGATGTATTTCTTGCAGAAAGTCTAAATCTGAATTCTTGCAATTAAGAGACCCACTTAAATTGTTAACACACAGTGGAGTGAAAACATGTTTTTCATCAGCAGGTTCCACAAAATCTAGAGAAGGAAAAGTGATTGCAGTAGTTTCAAGATGGGATTTCTGTTATATTTATGTTCCATGTTGTGTGTTAAAGGAAGCAAAGTTATGTTGGGCTTAGAATGTTTTGCAAATTCAAATGAGGAAACTTTTTTACAGAATTTATTTGAACTTTAGTTCTCTTTTGTAAAGCTAGTCCCATACAGAAAGAGATTTAAATGATAACAGAATTAGACAGTAAAAAAAATAATAATAATTAGTAGTAATAATAATAGTAATAATTTTGCAACACCTTCTTAGTGAATTTGATTTTATTGAGTCACAGCAAGAACAATATCCACATGAAAGACATTCCACATACTACTTTGGCCACAATAGTTAGTGGCCTGAAATGTCTACTTAGTATGTTTGCAGATGATTTGACACTTGGTTTCAAATCAGCTAGTTAAAGCTCTTAAAACATTGGAGATCATTCAGGAATATGGTGCATCTGCTGATCCTTCTATTAAAGTAAATATATTAATATTTACATTCTGCTCCCAATATAATGGTCAAAGATTTAAAAAATTATTCTGTCAGGGATTACATCAGATCAGTCAGGATTATGCTTGGATGTAATGGCCCTTAACTATCAGAAGCCAGTGGGTTAAATTATAAACCAGTCCTACAGTTAGTTCAACAGAAACTCCTGCAGTGGAAATTTAATTCATCCTGGTTGTACGGGATTACAATAATTGCAATGAATATCCTCTCAAAATTATCCTGTTTATTTCAAACATTGCCTATGAAACTGTTGGATCTCTTTCTGAAAAAAAAAAAGGCATGGATGTGTGATAGGTGGAAAGAAGGCAGACTGGGGTGTTCCTAATTTTAAGAATTGTTGTACAGCACATCAGGTTAAGCAAATGGTTGGATTTATTTAAATTCTAAAAGCAGCTGTTCATGGTCATGAATGAAACCTGCAAAGGCTGATTTAAAGGTCATGAGAGGAATATTTTTTCTGAGATTGAAAACTAAGTGGATAGAAAAAAAATATAATTCATTTCTACATAATATGCTACAATTCTGGAAAAAAGGCAAAAAGAATTCTGTCTATTTATAGAAAGAGATAAACAAAATCAGTTTAGATGCCAGTGTGAAACTGGACTATGTACGGTACCTTTCAAGGCTCCAAGAACACCCCCTAGATATGAAGCTCAGTTTCATGGGGGATGCTGAACATGCCTGGTTTCAAATATTTCAGATTCTGTGCTTAACATCACCTCAAGATGTGAAAAGCCAAGGCTTTCATCCTCTGTCCTCTCTTGAGGTATTTCTGACCCAAGTCAGAGAAGAACCATGGGGTTTAACTTGAAGAAGTTATGCAGTACTTACCAGCTATGTTCCTTAATTTATCTGGTCCTAAATCATTCTGGGAAGGGGCTTTGGAATATCCAGGGAAGATAAAGCCTAGGAAAAAAACAATGGAATAAAATTCTAGTGGAAGCCACCTCTGCGAAGGTTAGAGAACATGGTCTGAAACTTTTGCATCACTACTGATGTACAGTACATTTCTTACACATAAAACATGACATGGAGAGATTGCACAGCATTGGGGACATTTCACCTATGGTGGTCTTGTCCTTTGATTTTTTAATTTTTGGGGTTTGATTTCCTGGAATTGACATGATTATTACCCAATCATACATCATACAATCATACAGTCATCCCTCCACATTCGCTAGGATTAGGAGCACAGGACCCCTGTGAAAGTATAAAAACCATGAATAACTCTCTAGGCCTTCCCAAATTATATTTAAACACACAAAAAGTACGATCGCCATATTCAGCCCACCATGGATTTTTTTGAGGCATCAAGATCCTTCACAAAGAAGAAGTGAGTGGCTGGTGGGGCTTACTGCCACCTCCGCTGCTGCTTCACACCATATTTAATAGGGACTTACAAGCCTCATTCACAGTTTCTCAGTCTCACGAGGCTTGCAGTCCCTATCAAAAATGGCATAGAGAGGCAGCAGAGGTGACAGCAAATAATCCGTGAATAATCAAATCCACGAAAGTGAAATCCACAAATGCGAGGGCTGACTGTGTAACTTTAGTGGCAGCATTACCTCTTTTAACTATTTTTCCTAGAAGTAATAGCTTCTTGTTGCACAGGGAATTAATTAGTTTCCTGTGTTTGGCAAGAAGACAAGTGATTGTGCAGAACTGGAAAAAAAAAAGTTAAAAGAGCTGTGAAGTTAGTGGAGATAGAAAATTTGATCCTTGGTTATTATGTGGAAACTTATACCACAAGGCAGAAAGCACAAAGATGTTGGCCATTTCTGCGCTATGTCCCCATTCTGGCACAGGGAACACATGAAGCCGGTCTGTAACGCATGCTACCACATGACATTGTCACGGTCCTGTTCCTGTTGCATTTCCAGCCATCACAATCACACATTTTGCTATTACTAGAAAAAGTAGGCCCCTTTCACACAAGTAGAAGGGCTAGGAACCAATGGTTACCATTGGAACTGTTGGTTCCAACCGTTTAAATATGTCTGCAGCAAAAGGAAAACCAGAGAAATGATAGAATTGCTGCATGGAGAAGATGGCCAAGTACTAACAGGGGGAAGAGAAAAAGGAAAATTACTCCACACCTTCTTTGCCTCAGTTTTCTTCCAAAAGGAAAGAAGTGATCAACCTGGGGGGTGGGGAGCCGATGGGGAAGTGGGGGAAATGCAATGCAGAATAGGTAGAGAAGAAGTACAGGAATACCTAGCTACTCTAAATGAATTCAGGTCTCCAGGGTGAGATGAATTACATCCAATAATATGAAAAGAACTGGCAGAAGTAATTTCGGAACCGCTCGCAATAATCTTTGAGAATTCTTGGAGAACAGGAGAAGTCCCAGCAGACTGGAGGAGAGCAAATGCTGTCCCCACATTCAAAAAGGGAAAAAAGAGAACCTAAATAATTATTGCCCAGTCAACCTGGCATCAGTACCCAGAAAGATTCTAGAGCAGATCATTAAACAGTCAGTTTGTAATGACTTAGAAAGAAATGCCATGATCACTAAAAGTCAACATGGGTTTCTCAAAAACAAGTCATGCCAGACTAATCTTATATCTTTTTATGATAGAGTTACAAGCTTGATAGATGAAGGGAGTGCTGTGGATGTAGCATATCTTGATTTCAGTAAGGCCTTTGACAGAGTTCACCATGACATTCTTGCAAAGAAGCTAGTAAAATACGGGCTGGACAGTGCCACTGTTAGGTGGAGTTGTAATTGCTTGACTGACCAAACCCAAAGGGTGCTCACCAATGGCTTCTCTTCATTTTGGAGAAAAGTGACTAGTGGGGTGCCACGGGGTCCTGTCCTGGGCCCAGTGTTATTCAACATCTTCATCAATGACTTGGATGAAGGAGTAGAAGGCATGCTGATCAAATTTGCAGATGACACCAAATTGGGAGGGGTTGCTAATA
Source organism: Ctenosaura bakeri (assembly GCA_948474755.1). NCBI lineage: Eukaryota > Metazoa > Chordata > Lepidosauria > Squamata > Iguanidae > Ctenosaura > Ctenosaura bakeri. The sequence goes on from CAOLHI010001406.1 coordinate 58,311, forward strand.
TACCAGAGGACAGGATCAAAATTCAAAATGGCCTTAACAGATTGGAATACTGGGCCAAAGCTAAGAAAATTAATTTCATCGGGGAGAAGTGAGAGGTACTACACTTACGCAGAAAAAATGGAATGCATAAATATAGGATGGGGGACATGTGGCTGGATAACAGTAGATGTGAAAGGGATCTAGGAGTCTTGGTGGACTGCAAGCTGAACATGAGTCAGCAGGGTGATGCGGTAGCCAAGAAAGCCAACACAATTCTTGGTTGCATCAATAGAAATATGGTGTCTAGATCAATACCACAGTACCACTCTATTCTGCTTTGGTTAGACCTCATCTGGAATACTGTGTCCAGTTCTGGGCACCTCATTTCAAGAAGGATATTGACTAGCTGGAACATGTCAAGAGGAGGGTGACCAACATGGTGACAGGTCTGGAAACCATGCCCTATGAGGAGTGGCTTAGGGAGCTGGATATGTTTAGTCTGCAGAAGAGAAAGTTAAGAGGGGACATCATAAGCCATGTTTAAATATTTGAAGGGATGTAATGTTGAAGAGGGAGCAGGCTTGTTTTCTGCTGCTCCAGAGACTAGGACACGGAGCAATGGATTCAAGCTGCAGGAAAGGAGATTCCACCTGAACCTCAGGAAGAATATGCTGCCTCAGAGTGTGGTGGAGTCTCCTTCTTTGGAGGTTTTTAAACAGGTTGGATGGCCACCTGTTGGGAGTGCTTTGATGGCAGGGGTTTGGACTGGATGGTCCCTGTGGTATCTTCAAACTCTGTGATTCTTTGTTTCTATGACAATCACATTGACTGGGGCTGTGCAGGAAGGGCAGAAGTACTATCTAGATGCTTACTTCTTCAGTGCAGCACAGGAAGTGGCCAACTGCACTGCAGAAGGAAAAAGCATGTCCCAGCCGCTACCATCTGCTGGCAGCCAGCTGGGTGTGGAGGGGAGCATTTGGGACGCACTCCTATCCTAGCAAAGGGACTGCATGGATGATGGCCAGGATGTCTCAGAATGCAGGTAAGGTGCGGAAAGGGCTGTTCATTTTGCTTTCTATGTTAATTATAGTATGGTTAATCCCACCCACCCACCCCAAAAATCTCAATTGGTTTTATGAGAAGATTCTCTTACAGGATGCTTTATGTAATCTTTTGATGCTTGTATTTTTTGCTAACTTATGTGTACAGGTTTCCCCCACTTACCTGATAGGCTAGGGACTGGAGCACTGTCAGAAAATGGAATTGTTTGGAAAGCGGAACCCTTGTACTGTACTATAGGAAGCATGAAGGACTTTATGTAGAGCTCACTTCTCAGTGATTATGCGTGTGCTGCTTGCAAAGTCTCTCAGCCAGCTTAGTGCTTTCACCGCCCTAGCTCACTTTGCAAGCAATATGTGTACACAAGCCATTGCAAGCAAGTCTCTATGGACAAGAAGAACTGATGAAAGAGCAGAACTCCCATCAAATTAATGGAACTTGTCCTTAATTTGGAAGTGTCAGAAGAGTGAGTTTGTCAGATAAAAGGTGAGGACTTCCTGTACGCAAGGGGCAATCCCCTACTAATTTTACTGATTTCCGCTTATATAGCAGATCATACTCTGGATTTGGCTTTCTCTACTGAATGTAGCAGTGATTCTCTTGTCATAGTCATATCATCTGCTGATATTAAGTGTTGTGGTATTTAATGTTTCTGCAGTAGTGAGGTTATTAAGATGGCTCTGCCTCAGAGGCTTTTCAATTCTGATGGCTTGAAAAGAGTTCTGAGGAAATTGCTGGTGGATTATAGTGTGTGCTTTTGTCAAAATTCTGCTCATGCTGTGGAAGAGCACGAGAAGAGCTGCAATGGATGACACCTAAAATTTGTGTAGTTCACCAGTTTGTTCGGATGACCAGTCAGACAGTCTCATCCTCCATGGATTTGTCTTGCTGTGTTTTAACATTGCTTGAATTGCTATGAATCACTACATCTTGTCATAGCAAATTCTATAGTTAACTCTGTCTTTTTATGTATCTTGACTAAATTCAGCTTCATTGGATGATCTTGTGTTCTACTAAAACGAGGGATGGTGACTCTTTTCCTCCCTACTATGTATAATTTCATAACCTGTATCATTTTCCTTCTTATTTATGTTTTTCCTAAGAAGTTCCCTCAAGTGTTACAACATTTCTTCAGTGAGAAAACTGCTTCAGCCCTTTGATCACTTTGTTTTCTTCTGTTTTTTTTCCTCTACAGTTTCCTTTCTTGAGATACAGTGACCAGAACTATTTACAGTATTCCAAGTATGTTGTACCATACATTTATATACTAGCTTTGTTTTCAGTTCCCTTGTGCCAATCTGCACAGCCACACACAAGACAATATTTTTGATAAGCTGTTGGCAACAAATCGAAGATTGTTTTTCTAGTTGGTTACTGTTAGCTCAGCTCCCTTAAGTGTAAATGCAACATTGGGAATTTTGTTTGTGTTGCAAAACCCAGACACCTTTTGGCTGTACATCCAAGCTGAGAGCAATAAAGCAAGTTTGAAGATTATTGGAATGCAGGTCAAGGAAAATTAATATTTGAATCCAGTTGAACACTTGTATGAGCTTATTGTCAAGCCTAATTTATGGCAGCAGTGGACGCAAAGAGATTTTGCATCCTACTATATGTCTTCCAGTGGAACTATCCTGTGTGGCTTGTGCTTAGGAAGTTATTGCCTGGTAGGAGTTCTGATTTGAACACTTGGTAGCACACTGTCACATTTTTGCTAGACATCTTGAGGACAAAGTCACTCACATCTATCACAGTTGCACTACCACTATGGCGGTAGCTAGAGCACTGCTTGGTGAAATATTATTGAATAACTTGTCAGTAAGACCTGAGAATGTAGTCATAGTATTTGGTCAGGTTTGCCCACCTGTCTGCAGAAGCCTTGCCCTGATGGCTGATTACACCTGGTAGGAAATGGATCACCTACTGTCTCTGAACTTACACATTCTTAGATAACATAGTTCTAGTTACCACTTCTAGGAGAGGAGAGGAATCTTTGAGCCCAAAATATGTTAACAACTTTAGACCACTAACCCATTTCCCTCTCCATAAAATTCTTGAGCATGTGGTGACACTCTGGTTTTGGCATTGAAAGTGCATTCAGTAGTCATTTTTATAGAAATTATAATAAGTTAATTGAGATTCTCACTTTGAATCAATTAATAGATGTGGAAAGTAGCATTGTTGCATTTTCTTGCCTTCATGAAACATGGTTTAGCTCAGTGCCTCTCAGGCTGTCTGATGTGGGGCACCAGCAGTTATTTTCTTCCAGTGTGTCAGGGACTGGCACTAAATTTACATCATTTTGGTACAGTTGTTTCTTTCTTTCCTAGAAACTTGCCAGGGACCAGCAGCCAATAGCTCAGGAGTTAGCACTGGTCCAGGGACCACCACTTCAAGTAGTACTTGTCTAATTGGTGCATGTATTAAGTTTATAAATTTGGTCCTTCCATCCTCAGTTCTCCTAGCCTATCTCCCATATTGAAAGATGTACTTTTTAAATAAAACAATGCTTCCTGAACCAACTGTAGTTTGCTGCCATTGGCTCTGAGATAAAACGAAATTTGATATAATTTCCATCAAATTTCCAGTACCTATATGTGCAGAATGGAAATGAGGGGGTACTCAAACTTCAGGCTTACAACTCACATGGACTCCTGGTTTGCTGGGAAAGGCAAGGTATATGTAAAATGTTGTTGGTATTATTTAGACTGTTGGCAAATAATAAGAACTACTACTACTACTACTACTACTACTACTACTACTTGTAGTTTATCCATTGCACACCATGAACTAAATTATATAAAATTTACATGTAAATAAAAAGAGATAAAAAATATAACCTAATACCTTAAAAATAGCAAGCAGAAAAAATTCAAATATGAGAACCATTCAATTAAAAAAAAAAGAAATTGGTAGAAGTCCAGCCATGGCAGACAGTTGTTTCTTGTAATTTTGGTTGTTGCCATTAATGTACTGAGAATTAGAAGTCCTTGGAGATCTATTGCCGATCAACAAGGAGCTACTAGTAGATTCTGATCTACCTTTTGTCTGTCCCTGAATAAGAAAATCTAATAATTCTAGCTCAATTAAAACTATTACTCCAGATCAGAGATTATGTGTTGTATAGCAGAGATGGGTAAATGGGACATACAAGAAGCCCCCACTGTTTGATGCCCTGTAATCTGAAGGCTCACTCATTTGACGCTTCTAAATTCAGGACAAATTCCATTAATTCAGTGGGAGTTCTGCTCTTTCATCAGTTCTTCTTACCTACAGAGGCTTGCTTGGAACCACTTGCATGTACGTACTGCTTGCAAAGCAAGCTGGCTGGGGGAAGGCACTAAGCCAACCGAGAGACTTTGCAAGCAGCACACACACGGTCAGTAAAAGTGAGACTCCGTAAGTTCTTCATGCTCCCTTCAGTACAGAACATAGGTTCCATTTTTTTAACCAATTCTGTTTTCTGGCAGTGCTCTGGTCCCTAACCTGTCAGCTAAGTGGGGGAAGCCTGTACTTCCTTTCTATTTTTTTAATCCCAATCTCTTCCAAATGGTGGTGATAGAATTAAACAAATACATAGTACAGATATCTGCATGATTTCTCAGTTCAGGGAAGAGGTCATTTTCTGTATCAGATTGGTCCTGAAACAAATATAAAAAATACCTCCTAAATAAAGGAAATCTTATCCTAGGACAATGGAAATTGATTAGTTGAATCCTGTTGGCTGCCACATATATTGTGTCCACCAGTGAGCAGAAGAGCTATCCTTGCTTAAAAGTGATAACAAAGGTATTTAAGTGATAAATATTCTATTAATAGGTTCTACATTCATCAGAGTTTAATTTTCTATATGAAGAATTCAAAGTACAGTCTTCCCTCCACATTTGCGGGTTTGACTTTCATGAATTTGATTATTCACAGGGCAGGTTCTTGCCTCCCCCATTTCCTCCCCCCATCCCTTGCATTCCTCACCTCAGGCTTGCCAGGCTTCTGTTTAAAATGGATGTTTTTTCCTTTTAGGTGAGCAAAGTCCCCTCCCACTGAAAAAAGTATGGCCTTTCTGCCATGTCGTGCACATTCTGCTGTGTATTGGCTGCTGATTGGTCAGGTGCTCTCTTTGCTCCTACCCCTCCTTTCTCAAGATGACCGTGGGAAGTAATTAGAACTCTAAAACTTGCCTCTTCTCTACCTGAGAAGAAAGTACCAGAATGCCTTTTAGATTGTCTTCCCCCTCCCCACCACCTAATACAGGGGACCAGAGACAAAGGAATGGGAGAGGTGGAGTTCTGAAGGGAAATGGGAAGCGAATTGCGGGGGGGGGTTCCACTTTCGCGAGGGTTCTGTGCCCCAAACCCTCATGAATGTGGAGGGGCTACTATACCTTAGAATTTGGATTTACTTATTTATAGCATATACACCATCATGTCTATAATTATACCCAAGAACTTAAAAAGCAAAGAAAGAGATTGGTGCTTTAACCTCTGCCACCATACTGCTACCATAGAAAATCTGTATTTGAGAATTCCTTTATTAAACATGCAAAAAAAGAAATGGCCAGTTTAAAGGTTGAAGTTGACTGTGAGGAAAGCAGCACACAATTCAATTAGGCCCCCGAAATCAGTGTTTCCGAGGATTTTGTTGTAATTGGAAGGTTTACCCATCAGACCTATCTCTATTGTAACGTAGGTATGAATTACTATTACTACAGGATAAAATGTAGCCATTAATTCCAACTCTCCACCCAGTTCTCCTTTGCAGAGATTGATAATGGTCCTTCTGAAAAGGCTCACTATCTCAGAGTCACTAGTGATCCTGGTTTGGCTGTTTACTTCTCTCACACTGAGAATAAAACATATAGGTAGTATGAGTGCTGGCACAGGCATGAGACCTACACCCAGTTTCTGTGTTGGGAATGAAAATGTAATATTTGCCCAATCCCCTACTAATGGGTAGCGTTTTAACTTCTGTTCTTGAGTTGATCTATTAAACTTAAGACCTGTCCACTAAATGGAATAATAAATAATGATTCATCTTGAAGTATTTGTATAAATAAACAGGATATCAAGGGCTTAATAGTAAATATTCTGACTGTTTAGAGTTCCCTAGATGGCTTGTCACTCTAAGGATTTCAGTTCCCCCATTTGATTCCAATCTGGTGTTGACATATTGGAGGACAATGTATGTATAGCAGTAAAATTTTAACACTGTGGGAAGTACAGCATTTTGCTAGAATTTTTGCATGCAAGTTAAACATAGTATTGTGTAGTTACATTTATCCTTCTGCTAAATTTCATACTTTGCTTTCTTCCACTACCTGATTCCTTCTGCTAACCAGAATCCCTGCTGCTCTTTAGAATTCAAGTCACAATCCGGAAGCTTCTAATTATAGTAGTGCAAAACAAATGGAAATCCTGGAATTGTTTTGTGTATGCGTGTGCACACACTGTACTTGAGTCAGAGACTAGTACAGGTATAAAAGCAATAGGTGAGCTAGAAATCCAAAGCATTTACAACTGTATATGTGCAGTAATTCGTGTCTTGACATATGTTTGACCTTATATAGGACAAATCAAACAGCTGTTCTAAAACAGTTGCTTCTGTAAGAAGGAATTTATCTACACTGTTGACTCTTTCTCCTGTATACTTTGCAGTCTTGCTGTATTTTTTGATCCTGGTTATAAGCGTTAAGGCTGGACTGCCAGGCAGGGTTCTGCTTTCTAGGAAGAATTACTTTCCTGCAGTAAAAACGTTTTGTGACAGTGCAATCCCAGGGGATGACAAGAGATGCAACAGTCACTCTTCTTTGGGAGGGCAGTGTAATTCTATTGCATTTCTGTGCTAAAAGTGATTGGGACATAAAGCCTGCCCTCAGTAGAGGGATTGAATTATGCAAAGATGCAGTGAGCATTGTCCTGTGTAAGTGAATTCTTTGGGTGCTTTATATGAAATCATATTTTTTCTAAAACATATTTTATTACAGTTCCACAGGTTTTTACTGCATTTCCAACATATTATGACTATCACTAATTTGTGCAGAGATAATGCAAAGAGATAAGGGAAGAGGATAAAAAAAATGTTAATCGCAAGACCTTTTCTCACCCTTATTTCTAATAATCACTCTAACTTTCTAGAATTTGGAGCATTTGTCAGAAAGATATATTATTTACATTCTTCAATTTTCCAACAACCATTAATATAATTGTTAATGTAACTAGCACAGTAGTTTTAGGCTGTTTTCTTTTGTTTTGTTGTTCTGTGCCTTCAGGTTGTTTCTGACTTAAAGTGACTTGGGTGAACTTGTCAAGGGTTATATTTGCAAGATTGTTCAGAGAGTGTTTGCATTTGTCTTCCTTTGAGGCTGAGAAGTTGTGACTTGCCCGGGGTCACCCAGTGGGTTTCCATAGCTGAGTGGGGATTCAAGTCTTAGTCTTCAGAGTCATAGTCCAACACTAAAACCACTACACACTGGCTCTAGTAATGTGTTAGCATTCTATTCATGTATATACAGAGAAAGTGTGTGTATGGGATTTTTAAAATTAAACTTCTAGGCAATTTTAATTGGCACCCCCAATGACAACTGTTCTGTGTTTGTCTTTCTTTAAACCACATTTTCCTTCTTACTTTTTTTATCTACTTATAAATGGAAGTCCAGTCTATGTGGGCATACACAGTTATACTGAAAGTCTAGAAGTGCTCTGGAAAATCTTAATGGTATAATTTACTGAAGAGCCCTAGAGCTATAACTCTATTAGTAGACTGTAGGGTGCTCTGAGAAATTATACCTTTGGCTTGGGGTACGTGTAGCTGGTTAGAGAAATTCACCTTGGATTTTGGTTAAAAAAAGGAGGGGGGAATTGGTTTAAAGGAAGAAGGAACTAGAGGCCAAAGATTTTCAGTGCTGGGGCATGGTGATCTGCAAGAAGTAATATGGGAAATCCTTGTTCTTATTGTGGGGGGAAAAGAAAGTCTGGGGACCTTGTTGCTTTAATTCTAAAAGCTTTGGTCATTCTGTCAAAAGAAACTAATAACAAGTAATACAATACATTACATCTTGTTACTTGCATGCTCTGTTATGTTTTTAATCGTCCTGCTTTGGTAAATTTGCTAGGCACCTCAAGGAGGAAGAGCTTGTATTCACTCAGAACTTGACGCCACAGTTATCGCAGAATCTAGGGAGATTTCCAGTGTGCCATGGAGTCAGTTTTCTTGGGGTCAGTTTCAGCATGATGATATGGATTAGATGCTTGCATTGGCCCATTTTGCCACATGGTAATATTGACCCTTGCTCATCTTAGCTGACAAGATCTAGAAGAGGTTGATTGATTGGGTGGGTGGGTCAGTCCGGCGAATGCAAATGCCGCACTGTGTCAGGAAGAGATGCTTGCTACCTTGGGGCAGGCTGTAGGGTATCCTCTCTTGAAGAGACTCTACCACTACCACTACCGCTATCATTAATATCCCCTTTTTAGGCAAAGTTCTGCAGTGGCCAACAGGCATTCTTGGGGAAGACAGATCATCTGAACCCTTTTTAGCCTGGTTTCAGCCCAGCATACAGTACCCAAACAGCCTTGGTTCCCTGACTGATGATCTACACTGGAGAAATGACAGGAGGATTGCCACGCTCTTGATCTTCCTGGTTTGTTCAGCAGCTTTTGGTTCCATTGACCATGATATCTCACTGAGTTGGCTCCATTAGCTGGGAGTAGGAGGCACTCTGTTACAGTGGGTCCTATCTCTGAGGCCAGTTCAAAGGATAACTTTGGGGGAGTCCTGTTCAGCTCCATAGCCATTGTGTTGTGGAGTCCTGCAGGATTCTGTCTTGTGCTGGAGCAGCCCCAGGATATTGTAATGGGCTGGCTGAGGGCTAATAAACTGAAGCTGAATCCCAATAAGAGAGAGTGGCTGTGGGTCCAGAAATTTGGTGAATTACCTGCTCTGGATGGAGTTGTACTCTCCCTGAAGGAGCAGGAGCATAGCTTATGAGTATTCTTGGATCCATCTTTGGCACTGGAGACCCAGGTGACTCAAGGTGGAAAACATGCAGAATGCAAGAGCTAGATTGTTGGCTGGAACATCGGATAGAAACCACATAACACCAGTTTTAAGGGAATAGTACTGGCTGTACTCAAACTGAGAACTGAAGGTGCTCTTTCTAACATTTAAAGCCCTAAATGGCTTGGGAGCATAATACTTGAGGAAGTGTCTTTCCTTAAACACACCTGCCTTGAGAATTAAAGTTTGTTGAGGGGCCCACTTCTATATCCTGCCAGGGGAAGGGGGATGTTGTAAGAAGACATAGGAGAGTTGTGGAATACCTCAGAATCGTTACTTGTATCATGCTGCTGTCATTCTGGCACCAAGTCAAAGCATATTTTTTAATTTAAAGCCTTCAGGGCCTAATAAGTTTTTATGCAGTTTGCACACATGCTATGTTTGGCATGACTTTAAAATTGTCTGATTTTAAATAATAAATGATTTAATATATATTTAGTCTTTTAACATTGTAAATTGTCCTAAATTGATTTTATTATACATCACCTTAAAATCTTCAGTTATAGGGCAGGATATAAATATTTAAATAAATAACAGCCCTGCCCTCAGAACTATGTTTCATCCACTCTTGTGATACTGTATTTGTGTGTAGTGGAATATCCACCCAGCCACCCACACATCAATCTTCTGTACTCTGCAAGGAGAGGAACTTCTAGATCAATATAACAGAAAAGGAGCAACCAGGTAGTGCTATTTAGTTCTGGGTATCTGTACATTTAAAAATCTTCTTTAGTCATCTCTTGCTTTTTCTGAATTAATAATAAGACATTAATAATAATTAATAAGACAAATGTAGTCTGTGTAGGGTGGCAATATTAACATAGTATGGCTATTTTTTCATAAGTAAATAAATGAATATAAAATATAATTTTATATATTTAATAATTATTATGCATTGTATTATAAATTACATATATATAAATTACAATTATTATCATTATGAATTCTGAACTAAATGTATTTGAAAGAGTCAATGTCATGCTACCTTTTCTAGACAGATGTATTCCTGTGCTTATTTCTATGAAGGATATCTGCAGAAGAACTCTGTTGGGTTATTAAAAATGAAATCTTTTTCTGGGCAGGTAAACCAATGGTGTATCCCAAATTCTTGTATGGGCACTTAAAACAGCACTGTTTTAAATTGCATACTGGGTTATGTTCGAGCCATTAACCAGTCAAACTGAAGAGTTATATAGATTTAAATTTAATCCATATTCATACTGATGGGAAGTTTTAGCCCCTCCAGAGTCATATTTTGTTAAGAGTTTTCTCATGGAACTGGATGTACAAAGTAGGCATCTTATGACAGTGTCCCCATGCTTCTTGAGCCATATGCCATATACAGTTTTGTTTTTATAAGACAAAAACTATACTAACAAACCTCTTATTTGTGTTGATTACATTTTTTGCAAACCAGGAATATTGACAGAAAGCAAATGTTCACATGAACCCCTCTTTCTCTCTGACTCTGACTCTGAATGATTCCATATTGTATAATAGCCTTGATAATGTACCCACAAACTCTCCTGTGGACATGTGGACTTGCGATACATTGTGGGTCAGAAAACACCTATATTAAGGAACTTCCACTATCGTATTTATTTGTCTAGATGAGGATTAAGGTGTTTGATTCCAAAGAGTTAAGAGTCTAAACTTGAGACCAATTTACATTAATCTCCACTGGGGTTTGCAATGTTTACTTGATCTGTTTTATAAAAAGTACTTTGTTTTGGTTAAAACAGTGTATGATGAATTATTTCTAAGACATCTGTTGGCTGAATAATTTAATAGCACCCACCCACCCTTCATCATACATCTGGAGCAGTTTTTCAAAGCTGTAAGGTTTCTTTCATTTCCTTCATTAAGAGTTTCGGAGCCTGGAAAATACGGGATAGGTGGAATTAGGCGTATTTGTAATTGCAGGGTTGTTCCTCTAGTTGCTGTGTAGGTTTGTACATTTGAAGAGCTGCCTGGATTGAAAGGCTCTGTCTATGGTACAGATTTCACTGGTTTCAAATCAGAATGGGGATACAGTCTCAATGGTCAAATGCAGCCTCCAGGGGCATCTTTGCATTCAACCAGATCCCTGCTGGATCACTAAAGTCCCTTCTTTGGGGAAAGTTGTTTATCAGATTTAAAATGCTAAACTTGGAGAATTTCAGGAATGGCATGAAGCAAAAGCCCTCTCTTGAGCAAAAAAAAAAAAAAAAAAACCAAAAAGAGCCCCTAAAATTAAACCTGAAAGCAGTTGTCAATTTGGTTTTGATAATGCAATGTGCTGACAGATTTTAGAGCAGATGTACTGCCAACTGGTGTGGGGATAGAAATTGGCAGTTGCCTACCCCTGCTTTAAATGGATCTTGAATACTCAAGGTTGTAGAATGCTTGGTTCATAATCCAGAAGGATCCCTGCATATCCCAAAAGTGCATTATTTCAACACTGCTTTTGCCTTCCAGGCACTGTTCACTTTGATATGATATGGATTTACTGCTCCCTCTTTCCCCATAGAATAATTTAGGAACAAGATATTGTATCATGAATTACAGAAGTCTTTTACTTTGGGGATAAATATAGTCTGGGCAGACGTTGACTAATTGTGTGGGAAAGGACTTTTAAGGCAGCATGAGCTAGGTAGTGGCTTCAGATAGATTTTTAAAAAATCTTAAATTTACATCATAGTAGTTCAAGAATAGCAATCCGTTAAATATTAGGAGAAGGATCAGAATTGTGGTGATCTGGGAATCTCCACCACCACCTGTACCCAATTAAGGCTTTTACCTCCTATATGGAGGAAAGCTAATTTATTAGTATTTGTAATGATTTATGTATGCTTTTATTCCTGTTCTCCTATATACTTAGAATGAGATGGACAAAGATGCACAGCATAACACAAGCCTGCCACTTTTATACATTGTGGTATTAAAAGGCAAAAGATTTATGTGATCTGAAGAGAAACCAGAGTATGTGGTATTGACTGTCCAAAAAAAGAAGAAGAAGAAGAATGATTTCATTTCTACTTTACTGAACTAGCACTTGAGGTACAATGAGATGTGATCTTGTATTAGTAATGAGGTAAAATAAATTCTGATTATACATCTGGGGAAGGGATGAAAATCTCATGCCCTGTTAGCACCCGACGCATGGCCTTTGCTGCTACCCCAGTACCAATCTAGATCATTCTCTCACAATGTGCAGTCACCCCAATTGCTTTGTGCAGAATGCAGGTGAGTTCCAGGTACAGCATATATAATACATGCACAGTCTTGCTGAGGAAGTATAAAGAAACACATAATACCAGTTTTGATCCAAACTACTCGTACCTGCTGTTTTCCCAGATTTCAAGTAAGATTTGCTGAAGTGTTATCCTGGCAGAAATCTTCATTAATTATTCTTGCTTTTACAAGTTTTTGTTTTGTTTTTTACAAAAGTAATACAAACTGTGAAATGTTCAACAGTTCTTCCTGTTTGAGGCAGCTAGGATTTTGGGATCAGAAAGAGAATTCAGCTAGTTTTTAACTGGATTTTCAAAACATGTTCTTTGAAAAGCAAACTCTCATACCATGTGATAAACTATTTTTGAAAACTCAGTTTCAGAAGTAATATATGCAACATGGCATAGTGCTGCTGCTACCTGAATCCAAGCTTCCATAGATGTGTAGAACTAGTGTATTTAAATGTTCCACCAGGATCGATTTCCCAGAATTCAGAAGTGCCAATAATCAGATAAATCTAGTGTACCTCATTTGTTTACCTTCTGAAGTTGCATCTATAAACCCTTTTCCATTTGGTCAATTAGATCTTGTACATAAAAGTCAGGGGTTTGTGTTAATTCTTTGCTCCCTGTACATGTTTCAAGAAGTGATCCCTTTGGAAGTAAGAATGCCAAAATGTGTAAAGAGTAGTATGCTTATCTATGGTCCAGAAGTTCAGGACAGTGGGTTTTATTCTGTGTGTAAATACTGCCATAGCCTTATTGTGATAGCTAGCACAGACCATTTCCTTTATATTGGACCAAAGTGGGTATCTGAGGATCTTGTAGTGCAGCTATTAAGAGAAGAAGAATTTTCTCCCACTTCTGTAATTGCATGTACAAAGCCAGAGAAAAGCTTTTGTTTGCAGAATAGCAATTTCTCTTTAGATTATTAACTGACAAGCTTGCTCTAACTGTATAATTCTTTCACTAAACAGAGCTTGGCATTGGCTATAGGTCTTTAAATCCTTGGCACTTGGATATGTTAGGCTCTGCAGCACAAACGAATGGAAATTCTGAATGTGCATGTAACCAGTATGTTAATAGTGTAAAATTTTCCAAGGTATTTATATGCAGGCTGCTCCATTCTGAAATGTACATTGTTCAGATTGTAAGCAGACAAAATTGTATGTGGTTGGGGGAGAAGATGAAGTCTTGCATATAGACTTGAGCATGTAGGATGCTTACTGTACAATTTTTAGAAATGAAAATATCCATGTAGGGACCTAAAGGAATCCTGTGGGCTGATGGTGCAGTTTGCATGGAATGTCTGTATTAGCTCTTTTATGGTGTTTAGAGCAGCTTTTTATTTGTGTTTAAATGCTTATCACAGTTACACCAGTTTCATCGCATCTGCAGTCCCAATTGTTTTTACACCAAATGTTCTTCGTTTTAACATTTTGTGTGTTGTCTCAGTACTTTTCTGCAGATACTGAAAGAGCAGTTGTGACACTCATGTGCCTAATTTTGTGACTGTATAAATTGCAAGTATAATGTTCTTGAACTCTTTAATAAATTGTGCTTCTTGTTTTTATTATGCTGTAATGTAAGATTGCCATAACTTGCAAATTATATGGATTTAAAATGCAGTAAGTAGAACTCTGACACGTAAACTGATTTGGTTGCTTTCCCCTTCATGGACGTAAGATAGGCTTAAATGAATCTTTTGAATTATCCATTCTTTAAACTGATGATCTTGTAATTCAGTAGGGTGGCCAAGATGATGTTCTAAAAATATGTAGTCCCTCTGCTGTCATTAATGAAACTTAGTTTAATTAAGAGGTATATGTAATTACTTAAAGTGTTTTGAGGTAGGGGTGTGTGTGTGTGCATTTTCACAACAGTATTTCAGTTCAAGATTGACTGGTGTGAAAGTGAGAGAAATTTTGGAGCTGTTGAAAGCAATATAAATTAATATTCCTTTCAACAGCTCCACAGTTTTTCTCACTACCACACTAGCCAATCTTGAGTTGAAATAATGTGCAGGGGGGCACAAACCCTCCAAAGCACTTCAAGAGTTATGGGACAGTTCAAATCTCAAATTGATTCATTGTTTATTGTGATAATAATGTGCCATGGTAGGGTTTTAGACACAGGTACTTCCCTCTTCTCCACTACTGTGGTTGTGGTCCTTTGCTTGTTTAATTAACTGCTATTCAACATTCATTTTGAACTTTAAATTGTGATTAATCTAACTATGAGTACTTTGAAAAAAGACAGCTTTATGACCCATGGTTTGAAATTGTAGTTAAGGTTTATTAGGTCTGGCTATCTTGGTAATGCAAAAAGAGAAGGAAACAGTTGAAAACATTTCATTGCAGCCTTGATTGGAGGAGGAAAAGGGAGAGCATGAGTGGCTCGTGTTCATCGTGACAAACCATGGCTTATAATGACATTCATTCTAGGTAAACTTTTTTAACTTTAATTCTGCTCACACTATGAGAATAAATACTTGCCTTTAAAGTTTATATTGAAAGGCAGCAGGGTATAGTGATTTGAGCATTGGACTATAACCCTGGAAATTAGGATGTGATTCTCTGCTCTGCCATTGAAACCCACTGGGTGACCTTGGCAATGTCACATACTCTCAGCTCCAGAAAACTTCATGATAGCTTTGCCTTAGGGTCACCATAACTTGGAAGTGAGTTGAAGGCACACAGCAGTCACAAAGATTACATAGTCCTGTTGATCTAGGTTTTTTTTTTTAACAAAAAATAGGTATATGAGTTGTGCATCAAAACTGACTGAGACTAGACTACTCACCAGAAAAGAAACATCAAGCAGCTGCTAAAAAATTTGTAGCCATGTTGAGTATCCCCTCTGTATTGTACTATGATTGAGATACATCATTTTCTTTTTCCTGCTGCCTTGGCCTGGATTGATTTAAATCTTCACCTTTTGGAGGCAGGAAGTAAATTTAAGTGAATTTTCCCATTTAACAATTCCTGAACAATCACATACATGGGTTGGTTGCCATTTGGCAGAAGACATTCTGGAAGAATTAGAAGAGAAGCCATTTTAAGGGCTTTGGATACTTTTTTAAATAATCTAAGCAGAACGAAGCATAGCCAGTTATAGTTGGGACCTTCTGGACTCTTCAAAATTGTATCCATTTGCCTGCATCCCATCTATCTTCTAAAACAACTGGGTAGACATTTTGCAGTCAAAAAAACATAACTAGCCCCAGTCTATAATTTTTAAAAAATACTGGAAAAGCAACCTCTCTCTTCTCTCATCCCTCCCTCCCTCTCTCCCTCCCTCCCTCCCTCTCTCTCTCTCTCTCTCTGTTTTTCTTTATGTGAGTGTGTGTGTACACATACACGCTCTCCCTCATAGGCAAGAAATTATACTGTTAAGAGACTTGAAATGACATGGTTTGCCACAGACTGCAGGAGGGGAAGGGAGAAAAAATCAACGTAAACACATAACTACAGCTTTTGTATGAATAATGTAGCCTTCGTGTTTTTATAACCCTACCATAAAACCAATTCTGCATTAGAAAGCAATCAGCATTATTTCCCTGCCCATTTCTGATTGTCTTTGTTCGCTAGTTGAAAGATGTATTGTACCTTTCCAGCATCTCCAACTGCCTGTGCCTATTTTTATTTGTCAAGCTGGGGCTGGGCTGGCCCCATTCCAGATGTGTCTCACAAGATTTGGTGCTGATGATCTATTTATAGAACTGTGGTTCCATTGTCATGACAACCGTGCTAGAGGCCAAGGCGGCTGGGAGCTATTTCTGGACTTGTGCTGTAATGTAAAACTGATTGGGAAAGTTAGTGCATCCTCTAAGCCAGACTAACTTTAGACAGGCAGAAAAAGAAAAAAGAAAGACATCCACAGTTCCTTTAAATAGATTTTCTTTTTCCCTTCTTGCCTTTCTCTGACTGTGTTCTTTTGGGCCCCAGCAATTTGTGAAAGGCGTGGATCTTATCCTCTCTCACAGTAACCAAACACCGCATTTGCTGTCTGCGGTGCATTTTGCACGTTTGCATTTTAAATTATGCATTTGAGGAAGGAGGGGCAAAGCATAACCAGAAGTCTTCAAGGAAGACTTTTTCTCCAGTGCAGTACAGTACAATAATCTTCTCAAATACAGTAGTCATCAACTTCATATTCAGTTATTTTAATTCTGTTTTTAATATGCATTTTGTGCACTCACAGACCATATAAGGAACTGCAAAATGATTAACAGAAGATGATTCCAGATATATAGAGTCATTCTTCATTGCTTCCTCATTATTTGCTTGAAATTTTGACCAGTGGTGCCCCTCTGCCTCCAAGTGGCTGGAATGCTCTCTAGTGATTTTGTAATTAAATTTCATTCCTCTGTGAAAGCTACTTGTGTGCCCACATTTGCTGTCTCTCCCACAAACCCAAAGTATATATATATTTAATGTTTGTAATTTTGAATGAAGTTACACTACTTCAGCACACTTCTATATATAGAAAGTGCATTGTGAGATACCTGTGCTATTACCCTTTGCTGTTTGTAATCAGCTTCAAAGTGTAGAATGTAGAACATAGAGTTGATAGTCACTTCACCCAACAGGTATGTTTCTGTTTAGATAAACAGATTTCAGTTTTTCTGTCTGCAGTTATGTATTTTATTTTTATTTATTTATTTATTTTATTTATTTATTTGTATCCCGCCTCTCCATATAGATCGAGGCGGCGAACAACTTAGCGTGTATTTCGAAACATTTTTCTATACATGCCCCCAACAAGCTGGGTACTCATTTTACCGACCTGCGAAAGGATGGAAGGCTGAGTCAACCTTAGGGCCCGGCAGGATCGAACTCACAACCTTGTGGTTTGTGGCTTGCAGTACTGGCATTTAACCACTGCGCCACCAGGGCAGTATTATTAGCATTATCATCAGGATACATTTATTAGAGCTTCTAACAGATCTAAAATATAGTGTGTAATGTGTCCCTTTCTTGAGAAGCAAGAGAGGATTTGTCTCCTCATTTTAAGTATAAAGAATTGATTCAGTTAGGATTTATTTGTGGGATTTTTTTTAAAAAAGAATTGGACAGGTATTTCACTCTTCCGAATATTTTAAACTGTGTGATTATTTTTGAGAACCTTAATATCATGTATTTCATGCTGTAATCTTACTGTAGACATAGATTGAATGGCTGTAAGAAAGTGACTCTCCCCTCTCCTGCTCATTTGAATGTGAAAGTTGTTGTTGTTGTTGTTGTTGTTGTTGGCGTTAGCCTTCCTCATTGGAGGAGAATATATTCATGTGCTTTGGACAAGAAAAATATGTCTGAAAAGCAAAGCACAAATTGCTTCTTAGGTCTTCACATTCGTTTTAACAATCTAAATCTTGTCCAGAGAGAAGGTAAAATGCTGTTTGTTTGCATATGTGCTGTGTTAATGTTGATACAGTCTAAACTTTTAAGTGAGTTATTTTTGGGATAGTCTCCATTTCTTCAAACCAGCATAGTATCATTGTTTGAGTGCTGGACTGCAACTCTGGAGACCAGGTTCGATTCTCCAACTTGGCCATGGAAACTCACTGGGTGACCTTGGGCACATCACACGCTCTCAGCATCAGAATACCCTGTGATAAAATTGTCATAAGTCAGAAACTACTTGAAGGCAAGCAATAGTAACTCCAGTTCTTGTTGAGATGAACAGACTGTTACTGTTATTGTTATAAATGTTTAGAGGGCATGTTTTTTAAAGTTAGCAATTCTGTTTCATTTTTCACTGTGAAACTAAATGTTCATGGCTCTTCTGTAGGTTTTATGTGAGTTAAACATCAATATGTCTTGGGACATAAAAGCTGACATTTTAGAACAGATTTGCAATTCCATTCTGTGCTCTGATTGACTTGCCTGTGACTTTTGCACATCATGCTTTTCCCTAGAATGGCAGACTTACCACCATATTTGTGGAAGAGACATCTAGAATTGTAATTAACACTTTTGCAAAGGTTGTTAGAAACTCAGACACTTGGCAGTATACTGTTTTTGTATTTCAGACACCTGCTCTGAGAATAAACTTGAATGTTCAGAAATCCTTTGGGTGAAAATAGCAGTAGAGAGAAAAGATGCAGAACTGTTAGAAAGGGGACTACCAGGAGAGATCACCATTTTTTGTTTACATAAACAGTATTAGGAAATTGGTTCTTGTGGGTTTTTCGGGCTTTGAGACCATGTTCTGGTTGTATTTTCTCCTAGAAAATACAACCAGAACACGGTCTCAAAGTCTGAAAAACCCACAAGAACCAATGGATTCTGGCCGTGAAAGCCTTCAACTCTACAGTATTAGGAAAAATCAAACTGGATTTCTCTTATCATGTTCATTGTATTGTTTGCAACTTTTTTGTATTGTATTGTTTGCATATTTTTCTAGAACAAAAAGCTCCTTTACCTATAGAGGTTGAGAGTTTGCCTATCTCTGACTAACCTCTTATTAGATCACAAAAGCTAAAAATTAAAGTAGTTATTTGTTGAAAGGGTTGACAATATTTCTAGGATTTCTTTTTTATCGCGGGGGGGTAATACTAAATGAGGGACTTTGGTGAAAGGATCTTCTTCCCAACTCTTTGAAAAGTCTGGAAATAGATGGTGAGATAGTCTAGGACAGAGGTTCCTAACTGGGGATGCAATATCATCATGGGGGTCCCCTGAAGGTTGAAGAAGTGTTATGAGCTTTTACAGTACAGAAACTGTTTGAAAAACACAGAACTCAAATAAAATTTCAGTTATGAAGCCATATATGTATGGTAAGGCTTGTAAGTGAAATCAAGGACCATCTTTCTTATTAATTAATTATTTCAAATTGTCAGGTAATATTAGGCCTATGGGTTGGCATTCAGATGTTGTTGTTGTTGTTGTTGTTTGGTATGGGATCATTCCAGTAAAAATATTATAAAAGGAGTGTGTGTTTATGTATTTTTCCCTTCTCTCCAAATTTAAAGACCTTTGATGAGCAATTTTAAATAAATAAATGTTGCACTTTAGGGTTTTAAATCTTGAGTTAAATCTTCATGGTCTGTGACAAAAAAAAAACAAGATACTTAAAGGAGGTCCATGGTAAAGAAAAAGGTTTTTGAAACTTCTATATGCTTACCCAGTTGGGAACATGGGTGTGAATCTTACTGTTTAGGAGATGAGCATTAATATTTTCCTTGTTATCTTGCCCAAATTCTCGGCATTTGAGTGCAAACTGCAATTGTTTGAATATACAGAAAGTCCTCTTGCATATTCCAAAGGTGAAGTAGAAATTGATTGATGTTGTACTTGGTATAGATCTTGTAGTCTGGAAACTGGTGGATGTTGGTGTGGGGTGTTAGCCATCGCTTTGGCTCTTGATTCCCAAGACATGCTAAAATATCTTTAGCTGTCCTCAGAGCAACTCTCTTATTATTTTAATGGGATAGCTTTTTTCTAAGGAGAAAACCTTCCTCATGGCCTCATGGTGTCGCACATATGGGTCTGTGCCTATACACAGCAGAAGTCAAAACCTTGTGTGCCAGAGATTTTGGTGGTAACCCCAGCCCCTCCTCCTTATGCACATTTTCACATTGGATTTCTGCACTCCCCCTTCATCTATCTCATTGATAACACCTGGACAGAATCTCTTATGTTTCTGAAGACCTTGGTCTTTGCTTTTTTGTTCTTCTAATTCATTGTCTTCACCCTTCTAACGTTGCGAGACCTTTTTGTCCATAAGTCTGTAGCCTCAAAGGCCTTCTTTAAACATTCTTTGTGGTACAAAGGGAAAGCCCCTCACAGATGGCCTTTGGTAAAACTTCTTGTTAATCATTGTATAGTCTGCTAAGGATTCATTGGTCAAACTCATCAGAATCAGTGGCTTGGTCTAGTTTGGGAAAAATCAGTGGACTTTGTCAGACTATCAAAGATTATGGATGAACTTAAAGCGTGTAAGGTTCTGAGTGTCTGGAAAGTTACTCCGTCAACACCTGGCATCTCTGATCATACCAGAGCCTCCAGTGTGTCTTTGGTATCACTCTTTTCTATCCCAGTCCTTCAGTCAGTGTTAGCTTGATAGATTTCTGCGTTTTCTGATACTCATACCCAAGCAAACGTTTGAGTTGCCTTTCCACTACTCTCTTTATTCCTCAAGTCAATTAAGACATCTTGGGAATACCCTGTTCCCATTCAAACTTCATCCCACCATCTAAGCACCAAGTTCAAGAGAATGATTGTAAATTTTTATTCATGCATACCAAAGCTAATTCAGTTAACATTGCCTCTTTAGGGGAAAATGCACATGATAAAGAAGAGAAGTGACCAGATCCCATAGACAAGAAAGCACATGCTATTTCTGCCCTTTTGCTTAATATGGCAAACCGCCAGACTCATTTAGGCCACTCTCAGCTCTTCTTTTTGAATAGGACAGCTTCAGTGAATAGAGCACTTTTTATAGAATAATAAAGACATAGCATATCTCTTCTTCAGAGAAGTTGGCAGCTCCAGAACAAATTAACTTTGTAAAATGTGCAATAGACTATGCATCCAAATCCCTGTGTAGAGCAGTTACTCTCTTCAGTTACTTATGGCTGTGGCCCATTAATCTAGGCAGTGACACCTGTATGAAAGTGAAGAGGATGGCCTTTAGCTGTATTAATTTCTTCAGCTATGAAGATGGGTATGGCATTGGACAGTGGCCATAAACTTTCCAATTCCTCTAACCAGATTGGTGTGATTGCCCAGACAACCACCTGTCACTACTGACAATGACCAAAGTAGCAGCACTCCAGGATCAACCTTCTGCACCTGTGTTTTCCATGATGCCTAGCCCTAGGGCCTTCTGAGAACACTTCATGCCCTAGCTGACACATTTGTGGCTTTTGAGGGAGAGCAGAGCAGCCAGGCGCAGTGCCATCATGCCTGGAGCATGGCAGTTGGTGAAAGCCACTGTCTCCATGTTCCCTCCTCTTTCCTGTGTCCTTGAATTGAGAGATAAGAACATCCTCATTACAAGAACATGCGTTCAGATGGTTATCTTAACCAACATCCTCCTGCTAGTATACTGAGCAAACTCGTTTACTACAGAAGACTGAAGGATGCTTATTTTCATGTGGCTATCCATTCTCAATACAGAAGATTTCTCCATTTTTCCCCCTGGAGAAAGGCTTGTTCCAGTTCCTGCTTTTGCCTTTCAAATTTCTGGTGTGTCCTTAGATATTTAGAAGTCTTGATAGTTGTGGCCACAGAACTTTGGCAATGACTGATCACTGTCTTCCCTAATCTAAATGACTGACTCTTGAAGGACCATTCAAGGATTCATATGTTTTGAAATCCTCAAATGTCCCAACCAGTTGCCCCTTACCCCTGTCCTTAGCAAAGGAGCTCACCTATGTTCCATTCCAGAGTTGCCGGTACTCCCAGTGGACAAGTCCTTATAGATTGCCTGGATTGCCAACAATATAAACAATGTAAACTAAGCTGCTTTAACAGTGTATATAAGAAGCCTGTGCCAACGAAACATCTTTTGCTTCTACCTTCTGGGAAGACCAAACCTCAATCAGAGAAACCTGAGATGTACAGAAAGGTTGCTTGTCACCATTCCCAATCTCCAGGGAGTATATGAGCAGAGAGAGATTTCTCTTACCCTATGAATAACTCTTGATCTAGAGAAGAGAAGAATAGAATCTTAAGAGCTTGAAGGTACCACAAGGGCCATCTAGTCCAAACCATGCCATGCAGGAATACACAGCTAAAGCACTCCTGAATGATGCCCACCCACTCTCTGTTTAAAGATCTCCCAAGAAGGAGAATCAAAGTGACAGAACACTTAAGTGATGACTCCTTTTGTAATTACTAGGATAGTGCACCAGACCACTCTACAGTATGAAACTGCTTCAAATAATGTCTTAGAAGTTGGTGGAGATGCGTATGTTGTGGCATACACAAATTTAATTATGCCTACGTGGCATATTTTGGCATCGTCTTGGAGAGCCTTCTGCTTTACTAATATAGCAAAGAGTAGAGTTGCTTCTTTTCTCTGCATCATTTATGTCCTTTGCTGCTTTGAGATATACTTCCACCACCACTACTGTGCAGGAATGAGCACTTCATTTATTGTTTTTAATAACAACACACACATGCATACTTTCAAATGAGAAAATACTGCTGTTAGGTTGTGAGCTTGACTGGTAATTGCTGCACAGTGACAGGCTATCCTCCAAACATATTTAGTTTTTGAATGCTGGCCAGTTGTTAAATGTTGGGACTTGTTTTGGGGCAGAAGGAATGTTTATGGCATTCAGACTTGTTTTACCTAGGATGTGTGTAGCCATAGAAGTCCCTTTCCAGTGGCGCACTCTACTCTGGTGCTCCCGCTCCTGGGGAGCTGGTGTTTTTTAAGGAAATCACAGGCCTAAAAATAGTCTGCATAAACAACAACAAGACAGTTGTGCTCCCTCCTGCTTCAGTATTTGGAAATCTCTTGTTCATTCCCCGACTGTGCCAGCATATTCAAAGCCAATTCTGCTTAACAGGAAAGTAAATACATTTCTGAATACATGCTATAAAAATGAAACTTAAATGCACTATTCAAACACTGGAGCTAACAGCATCTGCATTTTTGAGTTAGCATGAGTTCCAGAGTTAGCATGAGTTCCAGTTGTTTCAGGCACTACAGTTCAAAGTTCATAATAATTAAGTTACAATTAATATATAGTATATTGACATTTTCTGACTATATCTCTTCGCTTCAAAAATTGTGACTCACTTATCTCTTCCTTTCACTTTTAGACTTGTTTTAATTTGTGCTGCCAGTGTACTTGCAAAGTACAAAAAAAAAACTTATTGTTGACTTGATCTGCTTATAAATTAGAAGGGGTGTTTATGCTGCAATTCCAGGCATGTTGTTCAACATTTGGATCAACCTTTTTGAGACTGAGAGTGCAGTCCTGCATACACTTACCAGAGAGTAAGCCGCTCTGGATTCCATGAATCTTACTTTTGAATAGATAGTGTTTAGGATTCTATTATGAAGTCACAATCCTAAGCACAATTACAGGAACAAATATAATTTTTCAGAACAAGAAGTAGACTTGCATTTTTATTTTGTTGTCCTTTTTTTCCTTGCTCTTTTTTTTTTCCTGTTTCTTTCTCTTTTCTAATTTATTTTATTTTATTT
Organism: Ctenosaura bakeri; assembly: GCA_948474755.1. Taxonomy (NCBI): domain Eukaryota; kingdom Metazoa; phylum Chordata; class Lepidosauria; order Squamata; family Iguanidae; genus Ctenosaura; species Ctenosaura bakeri. The sequence goes on from CAOLHI010001406.1 coordinate 81,779, forward strand.
TACTTAAAATGTTTTTTGCACTTTTGGCAGTCTGGGGAGGTTCAGAGACAGAAAATTGCCTCAGATCCACTGAAATTGGCCTCCTTCTGTAACAGAGAGTAATTTCCATCAGTAGATTTCAAAAGCTGTATAGTAGAAATATGGAATTGCATAAGCTTTAGGAAGTGCATTCAAATTAGTCTCAAAAGGTCCTTTTTGTGCTGTATTTTCAAATAACTGAACTAAGACTAACATGTGGTATAGTGGTTTGAGCATTGGACTATGACTCTGGAGAACAGGGTTCAAATATCTGCTCGGCCATGGAAACCCACTCTATTAGCCTCAGAGGAAGGCAAAGGCAAACCCTCTCTGAACAAATCTTATCAAGAAAACCCCATAGTAGGTTTGCCTTAGGGTCACCATATGTCAGAAATGACTTGAAGGCACATAACAAGAAGACTAACGTGGTTGTCTCAGTGCAAAAAAGCTGAAATCTCAGTACCTGGAGTTCTCAAAGGACAAGTGTTTCTCAAAATTTTTGAAGTGGGATCTACCTGTAAACTAACTCTGCCTCTAACTCTTAAGTATATTCTCCTCTTCCACAACAAAAAAACACAAGAATATTGCACCAGTAATTTAACATTGAGCAAACACGTATTTTCATTGTTTTTATGAACATAGTTATATATAAGTAGTATATATTTCAGGTGACATGTAGAGAGGGTACTATTTGGTCCCCTAATGGGGCCATATCCGATGGCTTGTGAAAATGTGGGAGCAAGGTAATACCTTTGGATGTGAAGATTTGGAAGTCCCTCATTGTGCAATCCATCCACAAACAACTCAGTACCTACTGGTGAGAAACTCTACTCTAGCTTCTATGGATTTCAGTCAAGGCACTCTGGAGGGAAAAAAACCTTACAAGTTGCGAGCATCATATGTACAAATATTGAATGCATTTTCCCAATGTGAATCTCTGTATAGCTGAAAAGGCATTGTGAGGGGAAGTGCCAGCATGCTTGGAGGAGCTCCCAAGATTTGCATGAATAAGGGGAAGTACCCTTATCCTAGTGAGGAGTGAGTATGTTCAGTGGGCATGGGATTCATACTGATTTACTGGAGTGATAGTAGAATAAATTTCCTGGGAGAGGGCATGGCTGGGTTGCTTGAATCCTGTAGACTGCAGGAGAGTATCATGTTGAAACATTTTATTGCAAGTCCCATTTGCTTCTCATTATTTGGCATGATTGTGCCAGAGAATTTTGGTGGAACTGTTCTGTGTTCACTTTGCACTAATACATACCTTTGTGAATTCTGTGGCATTGGCTATGTTACTACTATGTTGTTCTCCACTGATAACTACCATAGAACTATTCCCTCAGCATGTTGAGAATGACAGAGGATCAAAACACAGTTTTAAAATGTATTGATGCATGGTAGGGTGGGAGATAGAGGGAAGACTAAGGCTAGGGCAGGCTTACTCATGTAAATACTAAATGATAACTTAACATTGTGCCCAAACCAGTCCAATCAATAAAAGCAGATGCTGAGTTTTTGAATATTCTAGTGAATATCAAGCAGTTGACTTGCCTGTAATTACCTGTAGTGTAGACTCCATATCCTTTTAAAAAGCAATTTAGGCATATGCTAATAGCTATCAGAGTGAGTTCAGCTAGGTCACTGCATGTTGTATTTTTACTATTAGCATTTTATTGAAAGAGCTTATTTTATGCTTGAAAAACAATCCCCATTTTGTTCTCTCTATCCCCCACATTTTAACCTCTCCAGTAAGAAATAGAAGTTGTGTTGAAAGGCATGTGTATATGTGTACGTGTGTGCATGAGATAGAATTTTTTAATAAAGTATAAAATAAAAGTCACAAGCAAGTAAAGAAGAAAAATGTATGAAAACAACTGAGTTATAGCCAAAATTCACACTTGGTGTGATCCAAGCAGCATCTAGCCTGTATGTGGCCCATAAGCTTGAAAAATTATCCCAAATACTTTCAGTGGTTTCCTTGTTTCCTGTATGCCAACAGCTCTAGGGCTGTTTGTATTAATACCTCTTTGACCCGTTTCTCGTGTTTAAGTGAAGACGCGTATTTCCAGTGCCTGAGGCTTACCTCAGACTCTGTTTAGCAACTAAAGATTCCCTTATTAGCAGCTGAGTCTAGTCAGCTAAGGATCATTTGATCACTAAATATGGCAGTAAGAATCACTAGAAGTTAATTGGAATTGAAAATCATGTTCCCCGTGGTGCAAAATTGAGCTGAAAAGATGGCCACTGTTGGGCGTTCCCATATCAGATTAATTATACGGACCTCTGAGAATCCACACACCCAGGATAGTAGCTATGCCTGAAAAGAAGGAAGGGTCCAGTGTACCCTGAGCTGTGGGGTTTGCACCATAAGGTAGATCCTCAGCTTTATTGCCAGAGTCTTTGCTGTAGCCAATACAGAGTTCCACTGACCTTAGAATCATGGAGTTGGAAGAATATCTAGTCCAGCCCCCTGTTATGCAGGAATAAACAGAACACTCCTGACAGATGGCCGTGCAGCCTCTGTTTAAAAACCTCCAAAGAAGAAGATTCCACCACACTCTGAAACTTCTGTATTTTTTTTTTGTAATTGCACATTGTTTGGAAAAATGTGTCTTTATTCACATGTCCCAAGTAATTATTCATAAGTGCTGTTTCACTTCCACTTAGGTTGTTTTCCCAAGTCCTGTCTGAATTTTGTGACATTTTCTGTCTCTCTGTCTTCCTTATATATTCCTTGTGCATTCTCCATTTTCATTCCTTTTCCTCTTTTCTTCTTTTTTTGAGTTGGGGTGACAGGACATTTACAGAAATATTCAAAATATGGATGCATCTCAAATCCCGGTTGCTGAATATTTAGCGTGTATGAAGGAGAAACTTGCAGATCTCTCCATTATAGATCATTCTAGTAACCAGGTTCTTTGGGACTCAGAGTATTGAAAATGTCTGTTCCCTATCTGCTGGGAAGATATTCTAAAAGTGTTAAAGCACAGATGAGCCCAGACATCACCAACTATTTGCATATGCATGCTGGTAATTTAAGCTTACTGCTGCTAGACTTAACCCTCAGTCCACAAGGTTGATGCAACTATATGTGAAGGAGCAATAAAGCCTTTTTCACCTGTGGGTTTGTCTCTCTGTGTGACTTGACCATCTCTATGCTGGTGGCTTATCCTCTGTTATTAAGTAAATACCATGCTCCAAATTTTGATTGCTGTATTTGTTTTGAGGAAAAAAGTTCACACTTGAATAGAAATCAGGGTGCATTGTGCCACATGTGTACCTTTCAGGTTTCAGCTACTTTGGGAATCATTTTGAGATTTCTTTAGTAAATAAGGTTTCTCAGGTACAAATTCTGTTCCCTCCATCAGATAGGAGGACCCTAGCATGATGTTGTGACATGTTTATATTTCTTAATGTGGTGGTATAATGTCATATTGGGCTTTATTTATAGCTTATAATTAATTACTGTGGCTGTTTCAGTTCTCTGATGCCGAAGATAATGTTCTTGGCCCTCTGCTGGATGAATTACAATATATACATTAAATGCAAGCTTTCCTTGGTCTATAGAACAGTCCAAGTACAAAATGCAGTGAATTATAAAATCATTTAATAAAGGCAATAAATGCCTGAAAAGGTTGTATTTAAGTTATAAATGAATTTTAGCTATGTCAGTTTTACCAATGAGACATTTTTTTCCTTCTAGTTTTCTAGACAAGATTGACATAGTCAAGCAAAATGAATACACACCATCTGACCAGGTGAGTTTGAAGTCTTTAGGAAATACATTTATACATCCTGAGAACATCTCTTGTTTTGTTCTAGATTTCATCTGCCTTTGTCACTACCTTCTTAGTTTATGCAATTATAATTACTAAGAAAAATCAAATTACTAGTAGTGGAGGTCTGTTCGCTTGTATGCACTCTCTTTCCCTGTGTGTGTATACATGTGCTACATGCTTATGTTCTTCCTGTGGTATCACATTACTCACACACAGTACTAAAGATGGAGCTGAAATTTAATCCAGACTTGTAGGCCATCTGATTCAGCTCATTACAGTCATTCTTGCTCTAGTTACGTCCAGATAAAACAAGTGCAACATGTGCTATAAGGGACTGCTTTTGAAAAATGTTCAGGAGCTGCAGTCTAGTGCTAAATAGACTACTGACTGGAACAAGATAATCAGAATGTATCATACCTTGGTTTTTAAAAATCTCTATTGCTTGCCTACATTTTTGCTGAGCCCCATTAAAAAGCCTAGACAGTTTGGGACCCTGGTACATTCTTCTCTATTTCTCTCTGCATGCTCCATTCATCATCAGAGGTGTATCATTTAATTCCTTGGCTGTCTGAGGCTCAGTGAGTGGTAGGAATGAATAGTGGTGGGTTGTTGTTGTTTTTCTGGTACGGTGCCCAAACATTTGGAATGTCCTTTCAGTTGTATTTGCCCATGTCTTGCACTGTATGGTTTCAGACATTTGTCCAAAAGAAAATGAGTAACTCAGAGCTCAGAAAAGCAAAATAAAGGCTTAAAGAAAAATGCCTTAATGTGATCGTGCATGAGATGATTTTTCAGCTGAAAGCCTTCGTAAACAAATGAGATACTAGAGGAATCAATTGGTGAATGATAAGTCAGCACTTAATGGAAAGATTCAAGTGAGTCTGCTCTAGTTAAGATTAGCAGTTAGGTTTAGGCCATTGATGCTGATAGCATTTGATTATTGTAGTTTTATTGTGTATGTATTGGAATATTTGTTTTTATTTGTTTACTGTTGCAGTATTTTGAGTTTCCTTTTGCAAAAGAGAAAAATGGGATATATATATTTAAAATGAACAGGTCTGACAAAACCATACATATACAATCAGAAACCAAATGCAGTTCTGCGTACTCCTTTCCCCCACCAATACCACACAGTTACATCCTTCTCTAAGTTTAGTATTCTTTCCAAAAGTAACCATTGAGGGAAGGATCCCTCAATAACTGTTTTTTTCTTTTTCTTTTTTAAAGGACCTTCTCAGGTGCAGAGTTCTGACATCAGGAATATTTGAAACCAAGTTTCAAGTGGACAAAGTAAATTTCCAGTAAGTATCTATAAAAGCAAGAGCCAGTATGGTGTAGTGGTTTGGGTGTTGGACCACGGCTCTGGGAGACCAGAGTTCAAATCCCGATGTAGCCATGGAAACCCACTGGGTGACTTACAGCAAATCACACTCTTTTGGTCTCACTGGAAGGCAAGGGGAAACCCCCCACTGAATAAATCTTGGCAAGAAAACAGTGTGTTAGGTTTGCTTTGGGGTCACCATATGTTCTAAGTGACTGGAAGCCACACAGTACACATCAGTAAAAGTGGTGCTTCAGGTGTAGAATGGAGATTAAATTTTACTGTACTTCTCATGTGATAATTGCAGACTATCATGTAGAAGTAGAGTGGTTGCAGTTGTGTTGGACAGTCATTCTAGATTTGAATTAGCTCTTCTGGATTTTGTCTTTTTTCAAATTATCAGTTAGGCAAATTGAAATCTGCAAATCCGTTTTTTTGTGCTTGTTGTTTTTAAACAGCCACAAAATAATACACCACATTTTTTATCTTTCAAGTTGCTTAGGTGACACTTGGAAGAACACTTTCAGTTAGCAAGCTACTAAGTCCGCTGTAATAGTTGCTAGAACCTGCATGACATCCAGTTCTAACAACATTTTCTAGCCCCTGGTTCTAGGAATGAGAATGTTCTAACTTGTTTCACTGGTCTTGCACTATAGTATTTCCCTAGCTCTGATGTATATAGCTAAAATAAGGGAAACTCCACTATAGGAAGCCCCTATTTTTTGACACCCATTATGTGACAACTCTTTCAATGCTTCCAAATTAAGGACAAGTTTTATTAATTCAACAGGGGTTCCACTCATTCATCAGTTCTTTCTGCCTACCAAGCCTGCTTGGAACCACTCACATACACATGTTGCTTGCAAAACGAGCTGGCGGGGGGAGAGATGCTAAGCTGGCTGAGACTTTCCAAGCAGCATGCATGTGGTTAGTCCTGAGTGAGCCTTTGTAAGTCTTTCATGCTTATTACAGTACAGTACGTTGGTTCCACTTTTCAATCAATTCTGTTTGGTGACAGTGCTCTAAGCTATAACCTGTCAGATAACAGAGGGGAAGCCTGTATGTTGATGACAATTTTCTTTTTCTTTTTAGTATGTTTGATGTTGGTGGGCAAAGAGATGAACGCCGAAAATGGATCCAGTGTTTTAATGGTAAGATAAAAGCATGTATTAAACCAGCTCCATAATGAAGATTGTATATATTAAATTACATATATTATTTATGCACGGGACACACTACTTCAGTTAAGTGCTTATCACATATCTGCTAGCTGAAACTTTGCTTCACTGAGGTTGTTCACACATCTGCACACCTTTATTGGAGTCTTTAAAGAAGGGGAGACAATTGTGAAGGGGTGGAGGCCATCTGCCCTCCCATGGGCTGTGTGGCCACTCCCAATGCAATGGTGAGTGGAGTGCGCTCATTCTCAGATCCCAGGAACTGTCCAAAATACAACCATTTTCTGCAGTTTGGGGGAGAGATTGAGAGGTAAAGGGTATCAAACAGCACCCCCCCGACATTGTTGTCCTTCCTTCCTTCCTTCCTTTCTAATTTTGAAGGAATGGGTCTGGAGTTCTGGAGGGCTGTCTAAGCTGCAAAATAGGCAGCTAAGGACTGTATGTGGGCTGTGGGGCATACTTTGCCCTCTCCAGCCTTAGAGCTTCATTTTGCAGTGCATAGTTTCTTGTCTCTGCAAACATGTCTCACAAAGTTTCTTTTTAATGCTTCTTTTTTCATAGGATGTGTGGATTATTCTTTCCACAGAGTGGTGGTTGGGAGGCCTGTGGAGGGGGGTGATCACAATAAGTCAAGGCACACCCAGATCTATGCTAATTATGGCATTTTGACATTACTAAGGTCAGGACATCTGGAATCTAAAAGCATATGATGGGTGGGGATCCTGTTACCATGGAGTGTAGAAACTTTTCTCCTTGATGAAAAAAGGATGAGTAGATACAATTAAAGTTGTGGTAGTAGATAGAAAGTAAATATTTTGAAATGTTTGTCCAAGCAGTCATCAGTAGTACTAAAGAACATCTATAGACTGGTTAATGCTTAGTTTGTCTGCTATAGATGTGAATGCTAAAAAAAACACATTGTATTTCATAGGTACTGATCAGAATGGAGTATGGCATTAAGTATATATTGCACAAATACCTAGTGGTACTTTCTAGAAAATGAACTGTTCTTGAAACTTCTTTAATGAGAATTTGGGAAAGAGACAAGATTATGAAACAAGATTGGTTCACACACCTTGAATATCTAGCCTAAACTGGCAACTGTGAATGTATATAAAGATGGCAAGAAAGCTTTTAGTGTTTTCTTCTGCTCAGTAAAACTGTTTCAGCTAGTCAAAGTTATGCACATCTTTTAATGACTGAAGAAGTATGGTTGCCACCATGATTTAATCTTTGTATCAATGTCAAAGTGGTTATTCTACCTGTAGCCTTCTAATAGTTCCTTTCAGTTTTTCCTTCTGCTCCTTCCTCTTCTGGTTGCCTCAATCATGCTCTTTTTCATCTGTCCTGTTTATTGATGTCAAAAGTGTAGGCGCTTGGGAAGCTTTATGAGGGTCTGGAGCACCACAACCACAGACTCATAGAATGCTGGATCCTATGAGTCTGTGTCTCCCAAGAAAGAGCAATGTTATACATAAGGTATGGTATGAAATAGAAGGAAAGAGGGTCATTACTTTACATTGTATATCCTTTCTTCACCATTTTTCTTCATTTCTGTGTCTTATTGTCCTCTCCAGTAACTACTACTTTGAAGAGTATTTGGCAGGAGGGAACACGTAATGTTTACAAGGGTTTGGTAGCCACTAATATATGCTATAGGAACAAAGTGATAGCTTCCTTAAAGAGTATCTCTGCTTTGTCTTCTCCCTTCACCACAAACTTATTAGAACTGCATTTTAATTACTGGGCTTTCTTCTTTTCCTCAGCGTATTTCTTTTCTCCAACTCTGTTCATATTTGTTTTTCTGACCTTGTCTTTTCTTCTCCTTGTGTAACTTTTACTGTATATTCTGACCTCCCTCATGTGCAGAGGAGAGCTTATATTTTGTCCTTGCGTCATCTTCATTCTTTCCAAGGTTCTCCTGTTTCTTTTCACTTTAGAAAGCAGAATGTAACAGAATAAGATCAGTGAGAAAGTTCATGAAGATTATATAGTATTCTTGATGCTTGCTCTGCTTTTGTTTTGTAGATGTGACTGCTATTATATTTGTGGTGGCCAGCAGTAGCTACAACATGGTTATACGAGAAGACAATCAGACCAACCGGCTTCAAGAAGCATTAAACCTTTTCAAGAGCATCTGGAACAACAGGTCCATCATTTCCATTTTGACCGGTCATGCTTCTAATAATGCGTACATTAAATTCATCTGTGATAATAAAAACATTGTATAAATGTTTAATGTTAAATAAAAGGGCATGTACTTTATTTTAGTAAAAAAAAGATTATACTAATTAGAGGTAGGTCTTATGTATATTCGTGTGTGTGTGTGTGTGTGTGTGTGTGTCCGTCCTCTTTGAACAGATCATTGCTGATAACAAAGCGTATTCCTTCTTTGTGCTGCTGAGCACTTCTTCGACACACTGCTGACTTGTGGGAAGTAAAGCAAAGCCAGCCAGTAAGCCAGTGATGGCAGCTGATGTGGCCATATCTCCTGGCATCATCCAGCCTGTAGAGGGTTGGACAGGGGATCTGCCTCCGCTCTTGAATTATTTGTTCCTGTGTTTTATATATGCTTTATATGGTTTGCTTTTCCACATTTTTAACAGTATGTTGCCTTCTCTTTTCTGTAGGTGGCTACGGACCATTTCAGTAATTCTTTTCCTGAACAAACAGGATTTGCTAGCAGAGAAAGTTTTGGCAGGGAAATCTAAAATTGAAGACTACTTTCCAGAATTTGCTCGCTATACCACACCAGAAGATGGTAAGAAGTTTGGTATTTAACACACATTAAGCAAACAAACGAATGAACAAAATCTTACATGGGGAAAGAATTGGGGTGAGAGAAGAACTGAATTAGGGGTTATTTTTCCCTAGGAGTCCTATAGTAATATAGGTCATAATTTCATTATTTTTGAAAAATGTGCGATTGTACAGGATTTCTGTCCTCTTTGAGAATTGTTACAAGACATTTCGCCAAGGCAACAACTTTTCACCTGCAAACAGGCTGCTTGCTGTTAAGATCAGGTGAATGCTTTATCATATTAGCACAGAACCATTGTTATATTAATAATTCTTAAGATTCTGAATTTTCATGTATGGCTTTGTAGCCCTTCAGATTTATCAGACCCCACCTTCCATGAACCCTAGCCAGCATAGATAATTGTTAAGGATGATGAAGACTGCAAGTCAAAAACACTTTAAGGATCAGAGCTTATTCACCCACTTCTGTGATAATGCATATATATTTATGTATAGGACTTTGATCCCAAAGAGTATTTCTCTTAGCACAGCTGTGGCTCTCCAGATCTTTTGGCCTATAACACCTATCATCTGTATTCAGCACAGCCTAAATAGAGAGATTGGAAGAGGTGCAGTCCAGAAACATTTTGGGAATGGCAACTGCTCACCTCTGAACTAGCCAAAAGAATTTTCTTACATAAAGGCTGGTTTTAATCTTTCCAAAGGGCATTGTATGAGAAAAGTGATGTCCATATCCAAAGAAATCCTCCTCTCCTCTCCTTTATACAAAAAAAACTCTTAAAAGAAGGAAATATGATGGCTCACCCAAGTTTAGAGGCTGTAGATATCTTCCTGTTTCCTCTGCTTCTGTAATGTAATGCAAAATACCCCGTGGATCTGCACCGAGCCATTGTCTGCTAGTAATTTTTCATGGTAGAGCACTAAGAGATTTCCCCTTTCAGTACTTTGGATCCAAGTAAAGATAGTTACATGAATTCCTATTTTAAGATAATCTTCATTCTTTTTTTTTTTAATTGAGCAGCAACACCGGAACCTGGTGAGGATCCTAGAGTTACAAGGGCCAAGTATTTTATTAGAGATGAATTTCTTGTAAGTATGGCTTCTGCATAGTTGTTTTTTCTGTTCTTTCAATTTGTTTTGGAACAGTTACATTTTTGTTTTCATTCAAAAAGAGATTCATAAATTTCCTGGGTCAACCTGATTGCATAAGCAGCCCAAGTGGTCATGAACAAGTAGACAGGTTAGGTTAGTGTTACCATCTTTCAGTGATCTAATCCCATCTTAATTAATAGAACAGACTTAATGGAATCAACAGTTTAAGAATACTGAGTTTAATATTGTTTTGCTTTGTTTTGTTTTGTTTAATGAACTGACGTAAAAGGATATGTAGATATGGAAAAAAGATTTATCTACCTAGATATTGGTTGTTAACAAAGTTTTATGGCCATCGTTATGTAATGAATACTTCAATCTGACTTTTATAAGCTAATTTCCCAGCCATTTTTTCTAAAGCGACTCTGTTTTGAATCACATTTGACCTTGGAAATGAAATTGTTAAAACCTGGTGGAAGGATCTAGGGGGAAAAGAGAGCATGGGATAATAAGGGTGTATCTTATTACTCTTATTACTCTCTTCCACAAGTTGTCCACAAATTTTGACATAGGTTGTGTATCTGTTGCTTCTGCAGAGAATCAGCACAGCAAGTGGAGATGGAAGGCACTACTGCTATCCTCACTTCACATGTGCAGTGGATACAGAAAACATTCGGAGGGTTTTCAATGACTGTCGGGACATTATTCAACGGATGCACCTTCGCCAGTATGAGTTGTTGTGATGGAGAACATTTCTCTGTTTTGGACTCCTTATTCCTTATTAAAAAGAAAAAAAAAAACCTGGCCCACATAGGGTGGAAGAGAACTATTGCAATCTCCCTCTGATTTGCATCCCTCAACCTTTTCTCCTTGCTGGACAAATAGCAGCACTTCTGAGCTTGCTTGTTTCACCCCCTTGGAACAGTTTTAAGTGGCCCATGCAATGTAAACGGCCATTTCTGCAAGCAGGGGGTGGGTTTCTCTTAATACTGTCATTAGCAAACAAAAATTATTAACGCCCTGAAGGTGGAACACCTGAGAGGATTTGGGAGTAAAAGTTAAATACTAAAAAGCCAACAAAGAAAATGGGAGAGACAATGTTAGGTGATTAGCACTGTTGTGGGCATAAATCATATATCCCATGATTTCAACTTTGTATCTATTCACTGCATCAGACTAAAGAAGGTGCCAAGTCACAGATCAAGACAGGCGCTTGCGTTTGGTTCTCTGCTTCTGAATGTGACTTTTGAGTGGAAATACTGACAATTCTACAAGAAACCTAGACAGTACAAAACCAACTGCTACCTTCAGAAAGGTGTTGTTGAACCTTGGCGGTCTTAAGATAACCAGGGATTTTGCAAAATGAACTGCATTATGGCTTGTGATTGCAGAAAGAATTAACCACACACTGTTTTCAGTTTGTCCACTGATGATCCTGTCTCTCTCTCTCTCTCTCTCTCTCTCTCTCTCAATATATATATATATATATATATATATATATATATATATCTCATTATCTGGACTGTAGTCCTCACAATCTTCCCTTCTTTCTCTTTTCTTCCCCCTCTCCCATTCCCTCTCCCTACCCCCACACCTCTTTCTTCCCAATTTTTATTTTACTGCTGGATTATTATTCTTGTACAGACTGTAAAATGTATTATTTTGTACAACTTTATTGAAAAAAATAACTTGTAGAAGATCTTTGTGCCTTGATTATGGCTGTACCTGTGCAATGAGCTAAGATGTAAGTATGTTTGATTGCGCTGTACAGCTTTGTCAACCCTATCAGCAGCATTTGCTCAAGGTAGGGAAATTTATCTGTAGTTTAGGGTTTTTTCTGGTTTATAAAAGAAGGAGGAAAAAATACTGTTTAGTATATTAAAAAAATACAAATCGTGCAAACTTTAACCACTTTAAAAGTGAGGTCTACAACAAGTGACCAGATGTTGCAGCATCATGCTTTTTAATTTTTAGCTTTAACTCATTTAAATCTCTATCCAAATGCAAAACATGGCTTGTTTCTACATAAACCAAATTTTGCTACAAATTATACATGTTAGTCTTTGTCATTCATAGTCTTTTTTTGTGTGCAAAAAGACAAAAAAGAACAAAAAAAAAACAAATATACAGGCATTGCACAGGCCTCATTGGCCATCTTCATGCTGGGTCAGATACCTTTCCACATTATGATATTTCTATAATGGGCATAAGACTCCCATATTGATAACATATACCTTGCCTCTGGATTTGGCCACTGAATTTCAGTTTCAAATGACATTTTATTTCTCTTTCAATAAAGAGATACCTTAAAAATTTGTTTTATATTAACTATATAAGTAGCTTAAAGTGGAGATGTGTGGATTTTTTCTTAAACTTGAATAATTTATGCAAATTATATGCTTAGAACAACATGTGGTACAGTAAAACAAGAACAGCAAAAATCACTGTAGCAATAAGAGCATGTAATTTTAGTAACTACTTCACTGCTTTATATTTTATACTTAGGTGTTTTATGTCTCTGTGAGCATATTACTTTTTCATGTGTCTAAACATAAATGTACAAATTTGTACAGATTCTAAAATTACAGCTATAATAACCTGTCTAGAACAGCATTAGCCTATATTAATCAAGCCACCACTTTGCCGCGTACTGAAAAATGATATATAATATTTATTTTTAAAATGCTTTTCGCACATTCGGGTTCCCCCCAGGACATCTTGTAAATTTCTCTCTTAGAGAAAGGTGTCATTGTAGAAGCTCTGTTTAAGCCCTATGTGCACTGAGGATCATAAGACAGACAGATAATTATTAAACTAAAACTGTAGTAAGAAAATTAATTTCCCTCTCTGCCTCAGCACAATTATAGCACTTAAATGAAGTGGTGGTCATGCATCTTTCCCTGCTAGAATAGAAACAATTACATTGTCTTTCAGAGAGCACACATTTCAGCCCTGTCGCTGCATGTAACAGTAAAGGAACAGCACATGCTCTTGAGGCTTTCTTTCTGGTTTCTGTTGCTGCAGTTCCCTGGGTTAGTGAGACCCAGGCCATGTCTCACTTTAAAACCCAAGTTGCATCATCAGGTGTGGAAGCTGCAACAAGTGAGGAAGCTTTGACTATGTGTGCAATTCCATCACACTACCATAAGAAAATTTCTTTGGATTGCAGCCTATGCCTAAAGTTATGCCAGTATAACTTACCAAAATACCCATTTTAAGATGTTTAAAGAGGAACTGCCTTGTGAGCATTTGGAATCAGTGGCAATGTCTGACCCAGAAATACACCTTTACCAGTATAAGATTTTAGATAGTGCCTATCGGGGGGGTTTCAGAAGTAAAGTCAGAGGTTTCAGAAGTATACACACACAAGAGTATAAAATATGAGCCTTAATTGTTGTAACAGAAGCCAAAATCTTTTTGAGTTTAGTGCCAAATGTACTTTATTATCTTTTAAAGCCTGGGAGGGCAGGGTTGGGTGGGACAAGATGATAGAAGAACCAAACTAGAAAACAAATTATTGGCAAGGAATGTAATATGTAATTTAAGAAAAGCAAAAGTTATCACTTCTTATATAACAGAGACATCTTCCTTTGGTGAAAAGATTAAGTAAGCATATGTAATAAAGTGTGTGTGTGTGTCTGTGTGTGTGTGCAATGCATGCGCACATAGCACCCATTAAAATTCACTTTCTATAAAGCTTTATCTGAATGGAAATGTTTGAGGTGCTTGTTAAAGTTGGTGGGAGAAGGCAGCATTTTTAAACTAATATGGGCTGCACATGTATGAAGAGAGACTGAGTGAGTGTGCGTGTGTGTCTTGTTTTAATATTGCCTCCATTAGTCTGTCTGTAAGTTCATGCAGTTTAGTGGCCGGGTAAACACAAGTCTTATTTTTAACAGCTTTTCTCTTTGTTTTTATTTTAATACAGAAAAAATCCATAAAGCTTCAGTGCTTGCTGTTTAATTCTGTGTTTTCTTTCGTCTCTACTTTAGTTGCCTTAATTCTGCAGTAATTTGAGCCATTCCAGTCTAACACTTATCTTTATTTTTCTACTTATTTATTTGAACATCTTGTTCAAATAATTGTCATGATCACAGAGAAATTTGCATCTGTCATCTCTTTCAGGAATTTCTGACTTTAACAGCCATGATTATTTTTCTTACTTTTTAAGAATTCATCACAATGTTAATATGTACATTAGCTACAAATAAAGACACTATCACTTCTAACAATAAAATCACCTCAAACATTTTAGGGTCACATTTGCATCTTCACTATTGAGCAGGCTATGTCTCTATTATACATGTAACATTGTAAAAGTCTACATTTTCCAATGCTAAATTTTCGATACTATGTACAAATACCCAGTTTTCCATTTTGGAAAACAATTTCTGAGGAGGTGTAAGGGAATTATTTTCTTTTAAGTTTTTCATTTAAGGTTTAAGGTTATGCAACTCTTGTTTGGAAAGCTCAAATTGTTTTTGTTATTTATTAGTTGAAGATGATGTTTTCACAAATGTGTAATTGAAAACCATTTGGATTTAAAACATAACCCTTGCTATACTGATCTCCTGCAATCTAGTCTTAGAACTTGAGGAATTTTGTATAACTAATAAACGGTAGAGATTTTGCTTTTAAAACCAACCTTTGGGCTATCAAAGTAACATTTTGAGCCAATATTGTTATTTGGCAAAATGGATTTTAGAGTACCGAGCATTTTCAGGAATAGATGGTGCTGTTTCACCAACTTCCTCTATTATGCCAACAGGAAATGCAGGGAAGGAAACAGCATTGAACCCTGACTATATTCATTTAAGCATATTAAAAAAAATCAGTAGAAAATGAAAACTAGGATAGCTAAAGTGAAGGAACAGTAGTTAATGTCCTATGTTTTCCCCAATATATTTTAGCCCTCATACATTTCAGAGAATACTGAATTACAGAAATTACTGAAATTGAGTAAATTTCTTACAGCATTTTAGAATGAAAGTCTGATCATGATTTTTTCAAGAATGTAGTCATGATCTGTCATACGCCTCTTTTTGTGTCATGTCTTGTGTTTCCCACACTGTCACTCTTCAACCCATTGGGCCCAAATAAAAAAGATCACTTAAGCAGTATAGAATCTACTTTTGTACCATCTGATACTCTGCAGCTCCAGCAAACTATGAAAACAAGAACTATGTGGTACAGGCATTCACCTTATTATGATATTGGAGAGATATAGAATCACATGTGCTTCTGCACTACAAGGATAAGGTATTAATCAGGGCATAAAGTTTCTCCATAAAGCTATGAGATAATAGGAAGAAATCCTATTGCCATTAACTCTTCTGTGTCCCACATAGTTCCTAGAGTTTTTAAAATGTTACCATAAAAGGGCATGCAAAAGAAATTTCTGTATTATATCGGTTACATGCATAGATCAGTCCTTATATTTTTAAAAAAAAATTGTAAAAGGTTATATCTCAATTTTGCACACATCTCATAGTGATTTACAATACATAAAAATAATCCAGTGATGAAATCACATTAAAATCCCACTGTGTCTTAACAGTGCTTAAAATACAGTTACGATACAATAAAAAGCCTCCAAATAGTATAGTATTTTAAATATTTTGAAAGTCAGCAGAGATGCATTGGACAAGGCAAATTTCAAGAGGAATTTGATTCTATGAGAGTTTATTCTTCCTCCAGCACTGTAAAAATGTGTTACCAGTTGAAAGAGAAATTCTAAGCACTGTGGAACCGGAGTGTGTCAGTCTTCTCGTGGACTAATTGAAGCCAGCTAAAGCTCAGCTCATGTCCACGTGTCATCAGTCATGCTGATATCCTACTGAGGAAAAAATTTCATGGACTTGAATGCTGATGCTAAGCAGTGGGCTGTTTTCTTTTTGCCACTCCAAGAATAAATTGTGTTATTTCATGGCAACATATGAACAGAACCTTTTCTTAAACACTGTGACTTTATTACACATTACAGATTGGCACGCTCATTATTTCTCTTAATTGCTCATGACAAGCCATGTTGAAAGCAAAAGAGACATTTGAGAGGGATGATGAATTACATAGATAGGATGGTTTCTAAAGCGTGCCCACACTATTATGTAGTTCTTAATTACAAAAATTGGTTAAAATTAGAAATAAACCTACAGTGACAAGTTAAAGCCTTTGGGGGAGAAAGGCTAATAGGGAAAAAAAAGTAACAAGGAATAAAGGTTCTAATGTCTGAAGATCACCAGCTTTGATGCATCTCAAGCCTACTTATGTGTGGCATCAGCAAATGAATGCAGGAACAAAATGGGCACCTTCACCAAAAAACATTTTCCTTTTCCTGATTACAAGTTAACATCTGTTGAAAGAAGATCCACATGGAACCTAGAATCCCAAAATCTGCCCAGCTGGATTTCTTGTTGCTGCTGAACACATGCCAAATGTATTCACAAGAGTGGGCATCAGCAAAAAGTAGTAAACAATACCTTCAGCAAAAAGTAGCAAACAATAGAAGTATGATAGCAGACTGCATTTCTTCATTTTTCATGATTTCATATTCCCAGCCTCTGCAACCAGGTATACAACAAATTTGTAACTCTTTTACATTGTTTTTAACTTCAGAAATAGCCAGAGAACTGAAGGTTGAATTAAAGAATTACGTTATCTTAGCATTTCCATTTCAAAACTGAAAGGCAGAAAGGGAAAATGGAGAAGAAAGGGCCAAAAGCCCCCGACCAAATTTAAAGTAGTCATCCATGTGCAGTATTATTTAAATATAACAAACCAGCAACAATAACAATTATCTTCACTGACCTCCCTCTTCTTTTTTAAATGCATCCCTTTATTTAGAGCTATTACATAAAACATTCGCCATTAAGTCACCAGAAATGGGCTGCCAATGGTAATTTGATTATGATGCTAAAATAGTCTAAACCATATAGGCTCTTGGTCAAGCCTAATTCGAGACTTCTTGTGTGACTAGCTCTTACAATCCATATTAATTTGTTTAAGTCTGAAGATCCCTAAAACTTTATATATCATCCTCTAGCTTTTGAAAGTGTGAATAAGAGTCCCAGTTTTTTGCATAGAGCAGCCAGTCATGTGGCAGAGGAGTGTTTGTCCTTACTTCCCTGGCCCTCTATTATTTTAAAAATCCTAGGGTCTGGAGAACCTTTTTTTTTTTTTCTGACTTATTGCTGGGTGCTAACATTTCTTTTCAAAACCTTCATCTGCTTCCATTGTCACCAAAAATACAAGTGCCCTCTCCCACTACTATATTTCCAACAGATATTCTTAGTGAACCTGAGCAATCATAAGCAGTCTTGCTCCTGTAACCACATTTTTTGCATTTTCCTTCATAAAAGGTAACTATTGTATATTTACCAATTTCCAAAGACACATGCCTGTGTCTGTAGGCAGACATGTTTTAGCATCCATATTCCATTTAGTAAAAAAGAAAAATCCTTACATTCAGTAAAGTATGCCAGATCTAATACAGTGATAATTTTGGTCCATTTACTTATTATTTGCTCGAACTGAATTAAGGTACCTCCCTCTTTTTCTAACTCAGTCTTGCAAAAAGTGCCTAATTCTGTAATAGGCACTCAAACATCACCTGTTTCTTCCTATACTTAAGAAAATATCTTGAAACAACAAATTCTGAATCCATTGTTTATATTGACAAAATCCCTGTTTAATCCATCTTTAAAGAACCAATTTTGCAGTCTTTATTAAATGGCGGGTTTAAAAGAACAAAGACATTTAGTGACTTTTTGGGATGCAACTCACTTCTGTACTGCTACCATACTCTCAAGCTTATTAATAGTAAAGTTAGCATGCTTGTTACTTCTAGTGTAGTTTTAGGATTTAACCACAACAATGGATCTATTGATACATTACAAACATAGTGGCCTAAATGCAATTGCTGTTTCCAACTAGATGAGATGGGAACTTGGTTAAGTCGGCACTTATGCAAATTTCATTTATTCAGTGTATCCACTCTATTTGGAAACAGCAACTGGATTTAAGCCATTGCTCCTAACTCATTTTATTCTTTGTGTATTACAAAACCATTGTTATCCACTTTAAATTATTAAATGGACAAGATGTTGGTATATCTGCTACTGCCAATCCCTCTTCTCTCTCTTTTCTATTATGTGAAAATTAACTGTAACCTTTTTCTTGCTCCCAAATGAACATGATTATAATAATCAGCCACGCTTTCATGTTGAATTTGTGAAGTACTGTTAGGGATATGTGACTGGAATTTTTCTCAGCACTTCTTGGTTGTTATACCTGCAAGTAAGTAAATACAAATAAGATCATCATTGCAAGGCATTCATGTAATAAAATTTTGATCATATAAACAGGCATTCAGCCACAGACTTAGCAGAAGTAGAATTGTACACTTGGCCAGCGCAGCCATGATTATCAGGAAATACGTCCTATTAGGATAAATGTTAAAAGATGTAGGATTGAGCTTTAGCATGGGACCAGAGGAAAGTATATATATCTCATTTATTTCATGTAACTTCTTTTTCAAGTATGCATGCATGTCTCTTGAATCCTTGCTTTGGACTCTGAACTGTTAACATTTGCACTGGACTGTTGTTAAGAATACTGGTGTGAGAGCACATACCAGTTATATTTTGGTCTGGCAAAAATGATTTCAAACACCAAGAAGTGCCATTAATGGGAAAAAAACCCAAGTTACAGTCTTTATTTAACTATTTCTATCAAATCTGAAAAAAGATAAAAACCAAAACATGAAAATGATATGCAATTAAACTAAGCAGCAGAAACTTTTAAGTAAATGCCAACACAAGATATTCAGTGTTGACATATATTGCTTTCAAACTAATGTGATACATCCCAATGACTTCTCAAAATGGACAGGTCTTCATTATGAGAAGATGAAAACGAAGAGAGGAACTCTCTTGGGAAGAGAATGGGAGAGCTTGGGCAGAATAACATAGCAGTGCTACACAAGGCATTGGTCCAGAAACTGCTGCTGGTCTAAAAGCCACCAGCTGTTGTTCCCTGCAGAGTTTCAAGGACGGAAGGACAGAACGAAGGACGGAAGAGCTGGAACCAATGGCCACAAAGTTGGTACCAATCCCTGGCACACTAGCAATATGTCTGCACATCAGATAGTTTGGGAACAGAGATTCTGTTTGGAAGCACCCGATATCATCACCAGTGGCAAGGAGGCACAGGGTAAGGCCTCATCCAATGAGCAGGGTGAAAGGGTAAGTCCATACTGATAGACACTGGTCTTGAGATATTTTGGTGCCAGGATACACTGAGCTTTAAAGTAAATAACGCTTAACACTATGATTTTGACACAGAAACAAATTGTAAAACAATTGAACATGATACAATACTATGTTGGGAGTTACATATGCCATACTGTACTGTGAATTCCTGTTAATACTCCACCAACCTGTTTTGTATCATCTGATGCTTTACACACTTTTCAAGATAACCTTGGGTAGAGCAGGCTGCAGTAACATGTTGCAATGTATGATTTTAGTTGGAATTTTCTCCAAATATTCAATTTTATTATATACATGTAAAAGCCACAACTGCAAATCAGTAATTTTTATTATTTTAAATCAAATAATTAAAAAACCTGTATTAAATGAATAGGAAACTGGCCTGATAGAGTAACCTAGCCCAGCTAAAACTGACCATTGCAAAAATATCACTGATTACATATCAAAACCATGTTTTCCTAAAAATTATCTAGTACCTGACAGGTTTTACTGAAGAACATATTTCACAATGGAGGGGATCCTCGTAATTTCCACTGTTATTTAAAAAAAAAAATCTTTGGATTGGTTGACTTTAATCTTTACTAACACTAACAAAATCTAGTTTGATCTCATTTTGAAAATATACCATTGGCTCTTTGCTACATCTGGTGCTATCTTAAATTTGTTTTCTGGTTCTAAACGACTCAGGTTGGAATACCTAGAAAGGAACTACTTGCTGGTGAATACACAACAAATTATCTCTTTACACTTCCTTGGACAGCATTTGATGGTTTTTTTTTTTTTGAGGCATCCTAAATTTGCACTCTTTAAAGAAGTATTTCCAGAACAAATAAATGGGTGGGTTCTGCCTTCAGATAAATACAGTCTAGCTGTTGAATAAATGAGAGAATGCAGCCACGTTCTTCATTGTTTGATATTCTTCAAGCAAGTATGGTACAACTGCAGCTATGGCTTCTCAGACTATCGATATGGTGGTCTTACTTTTTGCAACAGCAAAAAGGCTCTAATTGGCAACTGATGTGTTGCCAATGGCTTGGCTGGAGCACAGACTGCACAGAACATGAAACTTAACCATTTGTTTGTGTTCCCTTTTCTGTACATTGTGGCAGATTTGTTGTTAAATGTTGAACAGAGTAGCAAACCAACATGTTTTGTGAAGAAGGAGATGGACGTCTCAAATTTCCTATAATCCTAATATGAGCATTATAGACCAAAGCAGTTTAGACAAATACAAATAAAATTGTCCACCCAGCCCAGTTTCAAACCATTCACTTTGGAAAATTGTGTTTATTGGTTTATTGCAAATACAAAGTGAATAAAACAAACTTAGCATATAATTATGGGTTAAATATAGATATTAATGCAAGTTGACCTTAATCTCACTTCATGCCCCCTCCATGTCTAATCAATGTGATGTCTTCAAGTGTAGCTCCTCAGACCACTCAACAATGGATGCTGAATGACTATCTTTCCAGACTTTGCTCTTCCCTGTTACAAGTGCACTCAAGATCCAATCATGCCAACCATCAGTTAAGCTCAAAGACTTATTATTGTGTACCCACAGCTCATTTCCAACTTATATCAAGCCTAAGGTGAACCTATTATGGGGGGTTTTTGGTAAGATTTGTTCAGAGCAAGTTTTGCCTCTTTGCCTTTCTCTAACATTGAGAGATTTCAGCTTTCCCAGTTTCACCCAGAATGCTTCCACGGCTGAGTAGAGATCTAAACCTTGGTCTCCAGAGTCCAATGCTCAGACCACTACACCATGCTGGCTCTCAAACTCCAAGACACAGGAATCTAATTTAAAAGTACATATACATCTCTTGATAAGATTTATTTATAAGGCTTGTTCAGCAGTGGAATAAACTTGACTTTTGAAGGACGGTAGACTCTCCTTACTTGGAAGTGTTTAAACAAAGGTTGTATTTTAGTTGTTAATTTCTACATGGCAGGGTTTGACTACATGGCCCTTGCAAGTCCCTCCGAACTCTATGATTCTTGTAATGGCGCTTCCTTGGCAAAATTTGTCCAGAGTGCAGCTGGGTTCTTTGTTTTCCTCTGAGGCTGAAAGAGTGTGACTTGCCCATGCCACCCAATGGGTTTCCATGGCTGAGCAGGGATTTGAACTCTGGCTTCCAGAGCCATAGTCCAAGCCTCACCCCACTATACCATGCTGGCTCTGTACATCACTCTGGCTCTGATAACCAACAAAGACTCTTGCTTCCTTACTTTGGTAATTGTCATATTTATGTGTAGCTGACATTTGATAAATGTGGTCACCTTTCTGAAGCATTTGGAACTTTTTTTGAACTACAATTCCCCTGAATACCCCAGCCAGCATTTAACTTTTTGCAAACCAGAGCTGAGATGAGGAAGAAGATATGCTTGTTAAGGAAACAACAACAACAACATTTGACCAACAATCTCCTGCAAGTACCCCACGTGCGTACACTTTGTGTAGAGCTTGGAAAAGTTGCTTTTCCAGCTACATTTCCCAGCACTCCTTAGCCAGCCTGGCCATTGTTGACAGTCCAGAAAAGGATCTTTTCCAACTCCACAGTGAGGAGAATACACAGTTAGGAAATCTGTGCTTTCTTCTGAATTCCTGCCCTTACAGTAAACAACAGTGATTATCTCATGTAATATCTTTAACACTTTTTCTGTTAGATGAGAATTTGAAAAGAAAAGAAAAAGCTTATACTACTCTTTTCCTGTTTTCTTTATCCTATTATTATTATTATTATTATTATTATTATTATTATTATTATTATTATTATTTTCTGCCTTAGCCAACTCTGTGTTGTGGCAGTGATGTTTTCTTCCTATCACTTAAGAAACAAAATTAATCCATTTCAATAGATCTACAGTCTTATAGGCTTGAATCACATTCCCCTCCAGGTTTTGCTCATCTTAATTGAATGGCCTCTCAATGCAGACATTTAGTTTTGTTTGTCAAGACTGGTATACCACAGGCCTGATCATTCTGGTTCTCTGTACTTTCATTGTTTGTATGCAAGCTAGACATCTTTACTGTCTATATTTTGTAACCTTCTCTGATTATCCCCACTGCTCTGTGTTTATCCTTTGTTGTGGCTACAACTCATCATATTTTATATGATAAATTTCATAGATCACAGTGAGGCTTCAAAGTCTCATGAAAGTTGTTAAGAGAGATCAAGATAAACATCACATATACACAATCCTGCATCTGTGGCAACTTGATTGTAAAAACAGTTTTCAATATGGCATGGAAGTCAGCTGTTTATAAGTTAGCACCAGCTCTTTCTCTGAGCCTGAGTAGACTTTCAGATTCCAGCCGATGAATGCACACCCTTTGGAGATATTAAAGGCTGCTTTATGCCAGGTCAGGCCCACCTAGCTCAGTATCATCTATGCTGATGTGCAAGCGTTCTCCAAGGTTTCGAACCACACTCTTCCAAATCTCATTGGAGAAGCCTCTCTCCTCACTGGCTTTCTGTTGGCAAATGAAAATTTTTCTATTCCAAGAGGCCTTTAGGTTCTAACTGTAAGGGCTTTTAACAGTTTCCTTTTTATTGGACGTTTCTCATTTTAATGGGTTTGTTTTAAAAGGTTTTAATTCTACACATAGATTAATCACATTTTTAACAATGGCTGGCATTGCTGATCCATAAGTGCTCAGTATTCAGTAAAACTATGTAGTAGTCACAATTGTGGCACTATTGCCATGACCATAAATACCCCCCATCTCACCTTACCAGCCACATCAGCCAAGGGACTGTTCAGCTGTATCAGGATGCAGGGAGGGGGATGCTTCCAGCCCCTTCCCACCAGCAAATGAGACTGTGGCAATTAGAAGCAGAAATTCTGCACAATTCCTTGGTGCTGGCTCATTTGCTAGTGGGAGAAGGCAGGAAAAATCATCCTTCTTGTGCTCCCAAGAACAGCTGAACAGGTTTCCATTGCTCAACACAGTTGCTGGCTGTTAAGTTGGGCTTCGGGGGGAGTGTTCATAACTCAGTAGCCAATGTAGAATACAGACAAACAAGTTTTTAATGTTTTTACTTATGCATTTGTATGTGTTTGACTTGTATTTGTTTCAGTTTTTATAATCTGTCTTCAGTCCCAGTTTTGGGGAAAAGGAGGGATATAAATGAATAAATCATCATAATAGTAAGCCAGGGACTGGTCTAGGTGTTCTTCATACAAACCATGTGATTTCAAACTCAGTTGAAGAAGCCACTATTAGGTAAATACAACTAGAAACGTGCAAGGAATTTGTACTGCCAGGTTTTTTAATGGATTCTCCTAAAATATGTCCCAGAACCAAATATTGAGCAAGATATGATTTCTAGTGAAAAATTCTTAAATTTCTGGATTTACAATGCATTTTGTGGGGAAAAAAACGTGCTCAGCAACATGTAGATGATTTTAGCACATAAATTACACTTTAGTCAAAAGAATCATACATCTCAAATACGGTACCTACAATTGTTTTCCCATGGGAGAATATTCTCACACAGAAATGTGACATGAGCATGCAGCTAGAGACCATCAACCTCCCCTCGCAAAGCAAGCAAAAATCCAGAAATTGACTTTTTAGAATAGTATGACCCTTTTTAGTACACCCTTTTGTATTATGAGGCTTTTCAAAATGTCTTAAAAGTCTTTATGATTTATTAAAATTTGTTTATATCTATTTCCTTTTACACTATATTTTGAGTTAAGAGAGCATGTTTCGATTCAACTATGTCATACATGTCTGTATGAAATATGCTGATTAACAATATAGCATATTGACAAGGCCTTGGCAAATTACTGCACTACGATGATTGGCTTTTCAAATGTTACGTTGGATTATAAATTTAAGCTAGTGCTTTAATTTTTATTAATTAATTTACTTTCCTTATAGCCCTTCTTTCTCTGAATATGGGGGGGGGCAAGGTGGCTCACAACACAGAATAAGACATAACACAACTAAAATCTATCATAATAGCAAAAAAAACCAATTAAACAATACATTTTCAGATTAAAACAGTGCAGATTTTTAAAAAAACATTAAAATATTAGAGAAGAAAAAAGTGGGAGGCAGCATCCTTCAGCTATGAAACGCCTTCATTGCTGTCTCTCATTTGGCCTGCAGCAATTCTTTTAACATAGGCTCTGCCACTGCAGTGTAATGATCTACCAGTGCCTTAGCTATGTTATTGGTGATAAAATTTATGTTCCGTGCTCTAGAGAGTACCATTTGAATTGGTTTTGGTTTCTTTTCATAACTGCTTTCTTTTTCTGAATTAGATGGATAGGATTAGCCTAATAAAAAGATCGTTAGAACAATGGAAAGTTTTCATAATATTATGAAATTAAATCCGTTGTATTTATCTACATAACACAGTGGTGATTTTTTTGCATTATTAACTCACCTATAATCCATACTTTTAATCATTATGGGAGAACTTAATCTCCCTATTAACAGGAGTAAACCCAGGACTTGGTCATTTTAGGCTTTTCCAGACTCTCAATGGCACACTTAGAATTGGATGTTTTGACATCCAGAAGTCACTTCTGGTGGAGGTCTTGTTGTTCTTTCAGAGTGCCTATATATATATATATATATATATATATATATATAAAAGCCAATTTTTTTAAAAAATGGGGAATCCTGGGGGGCTAAGAACTAATTAGGAATCCCCCAAGGGCCACATAAATCACATCTGTCCTACAGGTTGTGATTCCCTTCAGTTTTCAAACTGTTATGGGGATCCTAAGCATCCTTTAATGATGATAAAAGTATCTCAATGAATAACAGATTAATTTCCTCCAGCTGACGGGCAGCTTTCTTATTGCTGTTGACACAGCTGACCTGAGATATTTTGCTGCATGAAGCAAAGAATATAATCATGCCCCCTTCCATTATACATACTGCAGGCTGACTGAAGGACAATTCACTCTCTAACACTGGCAAGTGGATAGTGTGCCCCACCACACTTGAGGGCAACAGACCAATCTAGAGGACAAAGAAAGCTTGTTTGGGGCATGTGGCTCTGTCTCTCAGGAGGAGTAACACCATCCTGGGCTCTGGATGAACTGGCGACTGCCACAAATGCAGCTGCTTCAGTATGTCTAATGATTGGACTAATCCTACCGATGGATCTTCACCACAGCCAGCAGCTCCTGGGATGTGTATAATGGCTGCCTGGTTCACTCAATATGAGTACTTTCCTATTACTACTATAGAGTTGCCCTCTCCTTCATTGATGGTTAATTAAAAATATGAAACAAGTGGTGGGGAAACATGGGAGATACTGAATGGTAGAACAGCTCCTAGCATTCTTTATCATCAGCTATACTGACTGGGGCGGAGAGGAACTTCATTCCAACAACATTTGGAGGGCTATACAATTCTCACCCTAGTTTTATATCCATATTAGCTCTTCCTTCCCAGTTTTTTTAAAAACTAAGATTGTAAGTCCTTTGGCAGGACCGCTTCTTTTATTATTTTAGCCTGTGAAGTGCCACGTACAGTGATGCTGCTACATCATCATCAAACATCATCATCACTGCTGCTGAATTGGACTTAGACCAAAATAGCTCTTAGCCTCCTGTCATTTTGTGTAATTCACCTGTGACATTTGTCAACTACTGCCATTTCAATTGACTCCTTGCTCTCCAAGCATCTCTGATGTAACATTTCTGTTATTCCTTTTGTTTAAAAGATTTTTATAACTGTTAAAAACAGTATAGTTTAAAACAATACAGCCCCATCTTACAGCCTTTTCTTTAAAAGCCTTCAGTTCTAAAAGCCTGTCTGAATTTTTTAAAAAAGTCATCACCGGCTGACAGAAGGACAGCAAGGAGTATCTCTTGGGAGAGAATTTTGGAAAGAGCTTCTACCAAGAAGGCCCTGCCTCATGTTTCCACCAACTTTGCCGTGAAAGTTGTGGTGGAACTGAAAGAAAGGCATCTCCTGTGGATCGTGGGGCCTGGGCACATTCATAGGGTATCAAATAGCCTGGACCTAAGCTTAACAAAGCTAATGAATGTGTATCTTTTTCCCCCCTACCATTAAACATTTGTTTTAAATTGTTTTAATATAGTTGGTAGTCTAATTCTATTTTAAAACTGACTTATGCTTGTTTTTAATTATATTATAATCACTCGGAGAAAGTGTTGGCATAAGTAAAGTTAGTAACAGTAATAATAACAAAGGAGCATACTAATAATAAGGAATCAGGCCTTTATTCAGAGAAATTACAGTCCAAAAGCTTACCCATATGTTTAAGAAATTTTGAAGCGGTAAAGGATAGTGTGGGAGACCTCAAACAAAAATCCTGTGCAGATGTTATCCAATTAATTTCATATGGGAAAGGTGATGAGCCAACTAAGGCCCTTTCCACACATGGGCGGCGGAACAGGGCAAGCCACGCCAAAACGGGGCTTGTTCCATTGCTGCACGGAGCAGCGCATTTTGCTGCTCTACACGCAGCAGCGTCCCCTGGCATCCTTGGCGCCCGGCAGCACCCAAAATGGCGGATTTTGACTGGCGGAGCCTCTCCGCCAATCGGAGAAGCTCGCCAGCCGGAAATCCGGCCCCCCTCCCGATTTGCAGGGACGCCTTTTCGCGCGTCCGCAAATCCTCACGGGTGCTGCAACGGGGCTGGACAGGGAAAAGTGGTTTTCAAAAAGCGTGTGGCGCCGCACTTCCAGTCTCCCCGGCGTGGATTGGGGTGTGGAACTACACAAAAGTAGTCCACCCCAATCCACGCTATGGCGTAGCCGACCTCCGTTAGAGGTCGCTCTACCCAATTTCTTTTACCCTGTGTGAAAAGGGCGTAATACTTATCACATCAGTCTGAGCCAGATCTTGACTGATAGGACAACCTGTATGATATCCCAACTGTGAAAGAACTTAATCGGTTGCCTCTGGAACCCACTCCATGTGCTCATTGCTTCTCTTTAACAGCTTGAGATCCAAATATCTGAAGGAGGTCCTCCACCTGTATCAACCTGCCACGTTTTAAAAGTTTCTGCCAAACAGAAACTTTTCTCCAAACAGCTCTTTTTCATTTTAACAAGGAGAGCCTTTTAAAACAGTGATACACTACGTAAGGGATTTGCTTGCCCAAATGCTTCTATTTCAATCCTTTGGAGATGGGGTGTGTGGTTCATTTTTATTCAATAAGGCATTTTAAATTGCTGTAAATGCATTAATTGCTAAGGGGTTTAGCTGGGGCTCTCTTGTTTGTTAATATACTTCAGTGTAGGCCTGGTGGTGCAGTGGTTAAATGCCAGCACTGCAAGCCACAAGGTTGTGAGTTCGATCCTGCCGGGCTCCAAGGTTGACTCAGCCTTCCATCCTTCCGCAGGTCGGTAAAATGAGTACCCAGCTTGTTGGGGGCATGTATAGAAATGTTTCGAAATACATGCTATTTGTAAGTTGTTTGCCGCCTCGATCCATATGGAGAGGTGGGATACAAATAAAATAAAATAAAATAAAATAAATCCTGAAATCCCAACAGGGATGAAGGGATTTGTGTTTAAAATAAATGAAACTGCATCCCTAAAGAACCATTTCTTTTTTCTTTTTCTGGTTAACAGAACGGCTTATCACAATGTCTTCATGCGTGGTACAAACTGGAGAAGGCTTATGGTATCTCTTGAAAGTATAATTTAGCTTTATTCGCACCCAATTATAGCCAACCCATCTTAAAATACAGAACTGCCACCACGTTAGCAAGCAAGCAAAACAGAGCCTATGACCACCGTCACAAACACTCCGTCTATGCTCAGGAATACCTCTTTCTTGCTGTGTCCCAGCCGATAAGACGTGGTATTAGTAAGTCTCTTGGGCCATTTCCGCACGAGGCTGTTATAGCGCGATGATTCCACTTTTAACCTCCTCTGGAATCCTGGGGTTTGCAGTTTCGGGAGGGGCCGGCCTGCAAACCCCAGGATTCCAGAGGAGGTTGAAAGTGGAATCATCGCGCTGTAACAGCCTCGTGCGGAAATAGCCTTAAGAAGTCAAGGCTGAGTAAAGGCGCGCAGGCCGCAACTTCACCCGCCGCTTTAGAGAACCCCGCGGCCCGCCTCCCTCTCCCACTTTCCCGATCAGCGATGGCTGCCCCCAAGCGGCCATGTTTAGTCCCCACAGCTCTTCAAGAGGTGGAGGGAGGACTAACATAAGAACCCGCTCAACTTCCGGTTTTAAACTCAGAGCCGTGAGTCTCTATGGGCGTCAGCGCCGTCGCTTCTAGGAGACACGTCTGTGGTAACACCCGCGTTCGAGCGGCGAAAGATTCACTTCGTTCCCGGAAGTATCTTCGACGCGCTGGAGCTGAACTCCCCTCGGCAACTCAGATTCGTTGCCTTCTCGTCTCCTCCCGCCATTACCCACAAGCCTCCGCAACACCGTTTTGTCACCATAGATAAAGATTTTGAAAGAGGGACCTCTCCCATTGCCTAGATAGGTTATTCCTGGTTCGCAGCCAGAAGCCATTTTCTGGGCAGATGCGAGAAAATGAGCTTAAAAATCACCGGAGAAAGCCAAGAGTTTGATAGTTGGGAGCCATTGAGTCTCCTAAACAAAAGCACAAACGGGAGTCTTTTTTCGTATATTTATTATTTAATATCTTTATTTATTATATAAGGTTTTTTTAAACTTTGCTTTTTAAAATGGCTGGGGAAAATGTGAACTTCCTGGTGCATTTGAACTCCAGTTGCCATTTGCCCTGGCGAGCTTGGTGATAGGTGTGGAATTAAGTTCCCTGATATTTAGAGAGCAGCAAATTATGCTACACCATAGTAACTCTGATTTCAATGTATAGATGTGAAAGCTGGGCAATGAGGAAAAGGGGACAGAAGGAGAATGAAATGTGGTGTCGGAGGAGAATTCTAAAGATACCATGGGCTACTAAAAAGACAAATGAATGGGGCCATTTCCGCACTAGACTGTTATAGCACTATTATCCCACTTTCAACATCCTATGGAATCCTGGGGTTTGCAGTTAGGCAAACTCCAGGATTCCATAGGATGTTGAGAGTGGGATAATAGCGCTAGTGCGGAAATGGCCTGGGTCCTGCAGAAAATCAGGAGCAAACCCTCCCCAGCAGTCAAGTTGACTAAACTGAGGCTGTTGTATTTTGGCCACATCTTGAGATGATGTGCCCACCGGGAAAGCCAACAATGCTGTGTACAGTGGAAGACGCCAGGAGGCCACACTGCAAGTGGATTGACTCAATAAGCGAAATTATGGCCCAGAATTTGCCAGATGGAAGGAGGGCCATTAGTGGTCTCTCATTCATAGACGCCATTTCTGCCCTACACTATTATAATATCATTATTCCACCTTCAACATCCTGTGGAATTCTGGGGTTTGTAGTTTACTGAGGCCAAAGAGCTCTCTGGCTGAGCATTCTAAATGCCCCTCCCTAAACTGCAAATCCCAGGATTCTATAGGATATCAAAAGTGGAATAATAGCACTATAATGGTGTAGTGCGCAAATGGCCTGCGTTGCCATTAGTCAAAGTCAGCGTGGCAACAAATAACTATCTTTCTCACTCTTAGAATGCAATGTAGTACAAATACAAAGTACGAGCTGCGTAACTGCTGCTAGGAGGAGTGGTTTACAACAGCCTTAGTGTGTAGTTCTCTTTGATTACTGCAGGTTGGAAGCTAGGCTGAGACCAGTGAGCAATATATAATAACACAACCAGGCTACACTGCAGGACTAACTAGAGGTCACACTGAGGTTGAGTGAGAGCAGTTTGCTGTGTGGTCCACTGATTCTATCACCACCACCACCCCCAGCACACCATGTTGAAGGTAAGACTGAGAATATGGCACCCAATTCTGGTTCCCCCATTATTGTTTTAACTGATTATAAGTGGAGGAAGTGGTACTAACAGTCAGGAATTACTATACTATGCCCCTTCACTGTAGCCTGGGTTAAGGTTGCAAGTCAGAAACTGAAGGAGCCTTGGACTCTCCAGAGAACACTAACCCCCATCTTGTTTTTGCTGTTGTTGTTTATATCCTGCTTTTCTCCCCTCCTCAAGACATCCTACAAAAATTAAAGCACCTATAGATAAAAGCACATACCATTAAAAATGTACAAGAAGTTAATTTTTTTTTAATTGCCAAGAGAATTAAAAGCAACTACAGCCTTTGAGACGACTCCCTAAACTGTAAACCCCAGGATTCCATAGGATGTTGAAAGTGGAATAATAGCACTGTAACAGTCTAGTGTGGAAATGGCCGTGGGCCGAAAACAGCACAGCACACTTAAAAATCCCATTCCTTACAAAAGCCAGTTTCCAAAGGCCTGTCAAAATTTTGTTTTGTGTTTTAAAACTCTTTATCAGCTGACCAGGGAAACAAAGGTGCTCAGTTGTATGCAGAAACCATTTTTGACCTGCCTTCGTCTGAACTATGCTTTCAAAGATTCAGACAGCGGATAAATAAATAAAGATATAATTTTCACACACAGGAAAGCCTGAAGTTTAATAAAGTAGGATGCCTGGCTTTGCTGCTGTGGGCTGGAGTGTGTTTTTGGGGGGAAGAAGGCGAGGAACGATACTTTCTGCCCAGTCATAAATAACAGTCAATTACTGGAACAGTTAGGGCCCAGTGGAACCAAAATTCAGGATTACCAAAATAATAATAATAGTAATGATATTTGAGTCCACAATTTAAACTAAGATCAGTATTTGGAAAGAATTGGGAAAGTGTATTTATTATTTTATTATTATTATTATTTATCATTGTTTGTTACTACAACAGCTTCCAGAACATCCAGTCAGTATGGCCACTGGTCATATTGATTTGGGGAGATGCTGGGAGCTGTAGTCCAAAAAGGTAACTTTTCCAAGCTCTACTACAGTTGGGCCATTGCATTATTAGGACCAACCGAAAGGCCACCAAAGTGGGGAAGCTTTCGAGTTACTGGCCTCAGGGTTGGAGGCTTTTTTACAGCTTTTCCGCACTAGCCTGTTGTAGCGCGATGATTCCACTTTCAACCTCCTCTGGAATCCTGGGGTTTGCAGTTTCGGGAGGGGCCGGCTGGCCCCTCCCGAAACTGCAAACCCCAGGATTCCAGAGGAGGTTGAAAGTGGAATCATCGCGCTACAACAGGCTAGTGCGGAAATGGCCTTGGTTTCCTTTTTGCCCGTTCTTTCTTTCTGTGGTACCATCTTCCCTGAGGGAGGACGCCGAAGACTTCGAGAGCTTTGGCCCGTTTGGGCGGCCCTCGCAGACCTCAGGGCCCGCGTTCTACCTTTTTTCCACATCTCTGTGGCTTCCTCGCGGGCGGGCGGGCGGGCGGGAGGAGTGGCGGGGCGGGCAGTGCGGGTAGCGCGGGGCGGAGCGAGCAGAACTCATGGAGGAGCCCGACTATTTTGGAGGCAGCGCGGCGGAGTGGGGCGACGACGCCGATGGAGCCGCGGTGAGAATTGGGGCGGCCAAACGCCCTGAGGGAAGCCATTGAGGAATCTCCCCCCCACCTCCTCATCGAGCTCTGGAAAACTGAGGCGAGGGAGAGCTCGCCCCGGGGGTGGGGCGGGAAGGCGCCCTGATGTTGCGCCTTTGCGTTTGTGCTTTTTCGTCCGCAAACTTTGGCCATTTCCGCACTAGACTGTTACAGCGCTATTATTCCACTTGCCACATCCTATGGAATCCTGGGGTTTGCAGTTTCGGGAGGGGCCCCCCAGGATTCCATAGGATGTTGCAAGTGGAATAATAGCGCTATAAGGGTCTAGTGCAGAAATGGCCTATCTCTTCGTTTCCCCGCTCCGTAAATCAGGAGAATTTCCTTTTCTGGAATCAAAAATGTCCCATCGCGGCTTTTAATAGAGAAGCTACAAGTGTTCTCATGCGTTAGACAGACAAATCCGAAAAAGCGAGGATGCAGTTGCAATCATTCTGTTATTTTATAGATCCTCAGTAGCCTAAAGGTATTTATCAGATCTTGGAAGCTAAGCAGGGCCAGCCCTGGTTAGTGGTCGGATAGGAGACTGCCAAGGAATACCAGATGCTGTAAACTATGGCCATTTCTGCACTGCACTGTAATAGTGCTGTTATTCCACTTTCAACATCCTGTGGAATCCTGGGGTTCGCAGTTTAGGAAGGAGGATTTAGAATTCCCGTCCAGCGAGCTCTTTGGTATCAGTGAACTACAAACCCCAGAATTCCACAGGATATTGAAAGTGGAATAATAGCACTGTTAAGAGTAGTGTGGAAACGGCCTGTATTTCAGATGAAGGTATGGCAAAAATGAGCTGTTCAGTATTCCTTGCCTAAGAAAACCCTATGAAATTGATGTAGTTGCCATTCGTCGTCAGGCGGATTGAAGACAAGCGTTCATGCACACACGCAGACAATCACGCACTCATTGTGCCGTAGAAAACTGGGAAGAAGAGTGTGTGGTGTGGGCAGGTCCTTTACTGCTGTTTGGTTGGGAAATAGCAATATTTTCCTGTTTGTACCTTTTTGTCAACAAACTTTCTCTCTATTCTCCACCTGCCCTACAGGAGAATTCCCTCTTTAAAAAAACAACACTGTTACATCCATTAGAGAGAGAAATCCAAGGACAAGAGTGTAGCTGGAATTTTCTGTATTTTATAGTGCAAAATTTGAACTTGGTCAAATTATCTACTTACCCAGAAGTAAGCCCCACTAAACTTACTAGGCCTTAGTTCTGAGTAGACATGATTTTGCACTGTCTCTGAACTGTTGTACATAATGCCTTTGGTGTTACTAAGATTATGTGAATATGCATGTTTTCCGGTTACCCTGGGTTCAAAGGAGGAATACTAGGGAACTTGGAAGCTTGCTTACTAGTTTGGGACATTTACTTTTTATGACTTATGGGCCTCCTGCTGAAGTTTGACTGCAACTCCATCAATCCTTGCTATTACAACCAATGATGTTTATTGGAGATGCAGCGAACAGCATCTGGAATGCCATAGTTTCCCATACCTTTTCACTGGTTTGAATAAAAGTATAGCACTACCATTGGTTTGAGTTTCTTCCAGATTTATGTTTAGGTGTATTGACATAAAGTGATAAAGATTCTGAACAGAAGCCAAGAGTTTTAAAGCAGTCGTTGTTATGGATGATCAAGGAATCACATTTCTGGTAGTATCTTCTGGATGTGGGCTAGGTTGAATAGAGGGTGGGCAGTCCTTCAATTTTTATAATGGAGCTCCTACTTGCTATTGGAGCAAGTGGAGAATTCTTAAAGCAGATTGATGTGATTCCCCCAGTGTAGTTGGGATGGTTGGAATGGAATGTCATGTGCAGGTCTCAGTCCAGACAGGATCCCCAGCATAAGCAGTTTTCTCCATTTTTTCCCTGTCTGCAGATGGATAGATAACAGCCAGACATATAGCACAGAAGATGATATCCAATAATTGTGGTTCCACCATACCTGCATGCATATTGTTATATACATATTGTCAAATAGGATGCCTGGGGTATTGTTTCTTAATGTTTAGGAACACTTAACAGGATTGATGAAAACAAAGAATGAATCACAGAATTTAGCACAAGAGTAAGCAATGTAGAGTGTTTCTAGTGTGCCAACAATTTATGTTGGAAAAGCACATGTGTTCAGGTTTGCTTTGAAATGGCCAGTGTATGGCCCCAGATATATAGCCAAAATGGTAGGCACTGATGATTTATTTTGCCTGTCTGATGCATTTAGTAATAAGGCTTTAGGATATACCAGTTTCTGGATGATGAGGGAGACTGAATGGTGGACTACAAGGACTACTGTTGTTTTGGCCAACTGTATGAAACAGCTTCCCACTATAATGAAACATGCTTTGATGCTTACTCCTTTGTTTTGGATTACTGCGTTCCTCGAGGCATTCAAATGTCAACCAAGGGAAAATCCTAACCTTGCCAACTAATATGTTATGGGAGAACAACAATGTGATGGAAAAATTAACAGTGGCACTTCTCTATTTTGAAACAGCAAGATGATGACTATGGAGAAGAAGATGATGCTGAAGTCCAGCAGGAGTGCTTGCACAAATTTTCTACCCGTGATTATATCATGGAGCCCTCCATATTTAATACTTTAAAAAGGTGAGTGTAGGGTAACAGGTGCCATGGTTGAAAGAGGAGATTGTAATACCTGTAATCAGTTGATTGACCTTTTACTTTAAAATCTGATAGTGTGTGATTGTTTAGGATTTGGATCAAATGAGGATAGCTGTATCTTCTTACAGGTATTTCCAGGCAGGTGGCTCTCCAGAAAATGTGATCCAGCTGTTATCCGAGAACTACACTGCTGTAGCCCAGACAGTAAATTTATTGGCTGAGTGGCTCATTCAGACAGGTATGTTCCTTTGAAACTTTCTTGTCATCAGAGACTTTTTATTATAATATAGCCAGAAAAAAAGAAACCCGCCTCTGACTGCTTTTTGAGTAATTTTTGATGGGATGAAAGAGATAAACCTGCTGTCTAGAACTGGCTGCACTTTCAGTTAATGGCTTGACTGAATAACTAACATTTTTAAATGCAGATCACGGCCTCACATGAGAACTGTTGTGTAAAACCAAATAAACATAAAATGAACATCATCTGACTGGAATTGCGTCCTCGTTAAATTTAGTAGAGGATATGTTCTTTTTTCCCACAAGGAATAATCACAGAAAATGTTAAGGAATTGCGTCTTGACAAATGTATATTCATACATCAAATACAGCTACCTCTTTTTATTATTGCAGGTGTTGAGCCAATTCAAGTTCAGGAGACAGTGGAAAACCACTTAAAAAGCTTGCTCATTAAACATTTTGATCCCCGAAAAGCAGATTCCATTTTCACAGAGGAAGGAGAGGTAATGCACATAATGCAGGCAGATGTTATAAATCAGAATTCTTCTCAAAACAATTGCTCACTGAGATCATCTCAAAGGACATAAATGAGGCCAGTTGAAAAGACAGGCTCTTTTCTATAAACTGCAAAAGCTAGATGGACAAATAATGTCATTGGGGCCTCAGAATGGTGTGAGTGGCTTCTCAGTTTTTTTGACCTTGTGTGCTAGAAATGAAAGAGACCATGTTGGCTTCTTCGGATTGTTAGGTGGGACTTTTGCTTCCCTTTTTACTGATAGACAGCTGTATGCTTAACTCTGTGTAGGCCTGCTTCATCCATTATTTGTTTACAACATGATGATGAATTATCATAGAATTATAGAGTTGGAAGGAGGCCACATGGGCCATCAGGTCCAACCCCCTGCTTGGTGCAGGATTTCCAGCTAGAGCATCTCCAACAGTTAGCTGTCCAGCCTCTTTTCAAAGACCTCTAGAGAGAGAGACCTCACTACATTTCTAGGTAGTTAGTTCCATTGCTGAACCACTCTCACTGTCAAGATGTTCAATTGAAACCTACCCTCCTGTAACTTAAAACCATAAGCCTAGTTCAATCCTCTGAGGCTGTAGAGAACTTGTCTCCACACACCTTTTTGACAGCCCTTGAGGTATTTAAAGAGTGCAATCATGTCACCCGTCAGTCTTCTCTTCACCAAGCCCAGTTTGCTAATTTATCAAAGTTTTTAAAAATTCTGTTCCTATCTTCCAGTGTTTTATTTACCCCTCCTAGGTTTGTATCATTTGCAAATTTGGTAAGGATTCCCTGCACTTCCTCATGTAAATTGAGATAAAAATGTTGATGATTCCAGCAATCTGTAGCTCTGCAAAGCTGCTACCACAGTCTTTGGAGCTCACTCTCTAGGAAGAGAGCAGAAGATGAGCTGTGTTTTGGGGTCATCCATGACTCTTGGCTTGGACTGTTCTTTTTTTTTTTTTTAAGGCTTGTGTGGGGGATTTTGTTTGTTTGTTTGTTTGTTTGTTTTTTGCCATGTGCTGTTCCTGAGCACAGGATCTAAAGGTTCAGGGTTTCTGCTAACTCACTGACTTGCTTGAGGGCAGAACTAGCAACCACTAGCTCCATATCAGTCATATCAGTAAGAATTATTACAGTCTGAAAAGGGTGAAAAAAATAATAGAAGGAATGGAGGAAGAACAACTTGTCATTTATTGTCTGCTGCAATGTGAATGCAGTGTTTGTCTTCTTGCCAGAAAACCTCAGTGACTACACTTGTAGCAAGTGCAGACTGGTGTCTTTCTTGGAAGAGAAGGTCAGTGCTCTGCAGCTACCTATTGAGACTCTTCAACACATCAGAGAACATGAGGGCTTCCTCGAAAGAACAGAGTGGGAAATTGATCCTTCAGAACCAACAGGCAGAAACTGCCAGTGAAAACGAAGAGGATTGTAACACTGAGGGAACATCCTGAGGACAGTCTCTGTCAGGAACAGATTGTGCACAGAGGATTCAGAACTTCTTATATCTTGCTTCTTATATCTTCTAAGGATAACAGTGATGAAGAGGTACAAGCAGGAGACTAGCAGCAAGAGACACTGCATAGCAGAGAAGGAGCCAAGCTAACCCCCATCTGAAGCAAGAAGGGAAAAAAAGGTGCTGATGGTAGGGGATTCATTGCTCAGGGATATACAGGGAATTGAGTACCATCTGGACAAGATTAATTGGGAAGTGTGCTGTCTTCCTGGCACATATATCCAGGATGGCAATGATGTGCTGCCGAAGCTCATCAAGAACACATCTGATTCATTGGGCATCAGTGACACTGCAAAAAACTCTTATGAACAGATCGACTATGAAGCCGTGGGCAGAGAAGTGAAGAGTTTCAAGGCACGGGTAGTAGTGTCACCAATCCTACCAGTGGGAGGGCCACACGGGGACAGGAAGATACTGCAGGTGAATGACTGGCTATGTAGGTAGTGTCAGGTTTGGCTGAGGCAGAGCATGGTCATGAACAAACAAAACCTCTCACAAAACAAAAGAGTCAAGGATGACCCCCAAAACACATTTCACCTTTTTCTCTCTCTTCAAAGACTACTCTTTTTCCACAGTTCACAAACCTTCTTTGTCATTATGCCCAGTGCCTTATTGATCTGGCTATTCATAGTAAAGTAAGTTTGTCTTGCTTGTCAAACATATTTTTTTTCTGATATTAAATTGCTTTCTGAGTGACTTGAAAAATGACAAGCAGTGAGTTTGTGATTAATTATGCATTTGAGACCATATCTTCATTGTGCAAATGAATCAGTTTCTGCTGTACCACACTATTTTCCCTTTTAGTTCTGATGCTCAGAATCAGCTGAGACCGATTTTTCAGGCTCTTTATTCCATGTCATTCTATCGCTCTCCTTTTTGGCAGACTCCAGCATGGCTTGAGCAAATGATAGCACATACTACATGGCGGGACCTCTTCTACAAGCTTGCTGAAGCTCACCCAGATTGCCTCATGCTAAACTTTACTGTCAAGGTAATGAACGCTGTCTTCTGGTCAGCTTGAAATACATGTCAGTACCCTACCACTGTAAAGAGCAAGAGAATCACTAAAATTGCCATGAGCAGGTATTTAATTGGAGCTCTTTGTTGACTTAGGGGTCAGTAAGAATAAATGGAATGCTTGCTCATGTGGAAATGGTAGACAACGTATGTTTCAGGATGTTAGTAGTAGACTGCTGATAGTTTTCACTTAAATCAGAGATGCTACTGAGGGAGCAGCAATTACTCTGCCACATGTTCTTTGCAGATTTTGGGGTTGTTTGTGCAAGAACTCTGTGTTTAAGGTCAAGGATTTGGATCAAGGATTTCACCCAAGTAAATACCTTCGAGTAAGATAACATAGTTTATTCACATTTCCTTTGGTTTTGTTCAACATTTTTACTTCTGAAAACTTTGGTGTTGTTAAAATTTTGTTTCAGTTTTCCTTTAGTGAAATGTAATGGTAAATGCTAAAAGTATATATGGATCTTCTAGTGAACTATGACTGGCAATGTGACTGTTACCTCAGCTGCTGGTGCTATTGTTTCAGCTTATCTCAGATGCTGGGTACCAAGGGGAGATAACTAGCGTATCAACAGCATGCCAGCAACTAGAAGTCTTTTCTCGAGTACTGCGTACTTCTCTGGCCACCATCTTGGATGGTGGAGAAGAAAACCTGGAAAAGAATCTACCTGAGTTTGCTGTAAGTATTGCTTTTTTTGTTTGTTTGTTTGTTTTGGCTCTTTTTAGTAAGAATGGTTGGTTTCTGAACAGTGATTCCTATGATGTCCCTTAATTCTTTGACATGGGAAATACGCAAGCGACCTTACATGAATAGTCCTTAGTTCTTAGATATCCTTTCCACCTTTTGGATCCTTGCCCAGGAGATCAAAGCTCCATGCCTGTTGGCTCTAGTTCTTTACCCAGGTCTTTGTAACAGTCCCTTCCATCACTGTCCTTTTCCTAATCTTCCTATCTCTGGCGAAAAACAAAACAAAATGAACAAACAAAAAGTGACCCTAAACATATCGAATAAAAGCTTTTAACCTATACAATATTCATAGATAATTTAATTTTATTAACAAATAGCTGGAACTGTGAAAGTCATGCTAATAGCTCTAGCTTAATAAGCATAGTTCCTAAATTTATACACCCTCAGGAAATTCTGTTTTCTGTTGTGGTAAGCACTGCTGCACCACTAGTCATTTTGAGTAAAACTTCAGTTCAGGAAGAAGCTCCCTCCCAAGCACACAGTTTTTCCTCTCCCAGCTTTACCATGGAGGAAAGTCACCTTTCTTGTGAGCTGGGCTCTCAGAGGATGTCCTGTCTCTTTGCTACCACATCCTGGAGAAGCCCTGCAAATTGGTTATATTTCTATCCTGCTATTCCTCTGGTAAATTCAAGACAACATGGATGTCTGCCCTCTTCCTCCTTTTCTCCCCACTGCAGCCCTGTGAGGTAGCTGGGGCTGAGAAAGTGCCTGGCCCAACATTATCTGCTCAATTTCATGGCTCCATAAGGACCAGAATTTGGATTTCCATAATCCTAGCCCAGTAGTTTACTATCATACAACACTGGATCTTGTTTCTCTAAAGGGGAACACAGAAGAAAAGGATGGGAAGATTTCTTGCCCTTCCTGGTGGGCTTCAGTATATGATGGCAATAGTGAGTCATGGCTCATCTGTTCTCAGGGCAAGGAAATATAGCCCACTTTCTTCAGGTTCAATGCACATGATAGGAAATATATGAGCCAGTGGAAACCACAAAGAATGGCTTGATTAAAAGAGCCTTTCTCACTCTTAGCTTAGTTATCATTTGCACAATTTGAATGGTATATTAAAATAAAAAAATAATAAAACATTGTTATTGTTGCTCATTGAAAAGGTAGCTAATAATAAGTTTCTCAATGGATTTGCAGAAAATGGTATGCCATGGTGAGCACACGTATCTCTTTGCCCAAGCTATCATGTCCATATTAGCCCAAGAAGAACAAGGAGGCTCTGCTGTGCGCAGGATTGCTCAGGAGGTTCAGCGGTTTGCTCATGAGAAGTAAGATTTTACTACATTTTAGAACCCCATCCTGATTTCTTGCCCTTCGTTTTTGATTTAGCATAGTGCAAGCCCAACACAAAAGAAACATTGATCATTACAGTCTGAAAACAAAACCTAACCTGAAAAAACATGCTGCAGGCAGAGTGGTGAGAGAATTTCACTTCCACAATTTTCATGATGATTACACCGCAGTTGTGGCAAAATGAATCTTCTTGATTTTGATGGCTCCAAGGCAAAGTTTGTTAAAAGTAGCTTTTTTGGACCGCAACTCCCAAATTCTGGGTGCTGTCCAAAAAAAGTAAGTTTTCTACACTCTGCTATGTATAGCTGCTGCTTCCAAGCTGAAAGACACCACTGAGAATGCCTTTTCTTACCAAAACATGGTGTCGTTCACATGTATTAGATTGCAATACCTGTTATCCCTAAACCAGTGGAAGGCACTAATTTGGGCATGGCTGCCCTCCATTCTGTTTAAGGGTGAGGTTGTGCAAGGTGAGATTCTCAGTAGCTGTTCTGCAGCTGTGTAATTATCTATCTTCAAAGTGTCACTATTGCCTCAGGATCTTAAGAGATTTCATAAGATCTTCTGGTTTGTGTTGGTAGTTACTAGCTAGGATGATACAGAAATGGGGCATTATTCATTATTAATTTTACATCTAAAAATTAGATGTGAAATGAGCAATAAGTAGTCTAAATGCACACACATACACAGTAAATACTTTTACCTAAAGCATCTTGGCAAGATGTGATACAAATTTAATGTATGAACTATATATTGATCCCTAATATGCTTGTTCAAGTACAAGGTGGAAATGGGTAGATGCCACACAGATTTATCTCTTGATAGTCATTGTTACAGGCCAAAGCCAGTGTGAAGAATGTTGTTCTGCAGTCTCAGCAATGTGATTCTGTTCAATCCTTTCTAACATGCCCATTAGATTTTGATTTTATGGTAATTGTCTTTTTCTGTTGTCTGTCCAATGTCGCCCATTCTATAGATAGCTTAAAATGAGCTCTAGCTGTTTATTTCATCCTTCTTTTGGTCTTATCAAGGGGCCATGATGCTAGTCAGATTACTTTAGCACTCGGAACTGCTGCCTCATATCCTCGTGCCTGCCAAGCCCTTGGTGCCATGTTATCAAAAGGAGCTCTGAACCCAGCAGATATCACAGTGCTCTTTAAAATGTTCACCAGCATGGATCCTCCACCTGTAGAACTGGTTAGTAGCTTCTCCTTTAACTGGTTAGTAGCTTCTCCTTTAACTGGTTAGAACTGGTTAGTAGCTTCTCCTTTAACACTGTGTCCCCAGTTCATCAGTAATTTATTAACTCTGTCTAATTGTATTCAAATGAGGGGTTCAACTTTTTTATTATCTGCAAATTATGTAAACATACTTCATATCCCTCCTTGAGGGCAGTGTGCAGCTATTGCAAAAATATGGATCGCTGTTGTTTTCATTTATATCCCACCTATTTCTTAATAATGGTATTTGGATTGTAGGTGTAAATGTAAGCTGTAGGCTCTTCCTATGAAGTTGCATGGTTTTGACTGTCTTTCTCCTAAGATATCCTCATCTTCTCTGGCTTCTGCTGTCTTCTGTAAGAGATATTAGCAGTTGTATGGACATTGTGAATGTGAAAAGAAATCTCAGAATTATCCTCTAAGAGCATTAACCCTAATAGTTGCAAATATATTTAAAAAGACCTACCTTAATTGTTTGAAAGGTCTCATGATACTATCTGTGTTACCCTTGCAGCTGACGTGTAAAGTACGCTAACTCTATTCTTCTCATACAGCAGTTGAAATGTTGAGGTTTGTCCTCATGAGTTTCTGGTTGAGGCAACATTTAAACTGCCGACCTCTGACCTGCAGTTCACTCTTTTAAATTAGTACATAAACTTGAACTTGCAGTGGCTTCAAAAGATGCTGGAATGTTTAACTACTTCATACTGTTAAGTTC
Organism: Ctenosaura bakeri; assembly: GCA_948474755.1. Lineage (NCBI taxonomy): Eukaryota > Metazoa > Chordata > Lepidosauria > Squamata > Iguanidae > Ctenosaura > Ctenosaura bakeri. The sequence continues at coordinate 123,545 of CAOLHI010001406.1, forward strand.
TGGGTCATAAGCATATAATGCCCTGGATAATATGTGAGTGTGTGTGCTTTCTATCTTTTTATTCTCTGGGCTATCATTTTGACAGACTTTCTGATGGTCTGAGGTATATTGTATGTTTGTCTGTTTAAAATCAGCATGTGCGTTCTCTCACTCTCTCTCATTCTTTCTCTCATTCTCTTCCCCACCGACCACTGTACACAAATGAGCACACACATACACAGTGATTTATATTTTGAGCAATTGAAGAAGACAGGAGCTAAAATGTTTGCTAATGCAATTAAATAGTTCTGTTTCTCTTTCCGAGTAGACAGACAGGCAGACAGAGTATTTAATTGTATCATTCTGGATCCAACAAACTTGTCAGAAGTGCTGTTTGTTGACTTGGTCTTTTGAATTTTGTGGTTCATAGTCTTAACATTAGTCTCCTTACTAAAACTTGCCCATTAATTGACTTTCTTGAGTGGGGAAAGGTCTCTAATTCTTTCTTTAAATGTAGTTTTGTATAAGCTCGCTCTTTATGGTTTTTCTCTGCAGATCAGAGTTCCTGCTTTCCTGGATCTCTTCATGCTGTCATTGTTTAAGCCTGGTGCTAAGATCAATCAGGACCATAAACACAAATATATCCATATTTTGGCTTATGCAGCTAGTGTTGTGGAAACATGGAAAAAGGTAAATCCAGTGGAGTTGTTCTGCTACTTCAGGATTGCTCCAAAACTAGTACATCAAAATGAGAGGGGTGTGCATCAGATTATATCTGTTGTCATTTAGAATAAATCTAAAAACTCATTTTTCTAGAAGTAGTACTGCTGGTAAAGCTTTGCTTTCTTTAAATAGCTACTTAATCCCACTAACCAATATACACATTCCAAGGCCTACACTCTATCAGAAAATGTTGGTATGCACTCCCTCAGTAAATCAGTAGACCACTTGTGTTCCTCATCCTGATTTCAAAGGATCTCTGAAAGTGATGAGTGCGGCAGGTCCACGCAAAAACAGTCCTTTTCTCTCCATGGCAGCCTGTTGGTTGGCTGGGGTCAAAGAAAGAGAAAGGGGGAAATGAATGACAAAAAGAGGGAACTTTTTCCTTACTCATTACCTGCTGTGCCCCCTCACCATTACTAGCTTCAGCCCTGCACATCACTGATGTGCGACCCCTGAAAGATTGTGCTAGATCTTGGGAAAGTTATCTTTTCCAAGCTACAAGCCACAGAATCCTCCAGCCATTATGGCGATTGGTTGGAATATTTTGGGAGTTGTGATCTTAAATGTAATTTTCCTCCCCCTGCCAAAAAAGGCTCCCCATCACTTGAGTAAACTGTACTGTATACTTGCAAGTGGACCAGCCTCTCATATTACTAATGGACAGGGGTGGAAGTACAGTATTGGTTTGCTGATAATTTGAGTCATCTCATTCATTTTTCCAGTTATATTTTCCTGTTGTCCTGTCTGTCATGGTGTGTGGAACAGTACATGGTGGATGATTTATGGCCTAATTATTTAGAGAAATATGTTGATGTTTTTCCTTCAGTGGAAACAAGGTGGATTAGAAGATTGTCTGACTAAAATCAGATATCATATTGTTGTCAGTTTTTTAGGAACTGATTTTTCATATCAGATGCCTTCTGGGGTATATTGGCTCTGACTTCATTATAATGTCAAATCAGTCTCACAGTCCTCACTCCCTGAAACTTACAAAGATTTTCTCTTTGCTGTTACCAGAACTGGGCAAAAATATACACAGCACTATGTGGGGAGTGGGGATCTGGTGACCTTCAAGGTTTTTTTTGGACTCCAGCACCTATCAGCCCTAGTAAGGGGTCATGGGAGTTGCAGTTCCACATATAGAAGGCCACATATTTCTTCACCACTCCCATATATTGATGCCTTTATTGTATTGTATTTTATTTTTATTTTTATTTTATTCATTTACATTCTATCTTTCTTCCAATAATGGGACTCAAGCCAGCTAAGAGCATATTTAAAACAATACAAATTAAAAACAATACAAGATAATTAATAAAAATATAAATATAAAAAATTAACAGTTTATACATTAAACATATTAAAATTCCTTAAAAGACCACATACAAACTTTAAAAACAGCACTGCACAGCATTGAAAACCCAGCCCTAGTCAGTTTATAAAAGCCTGATGGCACAAAATGTTTTGACTTACTGATGGAAGGAGAGCAAGGACAGGACTTCTCTAGGAAGGGAGTCCCAAAGTCTGCGAGTGGCCACCAAGAAGGCCCTCTCCCTTGATCCCATCAAATGAGCCTAAGAAAGTGGTGGGAAAGATTGAAGGGCCTCTCCAGACAATCTTAGAGGTCTAAGAGGGATATGGTCCCTCAAATAACCTGGCCCCAAGCCACATAGGACTTTATAGGTCAAAACTAGCACTTTGAATTGTGCCCAGAAACAGACTGGCAGGCAGTGAAGTTGTTGTAACAAGGGAGTTGTGTACTCCCTGTAGCCAGCCCCAGTTAATAACCTGGCTGCAGCTCTTTAGGCCAACTGAAATTTCTGAGCATTTCAGCTCCACATGCAGTGCAATTCAGTAATCCAAACAGGATTTAACCAAGGCATGTACCACCACAATCAGATCTGATTTCTCCAGGAACAGGTGGAGTGGTGTACTAGCTTTTAACTGTATGAAAGCACTCCCAGCTACTGCTGAAACCTGGTTCTCCAGGCTCAGAACTGAATCCAGGAGTAGCCCCAAAATGTAAAATTACATTTCCAGGGGGAGTGTAGCCTTATCTAACACAGGCTGAATTCCTATTGCCAAAGCTGTCTTTCAACTAGGGCACCTCTCTCTTGTCCGGATTAAGCTTCACTTTGTTTGCTCTCCTCCAGTCCATTACAGCTGCCAGGCACTGGTTTAGCACAGGAACAGCTTCCTTGGAATTGGGTGGAAAGGAATAATAATGCTGGGCATCTCAGTATATAGGTGACACCTGATCTCCAAACTGCAGACAAACTCTCCCAGTAGTTTCATGTAGATGTTAAGTAGCATGCAGGACAAAACCACTTAAGAAGACAGATGTTTGAGCAGCAAGGTGGGCAGTACACCAACAGAGTCCCTAATCTGTTCTGGCTAGCCACCTTTAAATAAACAAACTCAAATCATGCAGACTGATAGGGAATTGGTAAGGGAGATATTATCCTGATAGACCACTGTGATTCCACCTCTCCACCCTTCAGGTCTTGCTTGCTGCTGCACAGAGAATCCTGGTTGGCAAAACTGGGAAAGATTACCCCCCCCTTGCCTCATCCAATCAGGTCTCTGTAAGACATGCCAGGTCAACTTGTTCATCCAGGATCTCTCAGCATCTGATGCTCATTTTGCCTGTGGTCAGGAAAATAGCAAATATTATCCTGTCAATAATTTGAGTCTGTTCTTATCAGTGTAGTGATATAAGAAAAATTGTGTTGAATTGGAACAAAGGCATATTTAGCCATACTGTTGCCAGTTGTCTATGGGAAACTGACCAGTAGGTCATGTTCTCCAAGAGGATGTGCTCTCACATTTCCCCGAGTAACTCTTACACAGAAGCACAGTGTTTCTGATAATTGGGAAGGATATATTGCCATCTTGATGGCCTCATCCTTCTTGAATTTTTCTGAGCCTTTTTAAAGTTGGCAACTATAACTACATCTTGTGGCAGTGAATTCTACAGTTCAACTGTGTGAAGAAGTAAGATCTTTAAGGAAACAAATCTTCAACAAATACCTATTTTCACATGCCAATGTAATACCCATTGCTGTAGCTGGCAGTAAATTCCACAGTTCAACTTTGTGCTGTATGAAACAAATTGTCAACAAATGGCTATGGCCTATGATCATGGCATATAACTGGGAATATCTCCGCATGGTATTTAATGATACCACTTAATGTGGAATATGAAAAGTGAAATATAAGAATATGAAAAGCATTGGATTTTTGGAAAAGTTGACAAAATAAAGATATGCACTGTGCACCAGTTGTAAACAGCAAAGCACTCATGACTGTATACCTCTTAAACCATATTTTATCTCATTCTTAGAACAAGAGGGTGAGCATAAATAAAGATGAGCTCAAATCCACTTCAAAAGCAGTTGAAACTGTTCACAATCTCTGCTGCAATGAGAATAAAGGAGCTTCTGAACTTGTGGCAGAACTGAGTACTCTCTACCAGTGCATCAGGTATGTGCCTCTTTAGAAGACATGTTGAACTGCTGTGCTTCAGAATGAAGATTGCAATAAAATACATTAAGGAAACATGTTTTAAGGAAGGGTACAGGTTTTTTTTCTGCATTTAAGATCTTGTTTAAACTTTTTTTCCCCACATTTGCATACATAAAGGAGATGGGGCAGAATGATAGAGCTGGAAGAGACCACGAGGGTCATCGAGTCCAACCCTCTGCAGTGCAGGAATACACCATCAAAACATTTCCAACATATGTTTAAGAACTCCAAGAAAGAGACTCTAGCACACTCCAAAGCAGCGTATTCCACTATCAAACTTCTTGTACTATCAGGAAGTTCTTCTTAATGTTTAGATGAAATTGCTTTTCTTGAACTTTGAAGCTATTGCTCCATGTCTTAGTCTCTGGAGCTGCAGGAAAAAAAGCTTTTCCATCTTCCATATTACATCCCTTCGAATATTTAAACGTGGCTATCTTGTCACCTCTTAACCTTTTCTTCTCCAGGCTATATATAGCCACCTCCCTAAGTCACTCCCCCTATGCCATGGTTTCCAGGCCTTTTGCCAATTTGATCATCCTCCTCTGGACACATTCCAGCTTATCAGTATCCTTCCAGAACTGTAGTGCCCAGAACTGGACACAGTATTCCAGGTGGGATCTGCCCAAAACAGAATAGAATGATAATATCACTTCCCTTGACCTAGAGACTATACTCCTATTGATGCAGCCCAGAAACACATTGGCCTTTTTAGCTGTCGCATCACACTGCTGACTCATGTTCAGCTTGTGATCTACTAAGACTACTAGATTCCTTTCACATTTTTTCAAAGAAATCTGAAAAGCCAGTTTGGTGCCTGAAAACATGGGAATCCAGTAGCTATTTCAGTGGCTTGATGGCCTGATTTCTTAAATAAAAGAAAATTACAAACAAAGCAAGCAACTTTCTAACTCTTAGGGAATAGAGGAAAACCTTGTGTGAGGCATCACTTGTAAAAGTTTCAAATCTTAAGAGGGAATGGTGGGAACACTGCACTGGTGATCAAAGATTAGTGGACGCCTCACCAAGTGGGACCCGTGTAGTTCACCAGGCATTGGTGTCAGGTGCTGTTTCCGGCTCTTAGTTTAAACATTATTGAGCCCATTAATCATTGTTCTCCAGCCTAATCTTACTTCTACGGACAATAGCTGAATGAAAATCCTTTCCTCATAAATAGTTGTTTGGAACCAAAACGAGATCAAAAGATTAGGTTTCACCCTTTTTAAATAATTTTTGTCCTAAAATCCAGTATTTTGAAGTTTACATGGTAAGGCAAGTTTATCAGCTATACTGTCTGAGCCACTTCTTCCCACCCGATCCCATTTTTATAACGGGCCAGTGTGACAGGGCCTCCTATTTTCTGTCTCTCAGACTGGTATGGTAGCTTCCCAGCCTGATATAGCACTCTATCACTTCACATACAGATCTGCTGTCACCTTTAAACACCACTTCTGAGTAAAAGGTGAGGCATTTCAATGGTTATTTAAAACCTCTTTGTAGTTGTATTGTAGTATGTTTTCTGTTTGGTTTTAAATACTGTATACCACTCAGTTGATTCAATGTTTATAAAAATAAACTGTAATATTTATTAAAATAGCATACAGAACAAAGTTTTGGCGTTCATATGGAGATCAAAACTAATACAGTTCTGAATTCTTTTAGGCAGTTTCCTTATATCTTGAAACTCTCAAATAAGCACAAGTATGTCAAACAGCTCTTTGGCTACGCTTTCACCAAAGACTCAAACCCCAAATCTGGTCACACTTTCTGACCAGATTCTATAATGATTTAATTACTCTTCTAACTCTCCCTAGGGTTTCCCTGAGAATTAAATCCCTTTTTCCATTCAGACAGACCCCCTGGCTGACTGAGGCCATTTCTACACCTTACCTCTTTCCGTCATGGTCTCAGTGTCATCCTGGCAACATGTTGTAGTACCAGCGTCATGCCAGGATGGAAGTGCAGTGTGAACATTCTGCTCCACACCTGGCTGGTTCCCACAGGGAGCATAAGCAACATGTGCCTTCCTTCCACAGCATAGCTGACCTCTTTCCCAGGCTGTATTGGGGAAGGAAGTGCCTACATCGCCCTTCCACCTGTTCCGCATCGCCACTGGTGATGGGAGTGTCCCAGATTGCAGGCCATTAATAGATTTTTTCCTTTAATGAAATATCCCGCAATTGTGACGAGTGGGGGCATGTTGGCAGCAGGACCACAACATGGACCAGAACTCATGGACTGCTGCCAATGTGTCCCCATTGTGTAACAGCAATGCCATGTGGAAATGGCCTGAAAGACATTATTCCAGCACTTTCTAATTGAAGGACTCCAAAATGACACTCAGTGCTTGTCCTTTTATATATTCTCCTCTCAAGCCTCCAGACTCTCCCTCATACAATTGGGCTGGGCTTCTCTCTTGAGTAGCCATTCTCGTTGCCTAGCAACCTGTTGCTAGGCTGCTCTGGCACTCAGGATAGCCACACCTCCAGAACTCCATCGCATACAACATAAAATATAAAATAACGCTCTGCATTATGGACAGCTACTTAGGGTTTTTCAGATTTGAGTGCCGTCTCAAGATCACAAGAGGCAACATCAGACTGGAAAAATTGTACTTGCCTAAAGGGGCAGTAGAGAAGTCTTGCTAGACAATCAGATCTGGATGCTTCCAACTGACAAGAGATTATAGGATTCTCCTCTAAAACTCCGCATGTTCTTTCCTTCTATCTTTAGGTTTCCAGTAGTAGCAATGGGCGTACTGAAATGGGTCGACTGGACAGTGTCAGAGCCTCGATACTTCCAGCTTCAGACTGATCACACTCCAGTGCATTTGGCATTATTGGATGAAGTAAGACCAAGACTTTCTGTAGTTTTGCTACACTAATTCAAAATTTGGCCCAAAAAGAAGGGTGAATCTATAATCTGTGTAATTCATTCTGTTTCTGCTAGTCCAGAGAGGGCGCCAGTTCACATTTTTTGGCAAGAGTATAGAATATGTGGCTCTCTAGATGATGTTGGTCTGTCTAGAGTATCAACTCTAGACAGCCTAACCAGTTCTGGAGACTCGTGCCTGACATTCCCCAGCTCTGCTTGTTTCTTTCACCTGCCCCAAGTATCTTTTCTTCTCTCTTATCAGGTCTATTGTGGAAGCATGATCTGAAGGAACGGGTGACAAATATAGCGTGCAAATTCCATTTCAAGGACTAATCATTAAGTGTATTAGAATGCATTAGGCTTTGTCTGTGTGGGCATCCATCTGCATGAGAAAGCCGGATGGACTTCGCAGGTGACAGGGTCACATTTTTCTGAGTGGCATCCCCTCTGTTTAAGAAAATTCTATAAATAGGAAAATCATTTTAAAAGGACTGGAAATAGAATCTTTTCCCCTTATCTGTTAGCCTTATTTGCAGATCAAGCTTAAATCCATTTGCTAAACCCAGCTAAATTGAATCAGTTTTTGAATGGTAAGTAAAGACTCAAATCCTATTTAGGTATTGGGGATTTCCAGATGGACTGGAAAAACCAGAAAGTCTTTGGTTTTGTTCCTGCATTTTTGTCTGTGTGTGCATTTGTTTTTGACATATACATGACATTTTCTCTGTCCTGAAGTATTCTCAGCACTTACAAGTAAAATAAAAACAGAAAGAACTTCCAGGGACATCTGGACAACCCTTTACTTAGCCCCATTCAACAGCTCTACTCTAGCTGGGACTAGCAACCGCATCTGGAATGTATCTTTTAGTAGGGGCTTGTCTGTTTTACTGACTGAAGAGTGACAGTCTATTCTTCTACCTCTTTCTATTGTATTATAGACTTTGTCACTGTAGGTAAGAATTTCAGATTGGGTGTTTGCTGTAATGGGAGATTCTGGTTGTTAATCTGGCTTTGTTGATCAACTTAGAACACATGATGAATAGCAACAATGTATAGTCTGAGTTTTTAAAATATAGGTCTGAAAACATTTGCCTCTTGACCAAATTTATGTATTAATTGGACTGCAACTGATTTCATATTTTTACTTTTTTCTTTATAGATCAGTACGTGCCACCAGCTGCTTCATCCTCTTGTCCTGCAACTTCTTGTCAAACTCTTTGAGACAGAGCACTCTCAACTTGATGTCATGGAGCAGGTGATTTTAAAACAAGTTTTTTTGTGTTTTAGTTGCACCTACCTTTCTTTTTCATTTTCTGCATTAAAAATGTAAGTGGCTAGAGTGGCGAAAGTACAGCTTCTGGGCCACGTGGATCCTCCAAAACCTTCTACCAGTCTCCCCAAATGCCCCAAACCCCCAAAATATATTTTTAAAGAAATCAGTATTATTTTTGGGTGACAGTCATCTACAAATTGTACTAAAAGCCCCCCAAATTCATACAGACATCCAACCCCTTCAGCCCCCCCACCTTCCCCAATACTTTTCCCCCCTTCATTCCCCTTCCAAAATGACAACAGGAAGTGATGTCACTTTGATCACCATTTTGGAGGGGAAATAGGGAAAATAAGGTATTTGGGGCATGCTGATACTTTGATGCAGCCCTTGGGACAGTCAGGGGTGAAAAATTGGCTGCCACATAACAGCCCACTCTGTGGTTAGATTGTTCCATCTTTTCCTAATGAATCCTGGGAATCGTAATGCTGTGAAGTTGCTGGGATATGTTATCCATATATGGAACTCCAATTCTAGATGATTTCAGATTGCAAGTTTTTTTATTTCTCACCACTGGCCATAATGACTGGAATCGATGGGAACTGAGAGTCACATATCTGGAGCAGATGTCCAGATTCTGAGTTAGATGTAGATGTAGGAGCAGATATCCTGCGTAATAATATAGAACACAAGCTCCACTGGTGTATTTATGCATACCAAATGGAAGTGATGATGATGGTTAAATAGTATAGCTGGTAGCTTGTTTGCCAGCCATTCCAGCCATGGGCTGAGGTGGTAGAGCTCTGCCTCCATACCGTTTTGCTGTGGTTGAATGGGGAAACAGCTTGCATAAGGGAGTATTAGATTACAGCTGCCAGAATAACCAGTAGTTATGGGCTGGGCCAGCATAATACCCCAGAATTATTCCAGCCATGAAAATTAACATTTATGAATTGCTGTGAGCCAAAGCAGCTAATAGGAATCTCATTGTTCAGTCAGAATGTCTCCTGAGATTCAAATGCTTGAAACAAAGGGAGTGGTTGTTGTATATGCTGCTTGTGAGCTCACAAGGAAGGAACAAAGGCAAACATCACAAAGTGACTTCCTGTTCCTCTGACAGAAAACAAAATAAAACCAAAGCAACTGGTAGCTCTTTTCTTGTTCAGAGGAAAGAGGGAGCTAGAATAGTGTTATCCAACCTCAAGAAAATGTAGCTGCAGTTGAGACCTACGAATGCCAACAGTACCTCCAAACTTTTTTACCTGTTGTGCCCCATTCACTGTGTGAATCAGACCAACAACAAAACATACTGAACTGTCTGAGCTACCCTCTCTTTGATAAAGCAGCTACTTCTTTTTTTAATGGACTGTATTGTTTGGAGCTTCCAACTAGGTAGAACTTTTCCACCATAATAACTGTTGAACAGCGGAACAGACTACTTCAGAAAGTGGTCGGCTTTCCTTTGTTGATGGCTTTTAAGCAGAGGTTGGATGGCCACCTCTCAAAGCTCCATTAGTTGTGGATTCCTGCACTGGCTGGGCTTTGCACTACGTAAGGAATTGGCAATTTTGGCAGGGGGGAGCAGTTCCCACTCCACCCCTGTGGGCTGCATCCATCCTTCCTGATGCATTGAAAGTGACATCATATCACTTTACTTCCTCATTTAAGGCTGAAGGAGGCTGCAGGGAGGACAAAGGACTACATTTGCACATTGTTTTAGCATGGTTTGGGGGCAAAAATCACCGGAAAATTGTGCCAGTTTTTAAAAAGAGAACTTGGAGGGCCACAGAAGGAGTTCATTTGGTTCATGGACCCCACTTTTCATTCCTTTGTATTATATGGCTTTCATAGTCTTTCTAGCTTTATGGGTCTATGTGCCTGTGAGTCCTTGTGTCCATAAGTCCTGTGATTTCTGATTGTGTCATCATCCTAGCGTGTTGTTTGGGCTGAAGCATAGATGGCACCATTTAACAACCTGAGCATCAAGTGTACTGTCATTTTCTCTGTCTTTCAGCTAGAACTTAAAAAAACCCTCCTGGACAGGATGGTACACTTGCTGAGCCGAGGATACGTCCTTCCAGTGGTTGGCTATATCCGTAAGTGCCTGGAAAAGCTGGATACAGACATTTCTCTGATCAGATACTTTGTGACTGAGGTGAGTGAATATCTGGACCTCTGGAGCCTAAAAAGCTGTGATTTGTTTCAGGATTAATTTGCCTTGAGGCAAACATGAGGACCCTTAAAAATTGTGTTTTGGTCATTTGGTTGTATCTGTCACTTAAAATGAAATCCTACCTTAAAAATGGTTTGCTACCATCAGTAAGTTAAGTTAGTAAATAATGAAGATCCAAACTTAAAACCATCCATCCACTAACAGCTCTGGAAAAATTTTAAGTTTTTTTTTTAAAAAAAGGGTTGTTTTGTAAACAAGAAGGTATTTTGGTGCCACATGGATAAGTTTGTAGAGAGAATCAGTTCATGGCCAGAAAATGTCCTGTCCTTAGCCACTGTCATATAACCTCAGAAGTTGGGGCACTTGCAGCCAAGCTTCTGAACATGATCTCTAAAAAAACAGACAGGCTTATGTGAGTGATAATGATCCTGTTAGCATGGTATGGGTTAAAAAGTCATCATATTGAATTGCACCTGCAGCCAAAGGTCTGCTAATACTGGGAAAAGATGGGCATGTACAAGTTCATGGCAGGTATGTAAATCAGAGGAAACTTCTGAATGGTTCTGGATGGTGGTCCCACTTAAAACGCATTATAGCAATCTGATTTCCACATTAACAGAACACCAGTAACTGGCAGTGTTAATATATCGACTGTTGTTAAACTTAGGCTATGATCCTGTTTGCTGGCAAAACTACATCAGCATAGTTGACATAGGAGGGAGCACAGAGATAAAGTAAAATGGCCATGGATAGCAGGAAGACAGACATTATTTCTGTTAAGAGATAAAGCTGCTCTCTCAGCTATCAGGCTGTTTGTGAGCTGGTTGGGCATTTTTTTTTTTTTTTGGTAACTGAGCTGTCACTTCTGTCCTCCCACTGCTGCTGGGCACTGCTCCAAAAAGTGCTTTGCACTGGCATAACAGAGCACTGTGCCAGCCTGGATCATGAAGCTGAAAAACAGGTTCTTCTATGTACTGCTGTTGTGTTTTGCTCTTTTGAATGAATCAGAATTACATTTAAAAAACCAATTTTTTAAATTATAGAAGTGATAGAGAAGATAGCAGAAAACAATAAATGAATATAAAATAGTAAACAATATATACAATATATTGTTATTATTGTTGTTATTACAGCATAACAACTTAACCAGTTGTAATGCAGCTAGAAATTAAAAAATAATAGCCAAGTCAAACAATAAGAAAAATGTAAGGCGTAATTTTCCAAATGCAAAATAATTATAAATCTCCTAAAATATCCTCTAGTCCTGCCACCTTAGGAGAAAAAACTTAAGTTGCTGAAAACTAAACACAGTGTGCTAAAGCAGAATACGAAATTTCTATGTTGTATGCCAAAAGGGAGAGCCAGCATGGTGTAGAGGTTAGAGAGTTGGACTATGACCCTGACAATCAGGGTTTGATTCCCTGGTTGCCCATGGAAACCCACTGGGTGACCTGGGGTATGTTATACACTTTGAGCCCCCAGAAGACCCCATGATAGGGTTGTCTTAGATTGTCATAAGTCAGAAATGACTTGAAGGCACAAAACAGCGCCAAAAGGAATGAAAAACACAGAAAAATAGAACAGTCTCTAAAAATATGGAGAACCATTGACAAGACATCCATTCCAGAAATTTGCCAAATCCAACTAAGTTCCAGTATCTCATTTATCCTTAACTAGAAGCAATCATGCACAAGATAGTATACCTAAGAATCCTAGAAAAAATACAAAACATGTATCTATCTGGCTTGAGGTATAGAAATTCACTCACCAAGGTCAAAAAATTGTGGAAACATAAAGATACGGAAAGGCTGTTCTTGTGTGCCTTCAAGTTGTTTCTGACTTATGACAACTCTTAAGGCGAACCTATCATGGAGTTTTCTGGGGGCTGAGAGTGTGTGATATGTTCAGGATCATCCAGTGGGTTTCCATGGCCAAGTGGGGAATCAAATAGAAAGATTACATCTGTGCATAAATACATAGCAGAAGCTTAAGGAAAGTGTTGTCTCTAAACTATTTATGATGTTTCTCCAAATAAAATAAGAAAAGATAATTTCAGCAAAACTCAGCAAAGATGGCTTTCATTCTCTGTTCTAAGTCTGGTAAACTCCAGACCTAACTGAGGATCTGTAAATAAGCAAAGCCAGAAAGAAGAAATAATAGGAAAAAAGAAAGAGGTAGGTAGAGGTGCCTTTCCTTTGGACTTTTCCTAATACTAATAATCCCAATTTCACTCATAATGTTCCTACAGTTCCGCTGGTTCTTCATTATACGTCTCATTAAGAATTTTATGTCAGTTAAAATTGGACCTGATTAATTGATCATTGGCTCAAAAGTTGGCACAGATTATTTATTTTATTCCTTTTCATTTAATAGTCTTTATAAAAATCCAAGTGCAACAGATTTATGTACCCCAAAGTTCATCCTTCATACTAAGTAGATAAGTACTTTTAGCAAGTATGCATATGTCTTCCTCATTTCTAATTTAGTATTTGAATCATTGAAACTTAATCAGGAAAGGCAAAACAGAAGGAAACTGACAGTGATTAAAAATTAAAGATTCTGATAAATTTAAATACATTACCCTTGTCAGCCCTTTAATTCTTTTTACAGGATTATAATAAAAGCATAAAAATCCTATTACCTACTGACAAAAGCACAAAGAATTTATCCTTATTTCGAAACAAAACACACAAACACTAAATGTTATCTGAAAGCACAGAGAAGGGAATGGTTATTGTTTTGCCTTAGGAATAAATGCTGTTTGGAACTGAAGTCACCTGATCATCTTCTTTCTTATAGCAGGGTGCTAACTTTTTATTGTTATTTGATAGAAACAACTATAAGACAATAGGGAACATAATAAAGTGTAACTATAACCCAAAACATATAAAAATCGTTATTTGACTTTTGTCTGTCCTTGTGTCATTTTAGGGCCAACAAGGCAGTTAAGAGTTAGGCCCTTAGTTTTAAGGATAAACTAGGAGGGAGCTTTCAAGGCTGCATAACGCAGGTGACTTATGTTCAAATTCATTAGTCCATCTGACGGAGCAATCCATCACTCCAGGACATCCCCTATTTCATCCTCAAGGACAAACTGCCTCTGATTATGATCAGGCTCAATTCACTGGAAATGACTGACCTTTAGGTCTTACTTCTTTAGGACTTAATTCTAGCTGTACTCCCATAAGGAACTGATTGACACACAATACAAACAGAAGATTGGACTAGATCTCTAGTCTGACTCAGTTTTTCATATGTTCTTACGTTGTTCTTGTTTAAAAGTGAGTCCAAACTTACAGAATCTTTGAGTCAGTATAGTGAAGAGATGCAAGGCACATAGTGCCAAAAAGGGAAATATCCAAATAACACAAAATTACTTTCTGAAGATTCCCAATAAATTTATCATGGGAATACATTTATAGAAAGGCAGACTTCATTGACCTAAATAATTCCCTAATCAAAGTCATGTCTCAAGTTGTTTGTTCTCTGCTTATTGTGTCTTGGTGTATACATAACAAATATACATACATAACAAATATACATTATTGTAAAATTGTGTATTCTTTTCCTTTTAACTGATCTCGGGGGAAAAAATAAACCGGTGCCTTTGTTGTTATATATTAAATACTGCTAACCCATATTTTTTTTGCCATCTAACATCTCTTCAGGTACTGGATGTGATTGCTCCTCCATATACCTCTGACTTTGTGCAACTTTTTCTCCCAATCCTGGAGAACGACAGCATTGCAGGCACTATTAAGACAGAAGGCGAACATGACCCTGTTACTGAATTCATAGGTAAAATAATTCCCACACAGTTTTTGTATTTGGAGTTTCAATTTACTTAGTCATCATCAAGCCTAACAAGTTACATCATCTGAAGGCTTCTGAACACAGCTGAGTGCCCTACATCACTTTTCAGTATATCACTTCTCCATGATCTTAGCCTTGGAGAGCGCAGTGCAGGTTGAAATGCAAAATAATAGATGTCACCGCTGTGTACCACATATTGAATATCTTCAACAGCTATATTGCAAACAGTAGATAGACTAGTTATATTTCAGTAGCTGAAATAATAAAGTGAGTCTTAATGTGTTAAAGACAAATGTGTTTAGGTGCAAGTATTTTTAGGTTCCTGCTAACTTCACCTTAAGCCAGAATCCTGGCCGTGATACACACTGGCATAACCTTCCATATGCCAGTATATGTATATGTGTGTGTGTGTGTGTGTATACTTACATACATACATATACATGTATACATACATACATACTTTTTTAGTCATTACAGAAGAAGGTATTTGGTACCTCCTTACACAGCACCTACATGCAGTCTCAGCTTGATGACATTAAAGCAATGTGCTGTCGCCTATCTGGGTCTGGGCTGGAAACACCCTGGCAGCATTCTTGTTGTGTGCTTTCAAGTCATTTCTGACTGGTGGCAAACATAAGGTGACGCTATCACAGGGTTTTCTTGGCAGAATTTGTTCAGAGGCTATTTGCCTTTGCCTTCCTCTGAGGATGAGAGAGTGTGATTTGCCCAAGGTCACCCAATAGATTTCCATGATGGAGCAGGGATTCAAACCCTGGTCTCCCAGTTTTCTAGTCCAACTCTCAAGCTATTACATCACACTGGCTCTCTACTGGGTTTAAAACAGAATCCCAGATTTATAACTCCCTCAATGATCATACAGAAAGAAAGCAATGGAAGTGGTGTGCGTGTGTATGGATGGGGAAGGAATGGCAGTGTTTTTGAATGTGAGAAAAAATTATGGATGAATGTGCATGGTTCTATCTCTGCTTTCAGTTTGGATCAGTCAGTTACAATAAACAAGACTTGGTCACATTTGTTGTCTACTGGGCCAACCAGTTTTGTTTTTGCTTTCTTCTGTTTTAAGCTCACTGCAAATCAAATTTCATTGTGGTCAACTGAACCAGAGGAAATATACCATATGCTGATGCCATGGATTGTCCCTCCTTTGTACGCTACAACAGAGGATAATGTAAACAGCATCAAGAAAGGAAGAAAGAACAGTTTGCTGGTTAATGCTTCAGGTGACTTAAAAACATCACACTGAGGTTTTTTCAAATTTAATTTTACTTCTCTTAGATGTTGTCATTTTAGTTACTTCACCTGAATTTATTGGATTGCCAGACCAAAACACCAAAGCATTTTGAAGAGCAGTTGGAAAGCTGAAGGGTGCTGCTTTTGGCTCCAGGTGACCTATCATGCTTGTCTGGTGGAAAAGAATGAATGTGATGGAATAGCTAAAGGAGTTACTCAGCAGTGTTGCCTGGGGAAATGCATTATTTTTGCATGCTGTTATTTTCAGCATATAGGGCTGAGTTAGAGTTATGTTTTCTAAAGAGAAAGATCTACTATATTACCATTATCCTGTACACGCAGGTAATTTTTATAACTGGAAAAGTGGTACAAAAATCTCAAGTTGTTTTTTGTTTCATGGCAGTCCTGTAAACATGATTGACAAGATCATTTGTTTGATATGCAGCGCTCCCCTCTGACTGTAAAATATCCTTATGTCAAATCTAGTATTGAAATGAAAGCGATAGTTATCCTGTTAATGACATTATAGTGTGGAAAATAGTGTGAATTGTCAGTTGCTGAGTAGTTGCAGGACACTTGGTTTTCCTTGCATTCCAAAAAAACAAAAACAAATAAGCAAACACTGTGAACCTGGACACCCTGTTCAAATTCTTGTCTTTTTTCAAGGTTTGTATATTTGAGTTCCACATATGTTTATGTATTGTCACAAGTTCTTTGAAGCCCCCTATCAATCACAGGTCTGTTATTTAATGATATTTTTTACAACTGTTGACGGTATGTTGCGTTACTGTGTGAAAATACAGTTGAATTTCTTTGACTGCATAGCAGCCACATAGAGCTGTACACTATACAGTTTCTTAATACATCTTTGTACCTGTGTAGGATGAAAAACAGCATAATATATGAGAGCTTGTAATTTTTAATAAATTTTCGTTTGGGTAAAGAATATGTCTTGACTTTGTAGTTTTAACAGTCAGAGTGTGAGGAAGGTCATGAGAATAAGAATGAGAGAAAGGAGCCTTATTAATAGGAATGGTTTTATCATTGATACAGGAAATATAATTCTATCTAGCATATAATATTCTTCACTGGCGTTAACATGGAGCCTCTTTTCCTTAACACCATTTATTGTTAATTGCCATCAAGTCAACTTCAGTTTGTGTTGATCATATCAATGAAAGGTCTCCCAAAACACCTTGTTATTAAAGCTTTGCTCAGGTCTTGCAAACTCCACTCTGTGGCTTCCTTGATGGAATCAGTCCACTTGTGTTGTAGTCTTCCTCTTTTCCTATTGCTTTCAACTTTATCCAGCATTATCAATGTTTCTGATTAATCATCTTGACTCACAATATGTCCAAAGTACAATAGTCTTAGTTTAAATCATTTTTGCCTCTAGCTGGAATTCAGGCTTGATTTGCTGTCAGAACCATTTATTTGTCTTTTTGGCAGTCCATGATATCTGTAGAACTTTCCTCCAGAACATTTTGAATGAGCTAATGTTTTGTCTGTCAGCTTTCTTTGCTGTCCAGCATTCACAAACATAAAAAGAAGTCAGAAATATTGTGACATGGATGATCCTGACTCTGGTATTATAACATTAAATGCCAGAGTCAGGATCATCCATGTCACAATATTTCTGACTTCTGCGTATGTTTGTGAATGCTGGACAGCATCTTTACACTTGAGGATCTAGTTCTTTCATAGATGCCCTTCCATGCCTTAGTCTTCTTCTGATTTCTTAATATATCCTATATACCAGGTAGAGGAAATCTTTAAATTTTATCTTCATCATCTGCATTAAATGGATGTAAATAATCTGTGGTCATTATTTTTGTTTTCTGAAAGGTGAACTGTAGCCCTGCTTTTACACTTTCTTCCAGGACGTTCATTACTAGTACTTCCATGTTTTTGCTCTTCTCTGCTAGTAAATATAGTGTTATCTGTATATATGAAATAGGAGGATAAAAAGCATCCTGCCCTGACCTCTTTGACAACTGAAACCATTCTGTTTATCCATACTCTGTCCTGACAGTGGCCACTTGTCCTGGGTATAAGTTACGTGTGTGGCCAATCAAATGTTGTGATAACATGCATTTTTTTTCTAGAGCAATCTGTAGCTTTTCATGATCTACACAATCAAAGGCTTTGCTATAATTTATCAAGTGAGGCTGATTTTTTTCTGAAATGGTTTGGTGCACTCCAGGACCTCTTCCTTTTCTGAACCCACTTTGACATTTGTCATTTCTCACTCTCTATATGGTAAAACTATTTGTTGTAGATTTTGAACATTCCTTTACTTGCATGGCAGATTAATTTAGTGATCCAATGATTACTACAGTCCTTGGTGTTTGGAATGTATACTGAGTGTTTCCAATTTGTTTTGTTTTCCATTTTTGTTGGCAGATTTTTGTTAGAAATTGCATGGATTTTGCCTCTGTAGTTTGAAACAGTTCTGCTGGTGTGCCATCTGTTCCTGGGGATTTATTTCTCAAGGTGCTTCCTGAATTCTGAATTATTTCTCTTGGAAGCCGCTAGGACAGTGGTTTTTAACCTTTTCTTTACCAGAGACCACCCTGCAAATATAATTTTTTGCCAAGGAACCCAAGACTTAACTCAAAATTTAAATATTTAAATTTAGATTTAAATGTTCACATATTTATTTAAATTTTCAAATATTTATTTATTAAAAGCTTTTGGAGACTTGGATTCAAATCCCCCCCTCAGATGCTGAGGGGCTTGCTCCGTGAGTTCCAGGCAATGCAGTATTCCATTCCATTTTCTACATACACCCGTGCCAGCAACAGAGAGAATGTGGCTTATAAAAGTTGAGCAGATATATTGAGCAAAAAGTCCCCCAATATAGTGATCCAGCTTTGGGGTTGCCATGTTCCTGCAACCATTTAAACATTAAAAATATCAAATGTTCAGGATCCTAATGAAAACAATACAAAACATATTCAAAGTGCATTTGTGCTCTGGATGCCATCTTAAATAAAAGGCTAGAATCCAAGCAAGAACTATGAGCCTCATCTGACAATTACAGAGAATGGTTTCTGCAGGAGTAAGCAAAGCAAAGAGGCTGGAATCGTATTTTCCAAGACCACCTACTGACACTTCCCTCTTCCCTTCAGTTTCTACATACCAACATCAAAATCTTGCTTAGTCCCAGTGAAGCAGGAAGATGACTGAAGTTCCCTCAGTTTATCTGTGACCTCCCATCCTTTGCTGGAGGACACCAGTTGCTGGCCTGTTAACCAGTCATCTGCTCTCCATATCCAGTAGAAATGGAGGCATGTTTAAGTCCACCAAATCAATGCCCTTAAGAACCCCATACTCTTTGCAAGGTAGTTACTGTCATTCCCATGAAAGCTCTCAAATGATACTGCCTTAGTTGGGTGTAAGGTAAGTTCTCCAGGGCCCCAAAACCATATGAGCAGAGCCACTAGGGATTTTTTGCTGTTCCAATAGAACAAGTGGGACATATTCTATTCTTGTTCAGGGTTCCAGACAGCCATATTATCTGTCAGATATCGCCATTCTGCTCCTATCTCCAGTTTTCCACCAAACTTTCAACTGTCAAACATTATTCCATGGCTGCTGACCATATTCTATTTTCATATGAATATTTTTAGCTCCCTGTTTCTTGTATACTTAGAATTTTCTTTGAAAATTTTTGAAAGTTTATTTTTTTCTTCCAGTAAAGCATAATATTCCCTAAGCCTCCTAATATCACAATCAGAGAACTGAGTTCACTGTTACTCTGGATCTGCTCTAACAACATCTCTTCCCATATTAGCACTCCCATCCCATCTGCAGTTGATGCCCATCTTGCCTAAGGTACTCATTCTTTAGTGAATAAAACAGATCTCTTTTAAGAGCAGCGCTACTTGGTAGTTGCTTCAGCAGTCTTGAATGATGTTCCCTTCCAGTTGTGCTTGGTCTGTGTTTTCAAATGTTAACAAAACTGTATCACTTTTGTTTAGCTTTTAACACAACAGTTCATAATACACTACTTGATGAATTCTGATATTCTTGTTTTATTATATTGATTTTTACTGTAATTTTCCTGCATTTTGAAAAGAGTTTACTCCACAAGGTTAGGAAATGATATTCCTTCCAGCAATGATACAAAGTACATATTCAGAAACAGTTTTTTTTTTTTAAAAAAAAAATCCTTTTCCCTGAAAATCAATTTTAGAAGCTGGATGACCTCTGGAAATAGTATGGATTAGAGTAAGATGGGCTGCAGAAGAGAATTTTGGGAATTCCTTTCCTCCTCCCATAGGATCAGAGGAACAAGCTGAGACCCAAGCCATGGAGATGCATTAATGATAGTTACGGTAGCTGTAAGATTTAGGAAAGGAACTATTTGAGACAGTAGAACTTTACTGTAGGACTGGGGAAGTTCTGGGGCTCAGAGGACCACACTGCCTAACTTTGGCTCTTGTGAGATCCAAGAGAGTTGTATAATGCGAACATGTCCTCATTTTGGGAGAGTGGAAATGATGTTACATCACCACTAGTCATCTGTTTTGTTTTTTTCCCCTGTTTCAAGGTAGAGATTCCAATCCTTTGAAAAGGCATTCTAACATAAAATCTGACCTGGGTGAAAGTTCTGTGGAACAACTTTTAGCACTTTTCCCCCAGTGTTAAAGGTTTGGGATGTTACTGGGGTTACATTGGACTTTGTTCATTGGTTACACTGGGGTTACATTATAAAGGCTACATTGGACCCCCCTCCATGTAGCCTGTGGGGCGCACAGTGCTCTACTGGATGTGGGAACAACCACAAAGTAGCAAGGGCAGCTGTACATACCTGCCAAGGAGCTGGGGTTGCCCTCAGCCCAGCAGGACCTGCAGTACCATGGGATGCCCTGGTTGTGAGTAAGGCTCATGTAACATGTACATTTTGCCAGTGCCAGCTTTTGGGTAGTTTGGACATGTTCAAATATTTATGTGGACAACAAGACTAATTTCTGTTGAGGAGGGCTGAGGAGAAAAGCACGTTAATAGTTTCCACGTGGTTTATGAAGAACTAAACTCTTCCACTGGTTCAGAATGATTTCCTCATTTTCGATTCTATTGCAGCCAGTTAGTGCAGCTGCTTCTCACATTTTCTGTCAGTGAGCATGAACATAAGAAGGAAAGCTTTCAAGTCGTGGAGGAATAGAATTGCTTCAAATGCTGTGCCAGCAGCTTTTCGCCCAGCTTCTGGTTTGGGTGGAAAAGAGGTCAGAGCTTCTGCAGCTTAAACTGCATTTGCAGGACAAGCTCCACTTGTTTAAAGTCTCTCCCTGATCCTCTTGCAACAGCAGTTGGTTGTGGTGGCAGCAGCAGCAGCAGTTTCACAGTCTATTGAACTATCAGCAATTTGGATTCTATCAAAGAATCTAGCGAGGTATCATCAGATAGCGTGGCATGTTCCAAATAGCTTCACTTTTGGTAATTGTGGCTCTTTCATGTTTTGTCAGTCCATGCCAACAGTTTGAACTAGACAAGAATTGCAAGAAACAAGTCAGTAAATTTGGGGATTACCTTTTGTTTGTTTTTAAAGACATGAAAATAGCAGTCTCTTCTTTTTCCCCTCTCCAATCAGTTTGGGTATTTACTTTGCAATGGCCATTGTCAGTTTCAGCACTGCTAGTTGGATTTCAGCCGTTTTCCTCTTTCTAAACAACCAAATGTCCAGTTGCTCAAATGATCGAGAAACCACTCTGTGTTGTTAAAATATCTATTCAGGATGGTTGCATGATCATTTGAGCAGCATTTTTCACTTCCATTTTTCACTTTCTCAGCTTGACCATCTGAACTGATTGTCATTTAAACTGACAATCACATGTACTGCAGCTGGCAAAAAAGATAATCATCTTCTTAATTTTCAACAACCACCCATTAATTTACTCTTTCTTCTGCTTTTCATATCAATTTCTTTTCCCCAACAAAACCTTATGAAATTCCTGGGGTCATCATAAGTCAACACATGACTTGAAGAGACACACATACACAGAGAGACACACACAGGCATATTGTTTGCAAAGAACACTTGGCTTCTCTTTGTACCTGTGGTTTTGATACTTAACAGTAAGTCATCTAGAAGATGGGTCTTTTCAGGTTGATGTAGGGCTGATCTGTATAATTTCCCCTGGTTTTCCTTCCAACTTATTATTAAATCTTAAGATTTCTATGAAGAGAGTTATCGCTGTCATGCAAAGTCACAATACTTTCAAGCTTCGACCTTAATTCAGAAGAGCTTTTACAGAGCTCAGATTACAGCAGATGCCTATTTTAAAGAGAGATTTCTAGGTTTCCAATTACAGACATAAAAAATGTGTATTTAGTTGTAACCAGATTTACATAATGCCTCACTTGTTGTTCTGCCTCCTTTATTCAGATCCTAGACAAAGATTTTTGTCACCCATTATTCAGTTGCACACACTGGGAAATTGGTGAGGTGCTAAATTCTCTCTGGCTTTTGTCTGAAGATCAAAGCAGCTATCCAAGCCACTGAGTCCTATCCCCAAAATATGTCCAGCAGTTTGGATAGCTCATTCAAATCTCAGACTGAAAACCAGAACAGATTTGCTAGCCTACCAACATGGAAACCCCATGTAATACTACTGCAACCTGGAAATTCTGAGAAATTCTGAAATGCAGAAGACTACAAAGCAGTCCTTCCGAGCTGCTACACAAGGCAGCCAACAATGTGCCCCATCCTCCCCCCCACTGTTTAGAGACAGCCCGCACCCCCAGGTAAAGAGTAAGAGGAAGAACCTATTCCTCTCTGCATTGAAAAGTAGTGACTTACAGGCAAGGCCATTACAGGCACAAAAGTAATTCCTTACCAGCTTCTTACTCTACGAAGTAACTAGTTACAAAAGTAACTTGTCGCAAAAAAAAGTGTTGCATGGCAGCTTGCTGGAGGCAGAGGCCCTTCCAAAGGGATCTACAGTGCTAGTGAGCAGGACAATGGAGGATGATATATCCATCATCCTTCACTGTCCTGCTCACTAGCACTGTAGACCCCTTTGGAGAGTGTGCTTTAAGGTGGGTTTTAGGGGGCTTTTTGATTGTGGCAGTGGTGCCATAATCATAAATATGAATAGCAAAATTTACAAGGCTGTAAGTCTAATTTATTATAACAATCCAGCCGGATGCTAACCTTTGTTTCATTGTAGTATGTTGCAACTGCAAACGCATAGTTCTCCTCTGCATGAGAAGATACTTATATGTGTACAGTGAAGGCATGCAGCAAAAATAAATTTATACTTGGAGAACATTAGCTGATGTCTAGGTCCACACTGCTGTTCTCCTCACCTCTGTTGGCACAGAATAGTTGATTCCTGCAAGAGACCTCTCTTGAGGAGAGATGGAGAAGATGGTTCCAGCAGCCAGTATTTCATGCCCGAGGAGGAAGAATGAACTTTCTGGTCTTAATGAACATGGAGAGCCATGATGGCTTCATCTATAAAATTTACAGAATAATTAACAAAGGTCCTATATTAAACTGTTGGTAATATATGCAAAGAGAATTAAATATAATGTATCAATGTATTTATTAAAATGGAAGGAGTGAATCAGCTAATATCAACTGGCACCTCTAATTATTTGAATCAGATGTTGCACCTGAGTTGAGTTTGAATAAAATGTTGTACCTGTGGTTGGACTGTGAGAAGGAAGTGGTCACAGGGGTTACATCTTGTGAGGGTCATGTAGCAGCCAGAAGAAAGAGGTTGTTAAGAACCAGTTTTCTTGTGAGGGTTTAAAATCTGAGAGGAGGTGGGACAGAGAAAAGGATTTATTGTAGGCATGACCAGCTCAAAAATTGAATGTTTGCTTGCCATAATTGTCTGTGGGCTGCAGACCCATGGCCAGCAAAATGGCAAAGGAGAGTACAACCTGCCACCTAAGCTAGTCTAGGGAATTCTGGGGCATACTGGAGGTCAGCAAGGCAAGAGAATGCTGTGCTGCCTCTGATCTGGAAGAATCACCAGCTGGAAAGAAAAATGCCACCAGCTCTTGAATCTCTTTGGTAGATGGTTCGAATTCCCCCCTTGTTCCAAACTGCCATTTTCAAAAATGTTGTGGACTTCTTATTTATGTTGTTGTTGTGTGCCTTCGACTGATTTCTAACTTATTTGGGGGATAGGATTCAACACTTTGGATAGAGCATTTAAAGTTCAGACTAAATCCCAAAGTGGATTCACTGCCCCACTAACATGAAAATCATCAACCACCACTACTCATGGCTCCCTCTAACCTGCTGGGTTTCTCTGTCTAGCCCAGCACTGGCTCCCTCTGTGTCCTTCTCCCTCTGCAGCAGCCCTACAACCTCTGAGATGGCGATGTGACCAGCAACTCCTTTAAGACCTCAACAAGGGCCTTCCCTAGTCCGTGTGTGTACGTGTAAAGTGGTGTGCTGTGAATTTGTTTTAGTGTTTAGCTGTTTTTAATCAAGTTTCAAAAATAAAGATGTTCATGGACATACAAAGGCCATCCAGTCCAACCCCCTGCTAGACAAGAATATACAATCAAAGCACTCCCAACTGATGGACATCCGGCATCTTTTTAAAACCCTCCAAAGAAGGAGCCTCCAACCACGCTTCAAGACAGCCTATTCTACTGTTGAACAGCTCTTGCCATTAGGAAGTTCTTCCTAATGTTTAGGTGGAATCTCCGCTGCTGTAGTTTGAATCCCTTGCTCTGTGTCCTCATCTCGGCAGCAAGAGAAAACAGGCTAGCCCCACATTCCCTGTGGCAGCCTTTCCAAGGCCCCTCCCCAAACTCCAGGATTCCATAGGATGTGGAAAGTGGAACAAGAGCGCTATAACAGTCTGGTGCAGAAAGGGCCTTCTGGTTTCTGATCCGCCGGTTAACCGCGGTTGCTCTGGGGTCGCCCCCTTTCCCTGCCGCCCCCGGGGGTGACCCTCCTTTCGGAGCCGCCCGGGCGTTTCGTAAGCCAGCGCCGGAGAGGGAGGCAGCCGGGCAGGCGAGCGATCGAGGCCACGCACAACCTCCTGGGTGTTCCTATTTTTATTTAAAGGAGCGGTTCCAGATGGGAGCCTCCTCCTGCCTCCCGTCCGTCCTCTCCTCCTCCTCCTCCTCCTCTCTCTCTCTCCACTGAGAAGCAATCCGCTTAGGGAGCCTCGGGCACCCTCTCCTCGGACTGAAACGCTGCTCGCCTTTTTGGCTGCCCGTCCCAGCCACCCTGGGGGCCGGGGAAGCCCCGGGCGAGGGGGGCGGCGGCGGCGGCTTTCGGCTTCTGCTTCCTCCGCCCTTCCCCGGACTTCTCCTTTCGGAGCCGCAGCGGCAGCCCTCCGCCGTCCCTGGCCGAGCTCCGAGGACGATGCCCGCGCCCGGCCGCCTCCGCCTCCTCCTCCTGCTGCCGCTGCTGGGCGCCTCTCTCTGCCTCCCGCCCGCCGCCTCCTCCGGCCTCTCCTGGGAGGAAGGGCGAAGCTGCCACAAGCCGCTGCCGCGCCGATCGCCGGGGCTCAGGTGAGGCGCCGGCGCCGCCCTCCCGCGCCTTTCCCCCGGCGCCCGTCCCCCTGCCCCGCCCGCCTTCGGGAGAGACGCCGCCAGGCGACTCGGGTCCGAGGGGCTCCGGCTGCCGCGCCCCCCAAATGGTGTCGCGATGGGCGGGTGGGGGCCCTTTCCCACGCACAGGTCTCGCAGCCGGAGCCCACCCGAACAGCCGTGGCCGCGTCCCGGGGAATCCTGGGCTGGTAGCCTGTTTCCGCACCAGACTTGTTCTAGCGCGATGATTCCGCTTTCAACCTCCTCTGGAATCCTGGGGTTTGCAGTTTCGGGAGGGGCCGGCCGGCCCCTCCCGAAACTGCAAACCCCAGGATTCCAGAGGAGGTTGAAAGCGGAATCACAGCGCTAGAACAGTCTAGTGCAGAAATGGCCGTAGTTTGGTACAGCGCTAGAGCTCTCTGGGCCAAGATTCTACCCACTTCTCAAAACTGTAAAGCTCAGGATTCCATAGGGTGTTGCCGTGGCACTTAAAGGAGAATCATAGCGCTATAACTGTACAGTGCAAAAGGCTTCTTGGAGCTAGGGCCCTAGGAAACCAAGGTTTGCTCTCCACTTGGCCATGATAGCCAGGTTTAAATATTTGAAGGGGTGTCATGTCGAGGACCGAGCAAGCTTGTTTTCTGCTGCTCCAGAGACTAGGACAAGGAGCAATGGAGTCAAACTACAGGAAAAGAGATTCCAGCTGAACCTCAGGAAGAGCTTCCTGATGGTCAGAGCTATCTGGCAGTGGAATATGCTGCCTCAATGGGGTGTGGTGGAGTCTCCTTCTTTGGGGAGTTTTAAGCAGAGGCTGGATGGCTGGCTGTCGGTAGTGCTCTGATGTGGGTTCCTGCATGGCAGGGGGTTGGACTGGATGGTCCCTGTGGTCTCTTCCAACTCTATGCTCCTATGATTCTATGGAAACGCACTGAGTGACCTTGGGTAGGTCACACTCTCACCTTGGAGGAAAGCAATGGCAAACCCCCTCTGGACAGGTCATGCCAATAAAACCCTGCCATAGGCTTGCCTTGGGTCTCTGTAAGTTGGAAATGATTTGAAGGCACACAACAACAAAGTAACAGGATGCTGAACACATGTGGAAGTGTGTCACAGCCCCTCTTTTGACTTGGGCCTTTTTTGCATTCATAGTTTATTTTTATGGCTTCCTTCATGGCCTCCAAAGACCCATCTCATGAGAACAGGACTGGCCACAAAGGGAGGATGCATGGCATCTGGGTGAGGCTTTCATCTGGGGAGGTCTTAAAACACTGCTGGGTTGTGGTCCTCCAGATGTGGCTGGACAGCAGCTCCCATTGCCCCCAGGCAACCTAGCCAGTAATGAGGGACAATGGGAGTTGCAGTCCAACAAGACCTGGAAGGTCCACAATTTCTCCCTGGCATGATAAATGGAGCTATAGACAACAAAACCATCTCAAATTGACATCCTCAGGTTTCACAACCTTCTGATTGTTTCTGGTTTTAGTTCTGACTTCTGTTAAAAAATAGATGCAGTAACTTTGCCCAGAGCTTGGGAAAGGTATTTTAGGGACTACAATTCCCAAAATCCCCCAGCCTGGAAATCTTGTCCAAGCTCTCTTTTGGGCTGGGGCTGATAACTCCACCCCTCTCATGTTCCCCAAGAATAAGGCCCCTTGATGCTCAGTGGAATTTCCTCTTGAGTCAATGTACGCAGTCTTCATTGTTGTTGTTAATTTACCATCAAGTCACGACTTCAATTTATGGCAACCCTCTAAATGAGAGACGGCCAGGTCACACTGTTAACAGCAGCCCTGCTGAGGTCTTGGAAACTCAGGGCAGCCGTGGCTTTCTTGCTTGAATCTATCCACCTGTAATGGAGTCTTCCTCTTGTCTTACTGCTTTTCATCCTACTAAGACCATTGTCTTCTATAATGCGTCATGTTTTCTCATGACATGTAAAATGTGACAGTCTCAATTTAGTCATCTTGGTTTCTAAGAAGAATTAGTCTTGATTTGCTCTTAGACCCATTTATGTGTCTTTTTGGCAGTTCATGGTATCTACAGAACTCTCCTTCAGCATCACATTTCAAATGAGATGATTCCCTTCTTATCAGCCTTCTTCACTGTCCAGCTTTCATAACCATACATAGAGAAACTGGAAATATGTTGACATAGACAAGCCTAACATTGATATTCAGTGACAAAGCTTTACACATGAGGATTTTGTCTTGTTCTTTTTAACTGTCCTTCCAAATCCTAGTCTTCTGATTTCTTGACTGCAGTCTCCATTCTGATTGACGACTTAGCCAATCTTTAACTGTTTCACTGTCAGTATTCCAGGTGTGGCCTGATCAAAGCAGAACAGATTGGTACTGTTACTTCCCTTTACCTAGACACTTTACTCCTATCGATGCAGCCGAGAATCATATTGGCATTTTTAGCTGCCACATTACACTGCTGACTCTTGTTTGCCCTGTGGTCTACTAAGACTCCTAAATACTTTTCATATGTACTGTGGTCAAGCCAGGTGTCACCCATCCTATTATCTGTGCATTTCATTTTTTATGCCCAAGTGTAGTACCTTAAATTTCTCCCCGTTGAAATTCATTTTGTTAGCTTTTCCTCAGCTCTCTAATCTGTCGAGGTCACTTTGAATTCTGATCCTGTCCTCTGGGGTATTAGCTAGCCCTCCTAATTTGGTATCATCTGCAGATTTGATAAGAATGCCCTGTAGTTTCTTGTCCAAATTATTGATAAAGATATTGAATAGCACTGGTCTCAGGAGAGAACCTTGTGTCACCCCACTAGTCACTTCTTTCCAAGATGAAGAGGTGCCATTGATGAGCACCCTTTGGGTTCAGTTGGTCAACCAATTACAAATCCACCTAACAGTAGCCTTGTCTAGCCCACATTTTACTAGTTTGTTTACAGGAATAATGCTGCCTTCCTAGTGCTGGCTGGTAAAATACAAGTGACAGTTCTGGATTTGAAAGGAGAGAGTTAATTGGATGCCTCTGACTTCTCAAAATAGGATGGAAATCACAGTTGTGACAAGTGGCGGATATGTACCCAATGTAACCTTATACCTTTTGCACCTAGATGCACTAACGGTATCCAAGAATCCCTGCAGGCAAAGGCTAAGCCATTGAATGCCAAGAGACTCATCACTCACAGTGTCCCCCAAGTTACAGTGCTTAAATTTTGTTTTTTCTAGAAGAAAGAATTTCAGTTGCCTTTGAGAAAAGGGACTCCCATCTGTTCCTGTTCTAATTGTGCTTGGAAAGTAACCTCCTGGCTTCCAATGATCATCTGAACAGGAGCTCATTTACTCTCTGGCATAAAACTCTGAAGAAACTTGCTATTAACTGAATAGCCCTCCCCTCTGGACTCACTGTTGGGTTACATTGGATTGTGACAAAAAGAAATAGAATTCAGGAACTCCTGGTTCTTCCTCCATGGTTAGCCTGATTATTAACTATCTATTTGTTTCACTTATTTTCTCCCTTTCCTCCAAGATGCTGAGGGTGGTCCATAATCCACTACCTACCACCATAATTTCTTTGTATAGTACTATCAGTGTACATGGTGCTTTACACGAGCAGTTTACAATTGTTAATTTGACAGTTCCCTGCCTGTCAGAGTTACAGTCTAAACAACACACAAGGAAAAGGGGGTGGCAGTGGGGCAGGGGATTAAGTCTATCAGGTGGTGACAACTCTTCTCTATCTCCAAGGTCGGGGCAGTGGCAGTTGGGATGGAGGGGAGAGCCTTTCATCAGTTGCTGGGCTTCAGCCTGATGGAGCTGTGTCTACCTGTTCTTCTCTCCATCGGAGGCCACAGCTGTGGCAGTTGGGATGGAGGAAAGACCTTTCTCAGTTTCTGGGCCTAGGTATTTATATCACACACACACACACACACACACATGCGCGCGTGCACACACACGCACACACTTTTTCATCTTCCCAACTATTCTGTAGGGTAGATTTGGATAAGACTATTGACTATTCCAAAGTCACCCTGTGAGTTTGATGGGGAAGCCTAAGGTTGAACTTGGCTCTTCCCACACCTTTTTGAGACTCTCACACAGGGCTGTCAGGCA
Organism: Ctenosaura bakeri; assembly: GCA_948474755.1. Taxonomy (NCBI): domain Eukaryota; kingdom Metazoa; phylum Chordata; class Lepidosauria; order Squamata; family Iguanidae; genus Ctenosaura; species Ctenosaura bakeri. The sequence goes on from CAOLHI010001406.1 coordinate 152,738, forward strand.
AGCAACCATAATCCCAGATCATTGGCCATACTGGTTCGGGTTGATCAGAATTGCTTCCAAAAAAATGTATAGAGGGTACCTGCTTTCCTCCCTCTGTTCTGACCATTAGACCACATTCTCTTTGTGAAGTCCAAATATTTAATGTTATAGAACAGGCCAATACAGGCTGTAAACTGCCAGGATGAATGGGGTCTACTATGTCTGGATGCTGGCCCAAAAACATTAGAAGAGAAGTACTAGATTGGACCAAAGAACCACACTGGGCAACCAGATGCCTATGTGAAAAGGCTCGAGCAGGTCATGAGGGCACCAGCATCCTCTCACTGAGGTCCCCCAAGAAATGAGACACAAAGGCACAAATGTCTCTAATTCACTTGCAAAGCATGGTTGCTAGCATGGAGATTTAGAAGGAAGTTCATTGCAAGGAACAGTCCTGTGACTGCCACCCAAACAGAGAAGTTGAGGGGATCATGATGAAGGAGAGGGTGACTTTATTTCCTCATTCCAGAGAAAGGAAAAAGTATTAACTTGTTCTTCCATCTCTCCCCTCCACTTTTAAATAGAACATACCCTCGTCCACATGAATGTGTGGATGTCTCCACACTCCCCAAGAGCTGGGACTGGAGAAATATAGATGGTGTCAATTATGTGAGCTCCACTCGCAACCAGCACATCCCACGGTACTGTGGATCCTGTTGGGCTCATGGCAGCACCAGTGCCCTGGCAGGTAGGTAGTTCTGGTGGTGTGGCTGCGGTTGCCTTCTTCTGCTTGTCTCCATACCCACGACAGTAAGGGTGAGCAGATATGGTGGATCTGTGGAGCAGTTTTCTGCTTGGGATCTGCTGGAGTTTTCATAAACTGCCCATAATGCCAACAGGCAAATCCAGAAGTGAGTGGAAATCCACTTCTGGTTTTGAAAAGGAGGATTTTTAAAAAATATTTAAAAGTGTGGTCTCTGAAATTTATTTTAAAAAGTTAGTTGCTGCTCCAAGAGGCTTTGAGGAGAGCAAATTACTCTTTCTTGAAGATGGTCTGAGACAGTCAAACTTTGCAACACCATGAGGCAGTGGGGGCTATTTTCCCGAGCCCCAGTTGTGGGACACACAGTCACATTTTCATGTACCAGAAAATGATGCTGTCTCACTTCCAGCTGACTTTGGGGGTGATTTTTGGCCTTTGGGTTGCACTCAATGGCCCTTGTGGTCTCTTCCAACTCTATGGTTCTGGTCTTTTTTATTTTGAGGGAGAGGGGCTCTGAAGGGCTGGGGAAATTAAACCACCACATTTGCAACCATTTGAGCTCAGTTTCAGGCAAAAGAAAAAGTCACCCAAAAATCAATGCAAATTTTTTTAAAAAATTGGGGGAAGGGTCTGGGGTCCCTAGGGCTGCACCCTGCCCACTCTGGACCTTAAAGCCAGTTGAGGTATTTTTTCAATGGGAGGCAGTAAACATCCCTCCCTATCTCTTGCAGTAATAGTACAGTAGCAACAATCATAACCATTTGCCACCAAATTACCTGAAACCTGATCCTTGTTATAGAGCTAGCTCTTTTAATAGCTCTGCGCTCATTGCTTGGATCCTATGTTTCTTTTCTATTCACATAATAACCTTCTTCCCCCATTGCCAGCAATTCACCCTTATATCTTCAGCTTCACTTGTTTCCCACAACTGCCAATTTTTCCCTACCCCATCCCCAGGAGATCTCCAGATAGGAAAGAGAAGCAGAGAGGGAAGTGCAAAGAGCAAAAGCCCTATTCTGTGAATTTTGCTTTCAGCATGGATTCCCAGCTACAGGTGTGAAAAGAAACTCTGCATGCTGCAGTATTTTGTTGCACTCTTGTTCATTCTATTAGATCTGTCATCTTAAGGTAAAAGGTTGTCTGAACTGCAGAATGTTGCAGGTTCCTGTTTATGTTTTACACCAAGTGCCTGTTGTTTCCATCTCTCAGATCGCATCAACATCAAGAGGAAAGGTGCCTGGCCCTCAGCCTACCTCTCTGTTCAGCATGTTCTCGACTGTGCCGATGCAGGAACCTGTCATGGTGGGGACCACCTGGCCGTATGGGAGTATGCTCATCACCATGGCATCCCAGATGAGACCTGCAACAATTATCAAGCAAAGGATCAAAGTGAGATTATGGGGAAACCCTCATGTGCATTCTCTCTCTCTCTTTCTCTTTCATTCTTTCCCTCCCTTCCCTTCCCTTTGTCCTTCCTCTCTTTCTGTCTCTACTTGGAATCATTACTTTTTGGATTATAAATAGCAGAATCCTGCAACAACCATGAAAAAGAAATGATAAAATGGACTATCAGTTGGTCCTTCTTCCATGTTGGCTGCCTTTACTTCACTTGAGGGTAACAGGCCAACTTTGGGCAAGCTTTGTCAGACAGATACAACTCTGTCCTCCAACAGTTGTCTGCCATTCTCTGCTCATCCCTTGGATTTGCTGCCAGAAGCAGTTGCCTCATTCTACCTGATGGTAAGGTGGGTTGTGGTGGCGTGTGCCAAGGAAGCTTCTGCCCCAGTATCTTGCTTACATTGTGAATGCCTGAAGATTTCAGAGGGAGTTTTCATGCATGCAGCATTGCGCATGGGGGCTTTCATGAAACCTGCACTTTCTACCTTTCCCTGGACATCAGTTGGACAAGTTACATCAGTTGCATGACCTTGCTTCTCTAAAGACACAGAAAGCTACAGAACTAAGGGGAAGGCATTGTGGTCCCAGACACCATATATTAAGCATAAACTTTTGTAACAACCAGATCTTGGAAAAGTTGCCTTCCTGGATTGTGACTCCCAGAACCTCTCAGCCAGCCTGTTTAGTTGCCATGTTTGCTACAGGATTCTGGGAGGTGTGGTCCCAAAAAGTAATTCCCCCAGATTCTTGTGGCAGTTACTAAATGTCCTCGTAAACACTTCCATAGATGATAAAATGCCATGGCAGTATTTGTAGAATATATTAAAACAGTTCTTATTATTTTTTAAATTACTCTTTAATCTTCTTATAACTCTTGAACCGTAACTCGGTATACAGCAAGAAACAATGTAAGGCTGCTCCATTTCTGCAAGTAAGATCAAGGTGAGAAGAACTGTTCCCCTCAAGGTGTTTAGATGCTTTGAGATTTGGCCCTCTAGTTCCTTCTGAGCCACATATGCAAATACAGGGCCATGTGTTTATTGACAGACCAAAAAATCATGAAATGATATGTCGGAGAATTTTCATTCCATCATGTGTAGCAATTGGATAGGAAATAGCTTTTTATGTCAGTTGACTATCTTTAATTTTACAGAGTGCAAGAAGTTTAACCAGTGTGGAACGTGTGTTACTTTTGATGAATGTCATGTGATAAAGAACTACACCCTCTGGAAAGTTGCGGATTATGGAACTATCAGTGGGCGAGAAAAAATGATGGCAGAAATCTATGCAAATGGGCCAATCAGGTAAAGAAATGCAGCCTCAGTAGTAGGAGACTGAATAATAATCACTGGGAACTCACAAATAATCTTTCACAATGGCCTGGTACACATTACACAACAATTCAAGAAACCACAGGAATTCAGGCAACAGGAAGCCCTAAACAAATCAACTCCCTTCACTCTGTGGTTTGTTTAGCAAACCTGACATGACTTGGTTACTGTGGATTATTTCTCCCACAGCAAGCCAGATTCTGTAGCATAAGGGAAACTAGCTTTTTGGAATTAAAACAAGCCAGAGCATGGTCCCTTGCTAGGTCCTGTCTGTGGGCTGTTTAGTGGCACCGGTCAGCCAGTACATGCAGCTGTATGCCCGCTGATCCACAAAAGGTGACACTTGAGAATTCCACCTTGCCGACATCCAAATACATCCAACTTTATATAAAAAGTCAAAAACCCAGCGCTTGTACTCAGGTGCTTTGTGACTCTGGAATGTTATCTTTGATTAAGCCTGTGTTTTTTGAGAATCAGCCTGAGAGCTTTGCCCAATAATGAACAAAGAATTTGGAGTCTCAAGTCCACTGATTCAGCAACGTTAAACATTCCTGTGCTAACAGAGCAGGAACTTGTCTCTTTCTGTAGAAAGCAGATACACCAAGGCCAGGACCTGGTGCCTCACTTTTCTGAGAGCTTTACTGGGAAGGGGAAATCATGATAGGATGGAACTCCAGCCAAGTCAGCCCCACGGTTCCAGCCCTAGGGCTCCTGTCACTCACTGTGACTTTTTACGCTCAGGATCCCTCCATGGATCTGCTACACAGTCTCTAAGATGGACAAGAGGCTGTGTTGATCAGTGAATTCAGTGTGGTAAAACATGGCCAATTCTCCCTTTCACTTCTTAAATGACAAACACACACAATTGCAGAAAATATAAACAGTCAAGGTCCATTATATAACAATTAAGCTAAACATGAAACCTGAACTATTTGCACATTCTCAGATCCCAAAACTGTATTCAGAACGTCTCAATTCCTTTTTTCCTAACTGGTCTTTATTCTGTCTCCGAGTGCCTTAGCTAACTCCTTTACAGATAGTCCTCTAGATTATAACTGTTCCCCCATAACCTGCACCCCCCATTCATAGCATTCTGAAGGATGTGATTTGCTTGCTCTGGCTAGGTTTGTCTAGCTTCTCATTCCACACATATACTTCAACATTAATGTAAAATATGAGGGGAAGGTGCGAACAAAAAACTTGTGAAGCTTGAATCCCTTAGCAACATATACTACTGTAAGCCCCAGTTTTGCCAGTGTACAGTTATCCCTCCACATTTGCAGGTTTAGCATTCAATGGATTTGATTATCTGTGAGTTTCTCCACCCCGTCCTCCCTGCAACCTCAAGCACTTCTTTTTCAGGGGAGCATTCCTTCTTGACAGCTTTGATCTGGCTCCAATCAGGCTGTGCAGCCCTTTAAAAAATCCGCCTCTGGTCCTCTTCCTCCTCCACCAGCCTCCACCTGGCCAGCTGTGGACAGTTTGCAGTACCATTTCTCAACACCACAAACCTTTTCCCAATGCTCTCCACACCCACCCAAGGAAGGAGATGGGCAAGAGAGAGGAAGTATAGGTTCACCATGCTGACCCACCACTTTTCTCTCTCTTTTCCTGACTTTGTTTGGAAACTGGTTTCTCTTCCTTCTCACTGACACACACACACATTTTAATATTTGCAATTTTCCCACTTTTTTGGGGGGGTCCTGTGCCCCTAAACCCTGGTAACTGTGGAAGGTTGATTGTACAACTTCAGATACTGCAGGAGGAGGCATCTAGTACATCCTTCTACAGTGTCCTCACTCTAGGTGTGCAGCACAGCTCTGTATGCCACTGGCTGCTGACTGGCTGCAGGAGTGTGCCCAGATACAAGAATGGTAGAAAGAGCAGCCTTGAAACCTTGCCTTTCCTCTCAGCTTTTACAGTAATGCCAAAGTTCTGCCCCAAGTGTCCTGCCCTCCAGAATAATACTTCAAGATAACTGAGCCCCCTGATCCTAGCCTGTTTTTGCACAGTGGGGAAAGAAAGAGGGCAGAAGGAGCAAGCTTTGCCTCCTGGACCACCAGTGTACATATGTTGGTGAGCGGGTCAGTGGGCTACTTGAATCTTAGCCGATGGCTCCAAATTCTAAATGCCAAGGTAGAAGTAATTTTTGCTCACTCTTCTAAGTGTTGGATGAAGCTCATAGCACTAGATCCAGATTGTTGCTTTTAAAAATTCAAACCTACTTGTTTTTTTCTAGCATCCTCAAGGGGTTTTGTTGTTGTTTTTGATGTTTAAACAGTTGTGGGATCATGGCCACCTCAAAGCTGGATAAATATACTGGAGGACTCTATGCAGAATACAAACTGTTGCCTATAATAAACCACATTGTCTCCGTTGCTGGCTGGGGAGTAGAAAATGGAACTGAATACTGGATTGTACGGAACTCTTGGGGAGAGCCCTGGGTAAGGAGAGCTAAAGAATCCAAATGGGAGTGTATGCCAACTGTCTATAGATGTAATTGGTTGGGCAGAAGCCACTGAAGGATATGAAGGTGGACTTTATTCCAGTATATAGTGGAAATGTTGGGATGGGGTGGGGAGAGCATAGAGATATGGCTTGCATTTCTCAAGTAGACCTTGGCCAAATAGACCTTATCCAGGAGAAGACAGAACAGTGAGCAGATTCCCAGAGTTGAAAGAGTTTGCACAAGTATGGATCTGTGTTTTACTGCATGGAATGAGAAACTGATCTCTTTACAGTGTTACTGAACCAGCCACATAATTTGGAATTGCTACACCAAATGCAGCCACCCCATGTGCTCTTCCCCCAGAGGTTTTGTGATCAAAGGGAGGCAGTGAAATAGGGCTATTCACACAGCACTATGTACCTTCCTGCTTGACCCCTTTTCTCCTACAGGCTCCTTGCCCAGGAACAGCATGGCACTGTGTCCCTGAAGCCAGACATGAAATTATTACAGCATCAGCTGAGACTTCCAGAGGATCTCAGTGAATCTAAGTGGAGGATGTAATCACTTTGCTTCTGGCTACGGGGACATAGCCAGATGCTTCAGAGACTCCCTTTTCTTTAGGCATGCAATGGTCATTGTAGAGGCAGGACTTCAGCAGCTCTATGGTATGTCTAGAAGGTGGCAAACTATGCTAGGGTCAACCACTCAGGATTGCAGTCTTTGTGTGTGTGTGTGCATGCATGTGCACAAGTACATGTTTGTAATGGATGTGAAAGTCCTATTGGAGGGAATGAAAACCCATTGCTGAACCAAGAGGGTCAACAAGTAGGAGTCCTAGGGTTGAATCTGGTCTCCTTGGGAGGGATTCTTACCCTAAAGGCTCTCAGCTCAAAAGAGGATGTGCAGTGAGCAGATGATGTAGCCATGAAACTTGCCTAAATGCTATTCTGGGGTGTAGGAAGTGGTATCTTGGCTGCTCTTCTTCTTGCTCTCTAAGCAAGTTGGTGGTATCACAAGGAACTGCGTCAAAGGCCCTCTGGCACAGAAGACTTGCTGAATAGCAGTTGCACCCATATTGTTCCAAACCCTGCCCACAAACAGCCAAATATCCCACCACAGCTGCTGGTATGCTTATTAGCATGTCCAGAAAAATTGCCCTAGCTTTTTTAAAAACTAGTACTCAATTCATTGATTTTGAGTTGAAATACTGTCTCCTCTCATGCGAGCCTGTCTGAAATTTAAGATCACCAGTAGAGGTCCTGTTTTATGTCCCACCAGCTTGTGAGCCTTGGGTGGTAGGAACACTTGACAGGGAATTCTCTGTAGCAGCACCTCAGCTGTGGAACTCCCTGCTGAGAAGAGCCAGGTTGGCTCCAACCCTTCTGAGTTGCCCATGTAGTGAAGGTTGTGTTCTTTTGTGTGATCTTTGGCTCTTAAAACTAGGAGTGTCTGCTCTGAAGGTTTTTAAAACTATGTCTGATTTTAAAACTACTTTTAAAGAGGAGTTTGGACTATTTTAAATTGTTTTTTTTTATTGATTGTATATCACCTAGGCGGCCCTGGTGAATTGAAAAGTAACAAATAAATGCCCTGAAAGAAATAGATAAAATAAAATCGACACATAGCCATTTTTTAGAATGTTGCCGTTGTAAGAAACCCCATCAGTGTGAATTCCTTTTTCCTGTATGCATTTACTAATACAAATGGATATCTTGCAGGGGGAGCACGGCTGGCTTAGGATTGTGACAAGTGCGTACAAAGGAGGAAGAGGAAGAGAATACAACCTGGCTGTGGAACAGCACTGTGCTTATGGAGACCCCATCCTTCCTTGAGGCCACAGATGAGCTTTAGTTGTACTTCTGCTTTTGAGATGCAAAAGGATCTTGAAACAAGACTTTTTTTTTTCTTCTTAACAAAGAGGAAGGATAGATTTTCAGTTGTGCATGGTACAATGCTCTTTTTTTTTTACCTTGCAATGATCCATAGTTTCACATGTGTTACATAACCAAAGCCTTTGCTATGCTCTGTAAAGGCTGTAGGAAAAGAGAAGGACTGCATTAGATAAGGAAGCCTCAGCCCTGAGTTTGCAAGACCTGAGCTTATTAATAGCAGGGTGTCTTTAAAGTCTCTCATTCACCATAAATCAAAGCTGATTTCGTGGTGGTTAACAACAAACAACAATATTTTATATTTTAACACAGAGATGAATCCACTTGTTTTTCAAACTCAACCCTGTATGAAACATCCCCAGTGAGGGCCAGCTAGAATTTGAAATGTGTTTACATTCGGCTTGGAAATGTTTGCATTCAAGATTTATGACAAAACAGACTAAAATGGCTTTTACAGTACACATGGATCCAGCCTAGCTAAAGGTTCAGTAAGATTAAACATGATTCTAAGAGACCCAGAAACACTTCGTCATTATTTGTTGCATGCTCCTGCCCCATTATTGACATAATCCATTTCATGCTTAATTTCTATTTTGTATTCCATTTTTAAGAAGTTTTCTGAGTAAATGATAGAAGGCTATATTACTATCTATCTATCTATATATATACACACACACACACACACACACACATAATATTACTATATTACCTTAGCACTATACCTCTGCAAAGAATGGCCAGGGGAAAAAAATCAGTCTGATAACCAGAAGTATAATGAAGAAATGAAGGTTAGTAGAAAACCTCCATGATAAAGGTCATACCCCCATTCAAAATGTCATCAATGAGAAGGTAAAATATGATGGGAGGAACAGAGACTATAGATGCAGATGTTTGACATTTAACCCAGCCTATATCAGAAACTCCTGAAACAGCAACAAATCCACGTTGATTACCTGCTTTCTTATGTGCTTTACATATACACACATTGAAAAATGCCTGCTTCTGAAGAGAAAGAACAACAAGGTTACAGACTGTGAAAGTGCTATGAAGTGGAGACATTCAGCACTCTAGAGACTAAGATGAGATTATCGTGGATGACAGCACATGAAGATCAATCTTTCCTCTTGCTTTTCAGGATCCCACATGGACTGTCATTTAACCCTATCTCTCAGTTCTGAATGAAGCTAAAACTCTGACATTTTGGATCAGATTCTGAGATTTAGCTCCCCTACTTGCATATGCAATGTTGGAGAGCCACAGACAATACACATCCCACACTAGCAGGTTCATGTTGTGTGCATAGCAGCTAATGACTCATTAGGAAGAGTGAATGCCAACAGGTTTTTAGTAAGCACCCCTTTAAGCTGGATGTGGGGAAAAACATGATAGTCATGATTGACTTAAATCTCATTGCTTTTAATAGCACTGAAAGTCATTGGTAACCCTGAGTCAACCATCTCCACCCTGGATCTGTACAGATGTTTTGCAGTACAATTCCCATTAGCCCCACCCAACATGCCCAATGAGTGAGAGGTTATCAAACCTTTGGTGTAAAACATCTGCAGGGGACCTACCAGTGGAAGGTTGCTTAATGGAAATACAAGTTAAGGTTCGTTTTTCATCCCTTCCCTAAAGTGTTACAGGTAAGAATAGATCACTTACAAATGCCCCGAGAGATAAAAGCAGGAAAAATATTGCTGCATTCTGAAACGTTTGTTACCATACCAGCATGGGACATTTTAAATAGATACAGATATAGATTATAGATACATTTGGAATTTGAATGAAAGGAATAAATTGTTCAAGATTATGAGTGACTGGAGTGAAATTGAAATTACTCTAGTGGTAGTAGAGTTTCTTCCATCTGTAGCCCTAGTCCAGAAACTAGTGCATTTGATGAAATTCATTTATTCAATTTTTAATGAAGAAATATACAGAAGCATTGTATGAATGAGTTTTAAAATTTTTGCTTCTAGACAGCAGCATGCCCATGCAGGAAGAACCAGAGATGCAGCCAGAAATGTTCCACAAAAGAGGTTTAATGGAGGGAATCAGATCAAAAAGCAAAGGATGCACGATTCTTTTATAGTCTGTCAGGTGAAGGGGAACAGAAATTACGCATTGGGATAAATTGGAAAGGAACAGGAGTCATGGCATGACCTTAATGGGCCAGATGAAGTTTGTGGGCAGAATAGTTGGTCAGAATGGTTGCCTGCCAGTTCACTCTCAGGGAGCAAATGAAAGTCTAGGAAAAGTTGGGAGACTCAGAGCAGCTTATTTGAGTTCTTCAAGACACAGAGAGAGGGATAGGAAAGGAGCTGGGCTCAGGAGTGGAGGACATGCCTTGCATACAAATGGTCCCAGGTTCATTTTGCAGGTTGGTTTGGAAAAGATTTCCCTGTGACCTTGAAATGATGCTACTCGTCAGTGTTGGTGGTACTGAGCTGGGTGATAGACCAATGGTCTGATTCAGTGTGAAGCGGTTTCCTGTATTCTTGTGGGTCAGTAGGAGAGACTTTCCAACAAAAGAACAATGAAAAACAGCAGAGTTTGTAGGTCCAAGGCCAGCTGTGGCCTTAAAAGAACTTAAAGGGTGCCTTCTAAAAGGAGATTTCTAGGTTAATCACAAGGAGTTGACAATGATTGTACTTTTCAAGATAGGTATGTTTCAATACGGCTTCAGATGGTTACAGAAGAGCTTATGATAAGTGGCCAGTATCAACAGTCAAGTGATTAGTGGTCAGGTCTTGTCATGGCTGCATCAAGATACAATGGATTTATGGCTTCTGTACTTTCAAGAGTTTGTTATCCTAAGGCAGAGAATGCTGCCATGGTCTCATTTCTGTATCAAGAGAAGCTGGGGTGACTCATCCTGCAAATAGAACCTGCCCTGAATTGCCAGCCCTACGTGGCCAAACTTGCAGACAAGACAGAAATTGTGGGTCAAGGTGATAGTGGAATGACAAAAACAAAGCTGGTACTCTCTAGAATTATGTTTGTGGCAGATTATTACTGAAATTTGTAACTTGATTTTTTTTCTCCAGAGGGTGAAGACAATTACAGCTTGACCTTTATCAGCTTGGTTTTCTCCATAATTACAGTGCAATCACATGAGCAGTTGAGCTGGCAAACAAATGTTAAGAGCAGCATGACAGCCTCTGGGACAAAGAACTAGCCATCTGAAAGCAAACTACCAGTGACACAGCACAGGTTAAGGCTAGGGAACATGTGACCTTCAGGATGCTGTTGGATTCCAGCTCCCATCATCCCTCATCACCAGGTATCCTGGCTAGGGATGATGGGAGGTGCAGTTCAAGAATCTTTCAAGGGCCACATGAATACAAAGCTGTTTCATTGAAAGTATATGCTATCAGTCAATTGTAACACCTTGTCATGTGCCAGATGGAACAAAGAATGACACAGGGTTTCTGGAAGAGGACTGAAAAACTGAAGGATCTACCTTCTAAGAACTTTGGTTCTTCTTCGTGGTCTCTGTGCCTTCATACACTAGGAGCTTTAGCGCCTGCGCGGTAGCGTTCGGAAACTTCTAGAGCTTGTTCGCTTGGCGGGAACCCCTCCCCCACGCCGGTACTGCGCATGCTCCTCCCGCCGAGCAACGGTCTCTCCTCAGTTCTTTCTTGTCCGCCGCCGCGTACGGAAGGTTCTTTAGTTTGTTCCTCTCACGTCGTGCTTGGCTTGCTGTTTTTTCACGGTTTTACGGACTTTCGGACTGTCTTTGACCTCTCTTTCGGACTCCCCCTTCGGTTTTCGTCTTTTTGGATTTCGGAGTTTGGCGTTTCTTCGTCTTATGTCCGCGCTCTTTAAGAAGTGCGTGTCCTGCGGCCGCAAGGTTGCCCTCAACGACGGCCATAAGGAGTGTCTCTTCTGTTTGGGCGAGTCCCACAACATCCGGACTTGCCCAATTTGCAGGGATTTTACTCCCCAAACTCTTCGCAACCGCTCCGCGAGACTCAAATCTTATTGTTGGGAACAGTCTCTGCGGGCGATAGACGAGACCTCCACTTCCAAGATGGCCGACAAGAAGACGACCACGCCATCGACGGTATCGGCGGCTGCCGTTCCGTCCACCTCGTCGGTATCGGGCTCGGTACCGGCGAAAACGCCGATCTCGGCGTTACCGAGGATCCCGAAGCTGTCGGCGGCTGCCAAGTCAGCGAAAGGATCCTCGACGGCGAGGAAGGCTGAGGCTCCCCTTACGGAGACGCCTGCAAAAAAGCGCCCTGCTCCGGACGGAGGCAAGGGCAAGGAGAAGGAGAAGAAGAAGAAGAAGAAGGAAAAGAAGCGCTCCCCGGCTGGGGACGCTCAACCTCCTACTCCTCCTCCTACTCAGCAGCCTTCCAAAGGGCGAGGCGAGTCCGTCGACCTCTCGGAGGATGAGATCGAGGACGTTTCCCAACAGCGCCCGAACTCGCCTGTGGCAGACCCTCCAACCCTGGTGGAGGAGCGCCACCGCCCTCTTAGCCGTCGCAGGTCGGCCGACCTGCAGCAGAGAGAGCCCTCTGCTTCTCCGGAGCGGCGTTCGACCTCCTTCAGGTCCCGGTCCCGCTCTTCCGAGCGTCCGGTGGCCTCGCCGCCTCCGAGGGAGACAAGAGAGGAACAACCTTGCTCGTCTGCCTCCAGATACACCTCGGCGTCCTACGTGGCCAGGTACGCGAGGGAATCTGAATGGAGAGAGCGCCCGGCCTCCTATCGGTCGCATTCGCCATCGTACCGGGATCGGTACCATCGTGGCCCGAGTCGCTGGGAGACCTTCCGGAGGTCCCGGTCACCTCGTCGACAGCGCGAATCGCGCTCGCCTAGAGGGGACGAGGCTCGGTACCGTCGACGCCGAAGCCGATCTCCGTCGGACCGCCGCTCCTTCAGCCGCTCTCCCTCCCCTCGATATCATAGGGCGAGGGAGCCTTCACCACGGTATCGGGCGATATCGCCACCTCCTAGGGTCACGGCAACGGCGACGCGCCCTACGGAGTCGGTGGTGACTGAGCGGGCTACGACGACGTCAGCCTGCCAGACTACCCCGGTCACCACCAAGAGGGTGAAGTCAGTGGTCAGCCATCCCAAGCGGGACGCTGCTGCTACCACCGCCCCGGCTGCGGAGAAGCCTAGGAAGGCAACACCTGCGGCGACTACGAAGGAGCCGGAGAGCGAGCGGCGAGAGGACTCACCAAGCTCAGAGTCGTACGACTCGAGTGCGGAGTCTGAGGTGTCTGAGGCGGCCTCCCAGGAGTCTCCTCCGTTGGGATTCGGGGACCCGATCCCAGATTCTGCTCCAGAGGACGTCCACCAGTTCTCTGCGATGCTGCTCCGCATGGCCACTACCCTCGGCCTTAAGATCGCCGATGCGGAGCCGGAGGATGACGATCCAGCCTTCTCCGTTTTCGAGGAGAAGCGACCTTCCACGGCCCCGCTGCCTCTCCTGCCCCGGGTATCCAGACTGGTGAAGGCCGCCTGGGATAGACCGGCCTCGGCTCAGCCGATACCGCAGCGGTTAGAACACCTCTACAGGGTGCAGAAGGATAACGCCGGTTATCTATTTAATCACCCTGCACCGAACTCTGTGGTCGTCGAGTCCGCGCAGACGAAGGGCTCCGGCAGGCAACACACCACCCCGCCGGACAAAGAGGGCAGGAAGTTGGACGCCTACGCAAGGAGGTTCTATTCAGCTGCCTCCTTGCAGATCAGGCTGTCCAACACTCAGGCTTGCCTCGCGGCATACCTGAAGAAAGTGCTCGATCGCCTGCAACCAGCGATGGAAGCGGTACCGGAGGACATCCGCCAAGCCTCCTCCGTGATCTTCAATGAGGCTATCTCCATCGCTCGGCACCAGATGGCCTCCTCCCGGCACGCAGTGGAGATCGCCTCCCGGGTCATGGCGGGATCCGTCGGCCTCCGCCGCCATGCTTGGCTGCGACCGGCCGACATCCAGGAGGACACCAGAAGGAGGATTGAAGATCTCCCCTTCGACGGTGAAGGCCTATTCAATTCGTCCACAGACGAAGCTTTGGACAATCTCGTCAAGGCGAGACTGACCGCAAAAAAGATCGGGCTGCAGCCGGCCACGCAGGCCCGCAGGGCCTCCACCTTCCGCCCATCCTGGCGACGATCTTCCACCTCGTCGTTCCAGCGTTCGGCCCAGTCTGGACAGTCGAGACCGTCCTCCGGCTCATCGGCCAGACGCACGATTAGGCGGCGCCCGCCTTTGTCGAAGAAGTCCTCCTCCGAGACAAAGTCTCGGTTTTGACGTGCCTGGCAGGACCCACCAATACCCACTCTTCAGCCTACCATCAGCGCTCGGAGACCGACCGACTCTCGCTCGACACCTAGCGGAGTGGCAGTATGTCACTACGGACTCTTGGGTGCTTTCCATCGTCCGTCTTGGCTACGCCATCGAGTTTCTCGATATTCCTCCTCGCGGCGTTTACTACTCCACGCCGTCGAGTCCGGCCCTCCTGGAAGAGATCCAATCCCTCCTCCAGAAAGGGGCGATCGAGCAGCTCCCGCAAGAGGCCAAGACCACCGGCTTCTTCTCCAGGTACTTCACGGTACCGAAAGCCGACGGTACCCTCCGGCCGATCCTAGACCTCAGAGGGGTGAACTACTACATCCGCCCCAAAAGGTTCAAGATGGTCACGATACCGTCGATCCTACCCTTCCTACATCGAGGGGACTGGTTCGCCTCCATCGATCTCCGAGACGCATACTTCCATATCGCCATTCGCCCGCAGCACAGACGGTACCTCCGCTTCGCAGTCGACGACACCTGTTACCAGTACAAGGTGCTGCCGTTCGGACTCTCGACTGCCCCAAGGGTCTTCACCAAGTGCATGGCCCCGGTGGTATCCTACCTGCGGACGAAGGGCGCTTCCGTCTTCCCCTACCTCGACGATTGGCTGTTGGTGGCGTCCTGCAAACAGAGACTTTACCACGACGTCCACATGACGTTGTCACTCCTGACCCGCCTTGGTCTACGAGTGAATCCGAAGAAGTCCCACCTCGAGCCGGCGAGGATCTTGGACTTCATCGGGGCGACGCTCGACTCGACCTCCGCCAGGGCGTACCTACCAGAGTCTCGAGCACAAACCTTGATCCGGGCCGCCGCTCACGCTCGTACGGCCCCGACGTTATCTGCGAGAAGCGTCCAGCAGCTCTTGGGCTACATGGCTGCGACGACCGCTGTGACATATCTCGCCAGGCTGAGAGCAAGACCTCTTCAACACTGGTTCGTCCGCATATTCGACCCCCTGCGAGACGAACAGACACTCCGACTGCAGCTGTCGGGAGACGTCCGCTCATCCCTCCGATGGTGGCAGTCGCGACGCAATCTCATGTCAGGGATGCCTTTCCAACAGCCGACACCGAAGGTGACGGTAACGACCGACGCCTCCCTGTATGGATGGGGTGCCCACTGCGGCGATCTCAGAGTCCGCGACAGATGGACCGACGACGAGACCGCTCTCCATATCAACGCGCTGGAGCTACTCGCCGTCTGGAAAGCCCTACGGGCGTTCCGCCATGCCGTGGCGGGGCGCACGGTCCTGATTCTGACGGACAACACCACCGCCGTCTGCTACATCAACAGACAAGGTGGGACTCATTCCACGACCCTGCTCGACATCGCGCTCGACCTGTGGGAATGGTGCATTCGCCTGCACACGCATCCCGTGGCGGTTCACCTGGCCGGGCAGGAGAACACCACGGCAGACGCCCTCAGCAGGGACACCTCATCCCATCACGAATGGTCTCTCTCCGGAGAGGCGTTCAGACTGATTCGGGACCGCTGGGGCGAACCATCGATCGACCTCTTCGCGACCAGGGAAAACGCGAAGTGTCGCCGATTCTGTTCCAGAGCGGGCCACGATCGTGCCTCCATCGGGGACGCTTTCCAGTTTCCGTGGACCGGGGAACTCCTCTACGCGTTCCCGCCGTTCCCGCTGCTCGGCCGGACGATATCGAAGATCCTCGCCGACCGAGCCGACGCGATCCTGGTAGCCCCGTACTGGCCGAGGCAACATTGGTTCGCACCCCTGCTACAAGCCGCGCGAGACGACCTGCTCCGGTTGCCACCGACACCGGACCTGCTCTCCCACTCCGGCGGCCGAGTCCTCCATCCGGACCTGCCACGCCTGGCCCTCCATGCCTGGAGGATATCGCACTAGACGATCCCGTGCTCGGTACCGTCCTCGTCGCGGCCAGGAAGGAATCCACCCGTCGCAACTATCAATACAAGTGGCGACGCTTCCTGACCTTCGCTAACGAGAGGAGTGAGCCGGTATCGCCCGCGGGGCTCTCGACCGTCCTGCACTTCCTCCTGCACCTCCGGCAACAGGGCCTGGCATTTCCATCCCTGAAGGTGTATCTCTCCGCGATCGTGGCATACCAACCGCCACGATCTGCTGCCTCGGCCTTCTTCAGGAACGATACCGTTAAGCGGTTCCTGAAAGGACTTCATCATCTCTACCCGCCGGTATCGCCGCCGCTACCGCCGTGGTCCCTCTCGCTGGTGCTCTCGCAGCTGACGAAGCCGCCCTTCGAGCCAATGGCGACCTCGGATGACAGGCTCCTGACAATGAAAACTGCCTTCCTGGTAGCGGTGACCTCAGCGAGGCGAGCGGGTGAGATCACAGCTCTTCGTTCCGATGAGCCCTTCACGGTCTTCCACAGGGACAAGGTGGTCCTGAGACCTGACATCTCGTTCCTGCCAAAGGTGGTGTCCAGTTTCCATCTCAACCAGGACATCATCCTGCCTGCCTTCTTCCCGAACCCGACGACACCGTTGGAGCGGTCCCTCCACTCCCTGGACGTGCGTCGGGCATTGGCTTTCTACAAGGACAGGACTGCTTCCTTCCGACAGACGCCGCATCTCTTTGTTTGCTATGGGCGACGTCGGAAGGGCCTAAAAGTGTCCACCCAGCGCTTCTCCAAGTGGGTGGTGAGGACTATTGAACTGGCGTATGAGCTCGCGAGGAAGCCTCCGCCAGTCCTGCTTCGAGCCCACTCCACCAGAGCGGTGGCTACTTCTGCGGCCCTCCTGCGAGGAGTTGACCTGCATGAACTCTGCCGTGTGGCGACCTGGTCCCAACCATCGACCTTCGTGCGCCACTACAGGCTCGACTGCCGGTCGCGCAGAGATGCCCGGTTTGGACGTGAGGTGTTGGCTTCCGTGCTGTAGGACCTGACCCGCCGTCCGACCGGTAAGCTACACAGTCTCCTAGTGTATGAAGGCACAGAGACCACGAAGAAGAAGAACAGGTTGCTTACCTGTAACTGTGGTTCTTCGAGTGGTCATCTGTGCCATCATACACACCCGCCCTTCCTCCCCTCTTTCTCAGGTCCCTGTAGGTTCTACGGCGGACGACAGAACTGAGGAGAGACCGTTGCTCGGCGGGAGGAGCATGCGCAGTACCGGCGTGGGGGAGGGGTTCCCGCCAAGCGAACAAGCTCTAGAAGTTTCCGAACGCTACCGCGCAGGCGCTAAAGCTCCTAGTGTATGATGGCACAGATGACCACTCGAAGAACCACAGTTACAGGTAAGCAACCTGTTCTTTTCATTTGTGAAAAATGCATCTTGTTTCTAAACTGCATGAGAGCTCTCTGGACATCATCCTTCCATGTGGCAGCTGCTGAGACTTGTGGGTGTGATTTTTATATTGGATTGCATCCAATGTCTTCTCACAGCTTTATTGTTTCACTTTGCCCAGGGCTACCAACTACCCACCATTTTAAATTCCCTGCAATGCCCTGGAGCAGAACTGTGTGAAGTGGGGAATTGGGGAAACTATAAAGGGCAGGAGAACCTCACAGCCAACCACCCCAAATGCAAATTGAGGTGAGGGAGCACAGGGAGTCTCATCAAGCTCAATACTTTCAAAGTTCTTTTGAACTTGGCATTGGCCCCAAGGGACATGGAAAAGAGAGCAGGTCTGCTTCTTTATCTCTGTTGTGTTCTTCTTTTTGAAGACATGCAGAATTCGCAGCTGGGGCTGATGGATATGCGGCCAGTCTCATCTCACTCCTCCTCCATATTGTCTTGATTTTGTTTAGCAGTGTGATGGTGGTGGTGGGGAGAAATGAAGGCATTGCCTCCCTCGAAAGAAGAGTCATCTCCCCCGATGAAATGTTCCTTCAATTCCCAAATTTCTAGCACTGCAGAGAATGAGACAGTGAAAATTGTAGTGTAGTGGTTTCAGCATTGGACTATGATCCTGGAGACAGGGTTTGATTCCCCACTCAGCCATGGAACCCACTGTGTAACCTTGGGCATGTCACACACTCTCAGCACCAGAAAACCCTGTGATAGGTTTGCCTTAGGGTCGCCATAAGGCAGAAATGACTTGAGGGCACATAGCAACAGCAGTAAGAACTCTTCTATTTGCTTTGTTCTTTTCCCATCGGTAACTTTGCCAGCCCCCCTTTTTTTTGGATGCCTAAACAGTCTTTCTAAATGCTCAGCTGAAGTCTTAAATTCCTGAAATTCTATCAAAATGGCAACAAAAGGAAAATTAGGGGGAGAATTCTTTGCAGAGCAATGTCCTCATCTTCCTACCTCCACTCTTGGCTGTGTTTGTCCATGGAAAGATCATTAGTGAACATTGTTGAAATTGCAAACTACTCTTCAAAGTCAATCCACAATGCTGGGTCAACCCTCAAAAGTGAAAAGATAGTTACATAGAACTTCCACCAACTGGAAAATAGAGTTCTACTTATGCATCCTCCTCTTTCATTTGGCCAGTACTTAATTGTATTGTATTCAGACAATTCACCTTCACTTCCTTGGTCTAGCATTGGACTACACTGAGGTGGGCAACTTTGGTAGGCACAGAGCTAATTTTCTGCCCAGACACTACTTAGTCATGTTCCACTTCCCTATGTTATTTTTCACCAGTCCTTTTCTCTTCCTCTCCAGTTATCTTCTTTTTAGAATGTGATTTCCAAAACCCAAATATGAAGCAATCTCTTCAAGTCTTGGCATTTTGGATAAATGGATGGCCCACATCTGTGCCAGTCAGTTCTAATAAAGGATCCGGCACTCTAAGATGCCATCTTGGCATCAAGTTCCAGATGAAAATATATGGTTCATGGTTTTTATAAGGAGGCACCTTCACATCAAGTTCGTATTTCCATGGTGTGCTACGAAAAAAAGATAAATTATGGAGCTTGCTCTTCTTGGGACAAAAACAAGATGGATTTCAGATCTTCATTAACAGTTAACATGGGCACACACCAAAATCCACTATCAGATCTCTTCTGAATCCATTAACTATACCAGAAAAAATATAGATACAGCAAGTACTAAACAGTGCAAAGCCCTAGATCTGACACATGGATCTTTATAAACAATGGCTGAGATCTTGCATGGCTACAATATGTCTTCTGAGTTGACTCTTGAAACCCACCTTAGAATTCAGCCATCCACACAGAGGGATGGAGTTCTATGGCAGCCACACCAAGGAGTTGTGATAGGACCTTGCAGAGGTCCCAGCTTCTGAAGTAACATCACACTTGCTGGTAGGAGGGGGCTGGACACATCATCCCTCAATGCCCCACTTGCCAGCACTACAGAACTTCATCGCTTGGTGTAGCTGGCTGGATTTTAAGATGGGTTTGGGAGGCATTTATTGTTGTGGCAATGGTACCATGATCACAAATTTGAATAGGAAAGGTTGTAAGTTTAACTTAGAACAACATAACTGACACCAATCTGTGAATTTTATGGAGAGATGCCCCAAATCAACTCTCAACTTTCCAATCACATCTCTCCCCAGCCCATCAGTGGCAGTATAATAACAACGGATTTAGCACATTGTGTTGCTACTGTGGTGCAACCTTCCCCCCATATTACAGGTACAGACTTTCCTGAATCTAAATAACCCTTTATGCCTGTATGAAAGCATTGTATTGGGTTTTTTAAAACTATTTTTGGTCACTTCTAAGGGCTATGCCTTCCCAAAATGATTACAAATAAGAGCAAGAGAAGATATAAAGATATGGTAATAACAACTGAAATAGATAAAAAGTAAATATACTGTTTTTGAGAAGCTGTTCTACAAGAAGCACTGTAATTATTTCAACTAAAGAAAAAAATCTTAAAATCAGGACTCATCACATGTATGGATGGAGCAAGCTGCAGACCAATATGTGAAATCAAGGTACAACCAACCGTAAAGCCCAGTCTCTCTCTTTTACATGCAAACCTAAACAATCTTAGTGACAGGTACTTGAGAAAGATCCCCAAAGCTAATTTTTGAATGTGGAAAAGACTATGTGGAAGAAATTCATCCATCAATTAACCAGGTCTCAAAAGGTTTGAGGCTTTAAAGAGTAATGCACTGAATTGCCTGTGGAAACCTACAAGCGGTGAATACAGCCAGCACCAAATTGGCATTATGTTTTCAAACTTTCAGGGCTCCTAGGCAGCTGCATCTCGTGCCATCTGTAGCTTCAGAGGCAATGCTTTGTATAAGCCCACTTTGGAGTAGCTGAGACCTCATTTGACTGCAACTTGTTATTGGATGGTGGGGCATTTGGAGGGTATCCATGTAAAAAACAAGGCAGCCTGTTTTCCCCCTCTGTTTGCCTTCTTCAGGATGTCTGCTCAGTTGGGCAATCCTATCAAGGCCAGCCCTGCCATTTGGCAGAGTGAGACAATGGCCTCAGCCAGGACGTATCAGGTGTGATGAGAGGACAGGGCGTGATTTCTTGCTTTCTTATCATTGCAATTCCTATCATAGATAGATTGGGATCAGTGGAGGCGAGGGGAGACATTTCTTTTTCTTGGATCGGCTGTAAATTCATCTGACAGGTTTTTGGATCCCGAGCAAACCAATCAGTCAAGCTGCCTAAGATTTGTCCAGCCTAAGTCAACCCATTTCGTAGTCCATTTCCACCCCCACCCCCCATTCCTTTTGTTGGTTCTTTGCCCTTCCTCTTCCTCTTTCTCCTCCTCCTCCTCCTTGCCCTTAAAAACCAGGCAGCAGAACAAGAGCCAGTGCGGAGTTCAAGTCTTAGAAGGAAGCCAGCGGACCCAGAGAGCCAGGAGGAAAAGGGTCGGCCGGCCAGCCAGCGGGACCATGGGTGGACGCTGCTTCATCTTGGCTCTCCCACTCCTTCTCGGACCCTTCCTCGGGCTCTCCCTCTGCGCCAGCCTCTACTTTCAGAAAGAGGAGAGCTGCTACAAGCCGCTCCCGGGAGATCCCCCCTCCCTCCGGTAAGAAAGGGTGGATGATGGATGGGCATTCAGAGAGCTTTGAGAGGCGAGAGGGACTTAACATGTGAAAGATGATTTCCCTTCAAATAGCCACCATGGGGGCAAAAGTATAGCTGCAAGAGGGCAAGGCGAAAGCATTCTTCCCCTACCTCACGGGTCTGTCCTTCAAAGGAGAATTTCCTTCAGTCCCTAAATGTCTAGCGATGCCGCAACTAAAAATCTCAGTTTAGCATTCAGACTTTAGGCATCCAAAGCCAAGGGGTCGGCAGAAGGTAGCAAGGGCATGCAAATACAGGAAACACAGGACTGCAAGGAGTGAACAATTTCCAAGGTCTCCCTCTCCAGATTCCTGGAAATTTCAGAACTGAAGGAAAACTTCATTTTGGGGAGCAATTTTGCCTCTCCTCCTAGATACACTCCTGAATGGGGTGCTGTGTGTGTGTCAGTGAGAGAGAGAGAGAGATTGATTTATCTCTTCTCTTAAGTTGAATTGTCCAAGACAGAATGGAAGAGTGCACTCTCCTGTACCATTAATGGTTGTGCAGGAGAAGTAATTTCAGCAGGTGCCGCTGGTCACACAACCATGTAAGAAGCAGCTCCTCTTCTTCATCACCATTAAAGGTACAGGAGCACTCTTCAATTCTCACTCCAGCACTGAGAATGTATACCTGGTATAGTAAGAAATAGGCCAGGTCCCTGGTTATCTCCTTCCTCCCACTAAAGTAAGTGTTCAGTTCTCACCGAGTGGCAAAAACAACAACAAAAAAAACAACCTCCATTTTCTGCATCCTTTTTGTATAGCAGTTCCATGGACAAGGGGCTTGGACTTGAAGCCAGAGGAGTTGAGTTCACGTTTGTTTGCTCAACCTTAGAGTTATCTGGCTGGGATTTTGGAGACCCCCTTGTTCTCACTGGCCTACATCACATAGTTGTTGTGGGGACAATGTGAGGTCATCTTATCTTGGACTCTGTTGACTATCAATGTGATGAGACTTCCAGAAGAATAGTGGCATATTCGTTTGTTTTCGCAAAAATGACAATAAAACTTCTGGTAGCTCTTCAAAGACTAAGAAGCCTTATCTGACATAAGCTTTTATAGACAGTGGCTCCCTTCTTTGGATCCATGGAGTGCTGTCTCAGTGCCCTGATTTCTATATACTAACCTAGATGTTTCTGTATTTCTGTACTTCTGACAAAGTAGGCTAAAGTCCCCAAAATCTTAGATCAAACAAAACTTGTTTGTCTTTAAGGTGCTATGAGGCTGCACATTGTTGTTTCAAAATGAGCTAAAATAACTTGATTTCATAAGGCTTTGATCAAGGTTCCCCAATGATGTTATGGCAGACAAGATGGTAAACATTAAGCTAAGTGATGCTACTACAGAGAGTTGGGCCTCTCCCTCCAGGAAGATGGGTTTTGGAGTCCTTGCTAACACCAGGGTCAAAGTCAACAGCTATCCAGTGGCATGAGAGAGTTAATTTGTATTCATGACCTTTTGTGATACTTTTTACCTGAGTATGGCAGTCTGTGACTGCATAAAAGATAAGAAGGCTGGGAACAGACTGGGGCAGTGAATTTTAGTAACCTGCTTGCGTAGTTCTCATTGCTGATGGGCAGGAGACGGCTCACACTTCTGCATTTTGATTTTCTCTGTTTGCTTCCATACTATATAACCCTTAGGAGTCCATTTTCCATTGGCCTAGAGGGAGGTGTATTAATATAGTTAACCCAGGTGCCAGCACAGGGAAATTGAATAGCTTAGGTAGGATTAATTTGGGGGCCAGTTTCACCACTGGGTATAAGGGGAGGCGGGACCCCATCAGTGAAAGGGCTGGAATGCTTATCCACTGGTTTACGATCTGCTGCATCATTTACCACCAATAAAGCTTATCTTAGGGTGTTCCTGCATGGCAGGGGGTTGGACTGGATGGCCCCTGTGGTCTCTTCCAACTCTACATTTCTATGATTCTATGATTCTATGACAAGTGTCAGTGTTTGGCACCAAAATAACTCCTGAGGAGGCCTGGAACTACACCGAGTCTTGACACCGCACAGCTACTGTGGATTTGTAACTGATTTGTAACTGATGGACAGAGTGCTTGTCAAATATCCTTGTCACTCGGATGAGCAGTGAGAAGTGGAGTGTCACAGGACAGTGGCCTGGGCTCTGTGTTCTTCAACAGCTCTATAAATGACTTGGATGAAGGAACAGAGAGCATCGTCAAATTTGTAGGTGATTCTAAGGTAGAATGGCAGCTAAAGCCTCAGAAGATAGAATCAGAATTCCAGACAACCTAAACAAAGGAGAGAACTGGGCCAAGACTAGAACAATAAATTTGAACAGGGATAAATTAAAGGTACTGTACTACATTTAGTTAGGAAAACTCAGGTGCATGAATACAGGATGGGTGATGTGACAGCAGTATACATGAAAAGGATCTCGGGGTATTAGCAGGCCTCAAACTAAACATGGGTCAACAGTATGATGCAATGGTGGAAAAGGCCAATGCAGTTCTAATCTGCAGGAAGGGAATTATAATATCCAGATCAAAGAAAGTAATAAAGCAATTGTATTCTGTTTTGCTCAGATCTCACTGAGAGTGTTATGTCAGTTCTGGGCACAAAATTTAACTAGGGCATTGACAATCTGGAATGTTTCAAGAGGTGAGTAACCACAACGGAAAATTTGGTTGGGGTGTTCAGGGAGTTGTTGTCCAGAAAGGTGACATTTCTAAACTCTGGACAAATGCAGTGTATGAATGAACATATGCGTAACTTCACAGATACAGATAAGCTGTTTGATGATCTGGAATTGGAATCTTATCTCCAGCCACCAGCCAGCTGAGAGAGACTAGATTTAGTCATGTATTAGAAAGTGTTGGATGCGGAAACTGCAACAAAATGTTGCAGTGTGATGAGTAGTATGCTGTGCCATTTTCAAAATACGTCATTTCTCATTAGTTGGTCAATATTCAACATCCATTAAACTTGATCATTGAGCTCTTTGTGATTCTTTCCTAATCCTGGTGATACCTCCATTCTGTGTGTGGATGGTGCTTATAGAATGTATTTGCTAATAGTATAGCTTGGAAAAGGTTTTTTTAAACTACAGCTCTCAGAATACCTAGTAAGGATAGCCATGCTGTCTGAGAACAGGGGGAGATGCAGTCAAAAATGACAACTTTTAAAGCTGAGATTTCATGCTAATGCTTGTAAATTTCATAAAAGTTATTCTAAGCATTTTCTGTGGCAATTCTGCAACAAGAACCCAGAGACAAGTCCACCTTGAGTAGTGGTTCAAAAAGTCTATTATTTTCTGAGAGGCCTGAAGAAATATCAGCCTCAAAGGTGATCACAGGAGACTGCTTAGACACAATGTAAATGTCACAAGACCAGTCATGTGGTTGCCACAAAGAGGAAAGATTAAATCAAGACAGTATGATGATAAGAACAGGGGTAGGGAACTGTTAGAGCCTTCCAGACTTCAGTTCCATCAATCTCTTCCCCTTGGTCACGCTGATTGAGAATTCTGAGTGTACAAATCTGAAATATCTAGAGGATCAAAGGTTTCCCAACCTTGAATTAGAACATCTTCTCCTGTTCTCATCCCCTGCAGATATGCTAGATTACGTCTTGTCTCCAGCCAGTCCAATATCTCTGACAGGCAGCAGGTTGGTTGGAGGCTGAGTTAGTGTGTTAGATCAGGACTGGGGAGGCCCCAAGTCAAATCGTTCATAGCCTTAAAGATCTCTAAGTGAGGCTGGACTAGTTGCTGTCTTTTAGCTTAACCTACCTTGCAGGGTTGTTGTGAGAATAAAGGGGGAAAGGGGGAAGCATACACACTGCCTTGTAGGGGGGCACATAAATGAAATAAATAGAACATTGAGAACACTTTGCTCATGAAACATGGAACCAAGGTTTAATCTGTTCACCCTTTTCTGCCAAACAGGACCTACCCTCGGCCGCATGAATATTTGGATATCTCTACATTACCTAAGAGCTGGGACTGGAGAAATGTAAATGGTGTCAATTATGTGAGTGCCACACGCAACCAACACATCCCTCAGTATTGCGGGTCCTGTTGGGCTCACGGAAGCACCAGTGCCCTAGCAGGTATGGACAAGTGGACTACGGGAACTAATTCTGTCCTCATTCACAACTGCAGCATATCCACAGCCCTGTGGAATGTGTCTAGGGAAAGACCTGGGTTTTCTTTCATTGCTCCTTACCTGAACATCAGCTCCCAAATTGCATTTTGAAATCTGCCTTCATTAGCTATGGCTTGCCATGCATAACTGGGAAGATGATGTTGTTGTTTGGGAGGTGGAAGGAGCTCCAACTCTACAACCTCTTTGAGTGCATGGAGTTAAGCCATGTCCAAATTAAGTCAGTTCTCTGCCTGGCCTAAAATTCCCAGAATCCTCCTGGCCAGCTTGGTCACTCATCCAGTGGGTGAATATTTTGAGAGCAAAGTGGAATGGCGGAGTAAGCAGCTGGGATCTACATACCTTCCAGATGAAAGCTGGGACACATGTGGCTAAGCAACAACAGAGTGTGGTCAAGATCGCCAGAGGTATTAATGAGGAAGAATGCTCAACTAGGAGAAGCTGCAGCATTTCCTTTTAGCCTGAGTCTACAGGGAAGGGCAAGATTCTGACCCTCCTCTTCCCCAGCTGAGTTAATTGGGTGCAAAGCAATTCTGCACTTTGAACTCAGTTTGCAGCAATTGAAGCAAACAGGACAAAAAGGAAGAGTAGAAAGAGGAGAAAGAAATTGGGACATTTTAAAAGCAGCTGAAAAAGTGGGAGGGCAAATAATTAATCAGGATTGTTTCTGCCAAATCACGACTGTGGAGGGTATGGATCTGAAGAGAGGAGAAGGAAGGTATTGAACAGGCACCTAGCCTACATGTGAAGTGGGCAGATTTAAGGCTTCTTGTAGCATCTACTTCATTTTTCAGTAGAACTCCATATTCTGCTAATCAGTAGCAAGCGCATAATTGTGTATGTGTGTGAGAGGCGGGGCATTTCCACACTATATTGTTATGGTGCTATTATTCCACTTTCAACATCCTATGGAAGCTTGTGGTTTGCAAAGAATGTTGAAAGTAGAAAAATAGCACTGCAACAGTCTAGTGCAGAAATGGCCAGAGAGAGAGTCAGCATCAGCAGTGGAGGCAACCCTGATGAGCCATATAGTTATGAGTTTTGAAAAGTTACTTTTTTGCAGGGAGAGAAGTGCATAACGCTTCTCTCCTGCACCATTTTCCTGACCTTCCCATTTTATTCTTTGTCAGATCGCATTAACATCAAGAGGAAAGGGGCCTGGCCCTCAGCCTACCTCTCTGTTCAGCATGTTATCGACTGTTCTGGCGCTGGATCTTGTCATGGTGGGGACCACAGCCATGTCTGGAAGTATGCGCATGACCATGGCATCCCAGATGAGACCTGCAACAATTACCAAGCTAAAGACCAATGTATGTGAAGTCAAATTGCAGAGGTCACCTTCCTGCATGAAGCTGATTATAAATAAAGGAAAAAGATTCAAACAGGATCATTCCTTTATCTCAGCCTTATAACTAAACCCGGAATTTACTAGCCTATAATGCCCACCTAAATATGCATTAGAGAGCCAGTGTGGTACAGTGTTTTGAGAACTGGACTATAGCCCTGGAGACCAGAGTTTAATTTCCTGCTTGGCCATGGAAAACCGCTGGGTAATCTTGGGTACATCACACACGCTGAGCCCCAGAAAATGCCATGATAAGTTTGCCTTTGGGTGTCAGAAGTTGAAAGCAATTTGAAGGCACATAATGACAACAAATAGGCAGTGTAATAAAATAAGGGAGGGAGAACAGGGAAGCAAAGAGAGCACACAAACACATAGCTCCTTTCTTGCAATTTGGCTTTGTGTCTGAACAAAGCAATTGTCACATTCTTACAATGCCTGTATGAAGTTGCTTTTGATTATTATCCTTGTATTGCTGTTGATTGAGGCTGAGAGGGAAAGTGGCCTTTTTTTGGATCAGGCCCACTAACAGCGAGCTTGTAGATGAGATGCAGCTTTTAAGGTCATGGTCCTAGTTACTAAACGGCACGTTTCGGGAAGAAGGATGCCCCTTTCACTCACAGGAATACACCTGCAGTATAAAGCTGGCATCAGAGAGCTGTCACACTTACCTTTGGTGAATGATGAGATCTTCTCCGTGATGGGCCAGAATTTTGAATTTTTTTCCCTGCAGAAGTCAAGCAGACTCCTTTTTGTTCCATTTTTAGATGGACTTTGATTATGTTCCTATTCCAGAAATTGTTTTTTCCCTTTGGCTTTCCTGCTCTTTAGTGCAGCTGTGTGCTCTTAATTTTTTAAAGTTTCGTTTTCTTTAACAAAAGAAGCTCTGGGAAATTCATTTGGCAAAGCCAGATAGAAATCATGAAACAAATATGGTTCAGCTCTGGCTTTTATTAAATGGATATCTATGAAGTTAATTTCATTGCAAGATGTCACACTCCCTATTATAAACTTTTCTGCTCATTTCCCCCCATTTATTTTGCAGCATGTGACAAGTTCAATCAATGTGGGACTTGTGTCACTTTTGGACAATGTTATGTGATAAAGAACTATACTCTCTGGAAAGTGGCAGATTACGGCCATGTCAGCGGACGAGAAAAAATGATGGCAGAAATCTATGAAAATGGTCCTATCAGGTAAACAAGAAAAAGTTGCATAATAAATGCAATTATTATGATGCCATTTTCCCCATCTCCTTTATGTTTTATTTTTGTTTTCTTGAAAATATCCAAGGATTCACACCAAAAGATTGCAATTTGTATTATTATATGCAGGACCAGAAATGTTTTAAAAAGATATAAAAATGTACAGAAATGTAGGAAGCTCCTGGATCAAATGTAGAGAATGGTTCCAAATGAAGCTGTTGTTTTCTAACCTCAGTGAGAGGTCCAGTATATTGAAGGGAGAAATAATACTTATTGAATTTCCTGATCCCAATAAGAATTCCAGTGTCCTCCTGAATAAGCCAAACTGCTATCTAGATTATGCTACTTCTGCTTTCCAGCATCATGATCTGCCAAAAATGGCACTGAACATTTTTGTCCCAGCATGATATACTGGCTGGCATTAAAACAAACAAACAAACAAAAGTACCCCAGTCGCAAAAGGCAAAAGTTTTTGCCCCAGTTTTAGTTTTTGTCGCAGTTATTCAGGTTGCAATTCTGTACCTACTTTCCTGGGAATAAGTCTGAACTCAGTGGGTCTTACTTTTGAGTAGAACCATATAGGACTGCATGGCTGATCTTATGGAAACACCAACTGATCTCAAGGGGACACCTAAACTAGCATTTTGTTATACTCTGCACCCTTTTGAAAATAGAACCTGATGGTTTTGACTGGTGTTTTAAATATCTTTTAATTTCAACAGCTGTTCAATCATGTCCACCCCAAAGCTGCATGAATACACTGGAGGACTTTATGAAGAATACAACCCCTCACCTTCTACAAACCACGTTGTTTCCATTGCTGGCTGGGGGATAGAAAATGGAACAGAATACTGGATTGTCCGGAACTCTTGGGGTGAGCCCTGGGTAAGCAGGATACAAGTGCTACTAATAAGATCCTTTTTCTCTTTCTTGTTTTCTAAAGATTCCTGAGGAGTGAGCAGAGTGTAACACTGTCAAACACAGAAGCTGATTTTGAAACAACTAGGGGAAAGTTCCACCGCTACCCCATCCAAAGTCTCCCAGAATGGTCACAGGGTCTGACAGCTGTATGCTGGAGGCCCCCTTGATGTGTCCACAAAGAAATCTCTCAGTATTGGTATACTGCAGAGACTGCTCCTGCCAGCTATAGGACCCCAAGCAAATTTTACCATGGGCATTTTGAGGATGCATTTGCCCTAACAGAATAGAAAGCCTCCTTGTTCCCCATGATGCTCAGGGATTGCACCCAAAACTATGCCAGATGTGGGGGTGCTCTAGTTAATTACTATTGCATTGCTGTCAGTGAAGAAAGGCAGTTAAAAATAAATAGAATATCAGTAACATAAAAACATGGAAAGACTGCTTTCTACTTCCTGTACTGGTCTCTGTGAGCCAGCAGAGCTATGGATGCTGTGGCACAGATCTACCCCTTCATCAGATGCAAAGGACTGGTTAGTAAATGAGAAAGACAAAGGGAATGGAGGTGCTAAGACTTCTAGAAGGGGTTTTAGTGAAAAGGTTTGTAAATTGCAGGAGCAGAGATATTGTTAAGAGAGATTGCAAAGGGAACAAATCTTAGTTCCTGTGGATTGTAGGAAACTGCCCTGCATTGAATGAGACCACAGGTCCATGTAGCTTAGTATTATCCACACCTTAAATGTACCAGATCCCTTCTGATATTGGAAGCTAAGCAGTGTTAGCCCTTGTTAGTACTTGGAGGGGAGTTTGTCAACATATACCAGGTGCTGTACTCTATTATTATACAAGAACAAACTGGCAAAAACTCTTCTAAATATTCTACGCCTAAGAAAATCCTATGAAATTCACAAGGTTTCCACAAGTCGACAGTGGACTTTAAGGTGCATGCACACATGTGTACACCAGCCTTCACCAACCTGATCCTGTTAGTTATTTTGGGCTCTAGCCAGAGTAGCCATTTATTGGAACACTGAAACCTTTAATCCAAAAATCTGGAAGCAGTTGGGTTAGGCAAAAAAGCTATTTTACCCACTGAGTTGGAGTAATTCTCCTGGGTTTCCGTCATTTTACAAAGGTGCCCGGCACTAGATGTAGGATATTCTGTATGCCAAGCATATACTATACCACTGAGTTTTGACTCTGAAAATTTGACTGAAAATTTGATTGATTGATTGATTTATTGATATGCCACCTTTCTACCAGAGTGGGACCCAAGGCGGCTTCCAAAAAAGTTAAGAACATTTAAAACAATTAAAAACATTAGAAAAACATAAAATTATAAAGACCTACAAAAATTTTAGAAACATCTTAATAAACTAAAAGGCCACTTTTTTACATATCAAAAGCCTGCTTAAATAAGAATGCTTTTGCCTACTGGTGAAAGGAGACCAAGAAGGGGATCAGCATAGCTTCCTGAGGAAGGGAGTTCCAGAGAATGAGAACAGTCACTGAGAAGGCTTTCTCTCATGTCCAGACCCAGGTGAGCCTGGGATAGCAGCAAGACTGAGAGAAAAACCTTCCTCTGCAGATCTTAGAGCTCTGGCAGATTTGTATAGGGAGATATGGTCTTTCAAATTGTCTAGACCTAAGCCATATAGGGTTTTACAGGTCATGACCAGTAAAGTGTGAGATGTGAGCCACAGGAGTCTTCTTGATATAGCTTTATTTCTCTCCACCGTTCATGCGCATGCACGTACACATTCTCACACACACATATTTTGCTAATTTAGATTATAAACTTATCAGGACCTATGACTTCGCATTGTTTTGTTTTTTTGGTTGTTACTCTTATTATTTGCTTGTTTTTGTTTATTCTGTTTGCTTATGTTATTTTATAAAGCACCAGGTATATGGTAGGCCATGATAGCTAGTTCCCAGACTCTGTATAAGATAGAAAAGGTTGCTGAGCTCCTTATGATATGCCTAACTAATGTCTCTTAACATCTTGCAGGGTGAACATGGCTGGTTTAGAATTGTGACAAGCACATATAAAGAAGGCAGAGGAGCTGAGTACAACCTTGCTGTTGAAAAAAAATGCTCTTATGGAGACCCAATTCTTTTGTAAATTTGCACTGGCCTCTATTTGCAATTGTGATTTTGGAATGCAAGGACAGTTCCAGTCAATTATCTCTTCTCTTCAATCAGATGAATTGATTTACTGCAATATCAAGGACTAATGGAATGGTAACCTAACTAAGCCCATTCTCCCCTGTGTGCCTACTTGGGCTTTCAGATCTTCAGGGGAGGTTCTTCTGTCATTACCACCACACCCACAGATATGTCTGGTGGCAATATGAAAGAGAGACTTCTCACTTGTTACTCACACTTTCTGGACCACCCTTCCAAACAAAGGATCAACTAGCTCCTTCTTTTGGGGTCCTTCTGTCAGCAGTTGAAGACTTTTTTTTAGTGTGCTGGCTTACTTTTATTTCTTATTTTTTAATAGATAAATTTTAAATTGCTTTTAATTATATTTTTTGCATTTGTAGATTTTTACTGATACATACTTTTTGTCTGTTTCTGTTTTAAATTTTATAAGGTACCTTGCATCCCAGTTCTGGGAAAAGGTATGGTATGAGGAAATAAAATGACAATCATGATAATAGAAGCTGGAGTCCTGCACCATTTAATGTCAAAAATACCTGCTTTTCAAAACCAGAAGCAGATTCCTGGCTGCTTCTGGTTTGGTTGATTTATTTAATTTTACAATTTATATGGTCCCTGAAGGAGGGGGTGGGGGAAAAGCATTGTCTGGAGTTGTCCACTCCTGAGTGATAGGATGAATTACCACCAGCATCCCATGGGCATGCACAAGAGGCCCTGGTAACCATCTCTGGTTTGGACTGAGGAAGTCTTGACAACACAGAAGCCATAATATATTGTATTTTGATGCAATCATATCTGCCCATATCAACTAACTATTGAAAGTCAAAAGGTCTTGTCTAACTTTCTGATTAGTGCTGAAACACACCCGTTCAGAATCCAACATCCCTTTGTTTCAAAAAATATAATCACATTTTCCTTTAACCTGGAGATCTCTGCCCAAAACCTTGAGCTGAGGAGCTCTTTTTATCTTGCACTGGGTTCCTCTTGTATTGTCTTATACTGAGTCACACTTTTGGTTCATTCAACCCCACAACCCTATTTAGAGCCAGAGCCTTCTTTTGACACTCCTCCCTTCCCTCAGCTTTCTTTCATATAAATGACAAAGTATCACCTGTTCCCAGTAAAAGGGGATGAATGCAAACATGGAAAGCTTCCAGATCTTCCACAACTTTTTGCTTTTCTATTAGACATTATATAGAATTAAGCATGACTCCCAGTATACTCTCATATATATATATATATATATACACACACACACACACATATATATATACATACATACATACACACACAAATATCATTCTGTCTCTGAACTGTCTCTAAGCTACATAGTAACTTTCAAACACTTCAGCATATAATGGTAGTTGGCAGCACATGGTAAGGGAACATCCAGGCCTGGGGAATTTGCCAATTATCACACATATCAACAATATGTCCTTGTCATGTATGGGCTTTGTGCCACAAAAGTGCTGTAGCACTTGAAGAATTATTTAATTCAGTGCTTGGTCCATCATGAATTTTTAAATGTAGCATCATGATTCAACTAGAGCTTGGCAAAGCTACTTTTCTGGGCTACTGGTACCAGCATCTTCCAGCCAGGTTCCCCAAAGCCTGTGAGATTCTGGAAGCTGTGCTACAAAACAGTAATGTTTCCAATGTATTAATGCTGCAGAAAGCACATGAGACCTAATGTTGATAGAACATAAAGAAACATGGAATATTTCAAGAGGCAATTGTTACATCTCCTGTCATCTCGGCCTTTTTTTTCTCTCTGCTGGTGACACGAAACACTTTTTGTCAGAGGACTATTTAGTGTAAATACTTGCCAAAGTAAAGAAGAGTAACAATTTTGATTTGTTGTTGTGTGCCTTCAATTTGTTTCTGACTTATGAGGACCATAAGGTGAACCCATCACATTTTTTTTCAGGGCTGAGAGTGTGGGATGTGCCCAAAGTCACTCAGTGGATTCCGTGGCCTAGAAGGTAATTGAATCCTGGTCTCCACGGTCTTAGTCCAATGCTCAAGCCATGACATTTAGTAAGTCACAACTCTTAATGTTCTGTTTGTGTAAGATTTGGGATAATGTGGGACATCCAGATCTATTATTTTTCAGAATTTCAGATATCTACCTTGCATCTCCTCCATATTTTCAGATCTTACTTTATCATGTCATTCTTTGCCTGACTTTGTCCTTCTCCTCCACAGTTATCTTTTTGTTGGATCATGAATTCCAAACTATTAATGGGGAGCAAACTTTTCCCGTCTTGGCCATTTGGGCAAAAATGGATTTCTCACAACCGTGTTGACTGGTTCTAATAATGGATCCAATAGTCTGATGTACCATCTTGTCACTTAAAACTCATATCCAAGGAATGTATTGCCGTGCTTTGTATAGGAAAGTGCAACAAAACCACCAGGAAATCACAATGCTGTAAAGTGAGCTGTAAAAAACCAATCATCAAACCTGTTTTTCCTAACACAAATGGGTCTCAAATCCTCCTGAACATTACACAGGGATGTCTCAAAACCAACCTCAAATGACAGAGCACAGCTGAATCTATCAATTGCACTATAACAGTTACAGACCTGGCTGCACCACTGCGGTAGATGGTAAGAAAACTTAGGTCTGATCACCCTTCTGGTTAGTTACTCTGATTGAGAGACAGCCATCACTATCTTCCATATCACTTCTGTGTCTGACTTATTCCCTTCAGTAGAAAAATATCTGGATTTAGCACATTGTATTGCCCTGCTGCAGGTTTTACGGCCAAGTACTGGAAGGCAGTACACGGATTTGTGGGATTTTCTGCTTCCAGTGCCAGAGTGGTGTCCTAGTTTTGAGTGTTGGGCCATTTCCGCACTAGATTGTTATAGTGCTGTTACTCCACTTCCAACATCCTACAGAATCCTAGGGTTTGCAGTTTAGGGAGGGGCCCCATTAGTCCACTTTCCACATCCTATGGAATCCTGGAGTTTAGGGCCCTCCCTAAACTGCAAACCCCAGGATTCCGTAGGATGTTGGAAGTGGAATAATAGCACTATAACCGTCCAGTGCGGAACGGCCTGGGCCTGGGAGCCCAGGGACATGGAAACCAACTGGATGCCCTGAGCAAGTCACACCCTCTCAGCCTCAAAGGAAGGCAAAGGAAAAACCCCTCTGAACAAATCTTGCCAGGAAAACGCCCCGAGAGGGTCGCCGTTCGCAGGCGCCCCACAGGAAGCCCCGCTGCTCGCTTTGGCCGACTTCAAGGAGGGGCCTTTGCCGCCCTGCTTTGGCCCGCGAATGGTCCTTTCGGCCAGCCGTGATTTCCTCCGAGGTTTCGCAACTCTGGACAAACCCCGCCGCCTGCGAGCAAAGGCCGCCGAGCTCCCCGCTTTTGCCGCCTCGACCTTCGCTTCGCTGCCGGGGCTCCTCCCTCCGGCTCGCCCATAAAAGCCGCGCGGCGGGGCCGGAGTCAGCGCTGGCGGTCTTTTCCCTGCCTGCCGGCGATCCCGCCCGAGTCCCGCCCGAGTCCCTCGCGAAACGCCGCAGCGGCCGAGCCGGCGCTTCTTCTTGTGGCGGGACCATGGCCGGGCGCTCCCTCCGGCTGCCTCTCCTCCTCCTCCTCCTGCCGCCCCTCCTCGGGCTCTCCCTCGGCGCCGGCCTCCACTTCAGGGAAGGGCAGAGCTGCTACAAGCCGCTGCGGGGCAAACTCGCCTCCCTCCGGTGAGAAACGGCGGGCGGAGGGGAAACGCCGGCCAGGGAGGGGACGGCGGGGCGTTTGGGGGGCAAGGAAAAAAAAAATTTCCCTCATCCTAATGGAGGCGGGGCTGTGGCCGGGAAAGGCGAGTCAGATGAACTGCTTATTCGCCCCCCCCAACAAAAAGAAAGCGTAGCAAAGGAGTTTAGGCCGGAGTCCCCGGTCACCCCCGTCCGCGGCTTCCTTCCGCCGTTGGGGAGGGAAGGAGGCGTTCATTCCTCCCCGGCTGAGGCGAGGTGAGGGGGGAAAGGACGCCGCCTTTGCGACGGTCTCGCGCCCCGGCTTGGGCAGCGGGGGAGGGGAGCGCCGTCGTCGTCGTCGTCTCCTCACGCGAGGGGGGAAGGCCGCTCTCCGGCTCCTTTGGCGCCAAGTCAACAAACGCCGCACCCAGTCCGGAGGGCAGCTGCAGCATCAAGAGAATCTCTTTCTTTGAACGGCCACCTGAAGAGAGGCCGTCCGTGGTTGGCCCCGAAGCCTCAGCGGTGGCGGGCTTAGGTTTCTGAGGGCCTTTCCGCACTGCACGGTGATAATAGAATCATAGAAATGTAAAGTTGGAAGAGACCCCAGGGGCCATCCAGTCCAACCCCCTGCCATGCAGGAACACCCTCAAATCAATCCCGACAGACAGCCATCAAGCCTTTGCTTAAAAACCTCCAAGGAAGGAGACTCCACTACACTCCGAGGCAGCAGATTCCACTGCCGGACAGCCCTGACTGTCAGGAAGTTCTTCCTGAGGTCCAGGTAGAATCTCCTGATAGCGCTATTGTTCCGCTTTCAACCTCCTGTGGAATTCTGGGGTTCCTGGTTTACTGAGGCCAAAGAGCTCTCTGGCTGAGAAGTCTAAAGGCCCCTCCCTCAATTGCAAAACCCAGGATCCCATAGGATGCAGAACCGGGAATAACAGCGCTATAACAGTGTAGTGCAGAAAGGCCCTTAAAGAGGGAAGCTGAGCAGAGTCAACCCTGGATAGTTGGTTGGGAGAGCGCCCAGGAGCAGCAGGTGCTGGAGGCTATATTGCAGAGGAAGGAACTGACAAAGCCTTGCCTAAGGAAACCCTGTAAAATTCATGGGGTGCTAGAAATCCACAAGCACGCACATAGGGGCTTTTGGGGACCTGCCTGTTCCTGCAGGCCTAGCCCACAGACCTGTCGGGCAGGGAGAATTGTGAGGTAACCTCATCCAGGCTGCCCTGACCCTTTGGGATAAAATGGGCTTCTTATAGCTCTGCAAGGGGGCAGGACGACTGGATCCATCTGGAATCTAGGTTCTATGGTGGGCATAAATCCAATTGCCGGTCCCAAGTAGTGTAGATCCATTCAATTTGTGGGACTTACCTTGGTGTTGGATTTACCAGTCAGCAATGGATTCAGTGGGTCTGTTCTAACTGGGACTAGCAGCTGTTTTAAAAGCTTCTGGAAAGTATAAAAGTACTATATTTTTGTTGACTTTGTGATTGTTTAAATTGTTTTTAACTCAACTGTGTTCTCATAGCATAA
The DNA here is from genome assembly GCA_948474755.1 of Ctenosaura bakeri. Lineage (NCBI taxonomy): Eukaryota > Metazoa > Chordata > Lepidosauria > Squamata > Iguanidae > Ctenosaura > Ctenosaura bakeri. The sequence goes on from CAOLHI010001406.1 coordinate 188,805, forward strand.
TTTTTTAAGTTTTTCTGTTTACTGTTTGTTCTATTTATTGTCATTTTATTTATTTAGTCTGTTATTGTTGTTGTGCTTTGTAGTCTGCTTATTTATGGCAACACTGTCCTAGGGTTTTTCTTGCAAGGTTCTTCAGCAGAGGTTTGGCATTGCCTTCCTGTTAGGGCCCAAGCCATGTGACTTGGGCAGGGTCGCCCAGTTGATTTCCATGGCTGAACTGGCATTCGAACTCATGCCTTTCAGAGTCCTAGTCCAACACTCAGACCAGTACACTGCCAGTTCACCTAATTTTTATTTATACCCTTAAAAAAACACCCCACCTTTTTTATTTGCACCTTTCAAATACTGTGTGCTGTCTTGAGCCTGGGACGTTTGGGAAAACAGGACATTTTCCAGATGTTTATGGGAAGGGTGGTAGGAAGCACATGTGTTTCTAAATATGGGGGGCGGATTCTCAATTTCTGTCTTATAAGACTGGGAGAGGAATATTGCCTGAAACCTGGAAGATCTTTGTCAACTCACTGCTGACCATACTGACCTAGGAAACAGCCTATGTATGAAAACTCAGGTTCAGTCGCTTGACTTACGAAGCCCTAAGTGATACTTTTAAAACACACACACAAACACAACTTTTCCAAGCTCTGGCTATTAGTATACAGAATTGCACACTGGCAGTTGCAAATTTCAACTCCTTTGAGCATTGAACTACAGCTCCGGAGACCAGAGTTCAAATTCCTGCTTGGCCGTGGAAATCCACTGGATGGCCCTGGGCAAATCACACTCTCTCAGCCTCAGAGGAAGGCAAAGGCAAACCTCTGAACAAAACTTGACAAGAAAACCCCATGATAGGTTCACCTTCTTGTCACCATAAGTGGGAGATGACTTGAAGGCATACGATAACAATCTCCCTTTCAGTCCATTTAGAAGTGTTGACGTGACCCAAATACTCATTTTAGTTATTCTAAGCATTTTTCTACAAACGGCAGGTCAAATTCCCACCTTAAGGTGCAGTCATGTGAGGGGTCTGAAGAAATACCAGCCTTCAGGGTGATCACAGGACTGCTGAAAAAAATGCTGAGGTTGCAGGAGCAGTCATGTGATGGCCAGCCAGTAGGAAAGGTCAAACTATGCCAGATAAGAAAACTGGTAGCTATCTGCATATTTGGGGGCCAGTTCCATAGTCTTTTACCATTGGATGTGGGCTGAGGATATGGAGAGTTGAAATCCAAAACACTTAAGAGGGCTAAGGGTCTCTGCCTTTAGATTAGAGTCCTGCCCAGTCTGGGGCCTTCCCCCAAATTATTTATTAGTTATGGATATCCCATGTTTTTCCCAAAAGTGAAGCTCAAGGTGGCTCACAAACTTTTAAAAAGATGCAAATAGAAACAACAAGTTATAGTATTACTGTACAACACAAACAGATTTCAGCTGAACATTAGGAGGAAGTTCCTGATGGTAAAAACTGTCTGAGAGTGGAATACACTGCCTTGGAGTGTGGTGGAGTCTCCTTTGGAATTTTTTAAAATATGGGCTGGATGGCCATCTGTCAGGAGTGCTTTCACTGAGTATTCTTGCATGGCAGGGGGTTAGACTCAATTGTAATTCTAAAACAATAATAAAATAAAGGGCAATTTAAAACCACTTCAGTAAAGATAGAAAAGAAATATGATTAAATGCAAAGGTTAAGATCCTCATCCTCAGTAGCCACTAGTTTGCCAAACTCTGAAAAAAAGGGGGGGGGCTTGCTGGTGAGTGCGGTGTCCTACCTAGCCTCCAGTGGAAGGGAGTTCCATAGACTGGGAGCAGCCACTGAAAATCCTCTCTCATTGAACGTGCCACTTAAGAGTGCTGAAACAGAAAGGAGGTCTCCTCTGAAAAAATCCCAGCAGACTTGTGCTGTCATGTAACATCCCTCTACAGAGAGCACTAGCTTTGTGGAAAAATAGATCAGTATGTCAGTCTGGGACGGGGGAAGGGAGCTGATTCAAATTTTAACTCACTCAGGAGGTCCCCAGCGTGACCGTGAGCTAGTCACTCTCTTTAGTGTAACCTGCTTTTCAGGGTTGTTAGGATAAAGTGGGAAGCAGAGAGCCATACACACTGCCTTCTGCTCCTTGAGGTTGTATGTAAATAAGATAAACAACGTGGAGAAACAGTAACCTACCTCTTCCTTACTAAATATGGAACCAGGATTTAATCTGTTCACCCTTTTCCTGCCAAACAGAACCTACCCTCGCCCCCATGAATATTTGGACATCTCTGCATTGCCCAAGAGCTGGGACTGGAGAAACGTAGATGGTGTCAATTATGTGAGCACTACTCGGAACCAACACATCCCTCAGTACTGCGGGTCCTGCTGGGCTCATGGCAGCACCAGCGCCCTGGCAGGTAAGACTGAGTGAGCTAGAATTGATTTTGGTCTTGTGCAGGATTATAAAATGCACACAGCCTTGTGGAACATACCCAGGAGAGTGTCTGAGTTTTCTTTCCTTGCTCCTTGCCTTACCTGTGTGGCAATTCACAAATTGCCTTTTAAATCTGCCATCTTTCATTTATTGTGGTTTGCCAGGAAAGACATTGGCCAATATTCTAGCTCAGCTAGTTTGTTACTTAACTACCTTTGTGCATAGCTAGGTAGCATCTGCCAGCTTGCTTCCTGTCCTTGCTTACCAGTCAGAAGTCTCTGTGATCAACAATAGGGTCTTTTCTCTTGTTGATCAGGGTACAACAGACTGATGATTTCACCCACCGCCCCACAAGTGATCTGTGACACAGCAGTCAGAAACAAGATCCTTGTTGCAATTCTTCATTGTACCAGAGATTGCTCGCTGGAGGAGTGGTGGTGGTGGTGGAAATGTCAGTATGCTGCATTCCAGTCAGCAGAGAATAGACCACCATTGCTTACAGCAGCTGCTGCCTTTAAGCCAGCAATGGGGGGCTTTTCCAGTCCTTCCATATTCCCTACACTACATGAACCTGTCAGGTTTTATGAATATGAATAGCTCAGGTTACACATTTGTAAGTGCAATCATGGATTCCATCCATGGTTGCGGGGGGGGGGAGTTTCAAATCAGAAACCTCACTAGATGTGTGTAGTTAGTTCTAGGTAGCAGTACCCATCTGCTTTATAATATGTAAACATATGCATATGAATGAAATTGGACATTCGTAAAGATAGTCTGGAACCGCTAATTTTATGGTCTTCAACTCAGTGGACATGTTGCCTGTGGGATTCTGGGAACTGCAGACCAAAAGATTAAGATTAAAGATTAAAATTGAGATAAAAAAATTAAGATTTAAAGCTCTGCTGATAACTCGTGCTTTGGGTTAATATTGTAAGAACAAAGTGACGTAACTGGGATGTGACTGAAAAAGTAGAGGACTGTAGCAAGACAGCAGCTTTGATTTGAAGAAAGGGGAAGGAAGTGAGGTAAGCATAGAGCAAGCATCTGCTCTACAGCTGAAGTGGGCTGAAACTGGACTTTTTGTGGCATCTACTTCTTTTTTTTACTAGACTTCTGAGGTTTAGTAGTCAGTAGCAGGTGCAAACTAATTGTGTGTGGGGTAGCAATAATGTCAAGTACCACTCTCACCCCTCAAGTAATCCATTGTGGCTGCAGTTCTACATCCTTTCAGTGTAACATAAATATAGACTTGTAGCAGTGTAGCATAAATATCCACACTAGCATTATGCAAACTGGATGTAGAATAGCAGCATAGTGCAACAAAGCCCATGCATAAATGTGTATTGCACAACATGCAGTGCATAATGATGAAGCACGTGAATGGGGGTGCCAGCCACAGGACTCTGTGTTTTGTTACAATCCCCTTTGTGAAGTGTCTAATAATTCCCTCTGCATGTACAGCACAGCTTATGCATATGTACATCGCTAACAGGATGCCAGCCTATGTAGCAAATACAGGCCTGTGTTCAGGATGCCAGCCTGTATAGCCAAATACAGGCCTTTGTTCAGGATGCCAGCCTATATAGCCAAATACAGGCCTATATTCAGGATGCCATCCTATATAGTCAAATAAAGGCCTATATTCAGGGGTTGGAGAAGTTACATTTAGAACTAAAAATCACAGAATCCCATAGCCAACATGGTCAATGTCTGTACTAGCTAGGGAGCTTTGGGAGTTGCAATCCAAAAGAGTAAGTTCTCCTATTTTGAGAGTTAAGATGGACATGAAAATCTTAAAATTCTGCAGTAATGCCTGTAAGCAGTGCACACCATCCCTAGGGACATTTGGAAACAGTTCCTGATTGTGAACAAGGAACTGCTGTACTCAGGTCTTGAGGCCACAGTTCAGTCATCCGCCCTGCCTCCCACCACTGGAGGGGCAAGACTTCGGAAGGAGCTTTTTCTTGAACCCTGTGGGGCAGATGGGTGGGTTGTCATGCCAGATTTAGCACACGGAGTGCTGGTTCCTCATTTATGTCCTCAGTTGCTTATTTTTGTTCAGTTGCATGCTGTGTTTTCCAAGGATATTAAAAACATGAACTCTTGGCCAAACTACATGTAACTGAAATAATTGCACGCTCTTCATCTGTTTAACCCTTCCTTCACTTTTGTCTCTTCTTCAGTCGTTTTGTTTGGCAATTTAGATTATAAGCTCCTTGGGACAGGTATCAGTCCCTTTGTCTTGTAAATTACCATGTATGTTTAAAATGTTATTTAGCAATAATAATATGTAGAGATCTGGATCTGCTGATGTTCCTCTGAGAGAAATTACTCTTTGGAACTATAGCACCTAGAACCCCCCAACCATCATGCCCAGTGCCAATGCTGACTAGGAGACTCTGAGAGTTGCAGTCCGAAAATGTAAATATTTTAAAATTCTGGCAAGAGAACAGGTATCTCCTACCCCTTGTCTGATCCAATTCAGAAACCAAGGGGGATATATATAAATAATCATGAAATCACCAGAAAGTTCAGTTGAGGATTTCCCATATTTCGTTGTTATTATTTCTTGACAATTGGACTTTCACATATGGTGAACCTGCAAATAAGAGACCTCTGAGATCCCTGGTCATTAGCTGCTCTGCTCAGCTCTTGCAAACTCGGGGCCTTGGATTCCTTGGTTAAATCAATCCACCTATAATGTCAGCTTCTTCTTTTCCTACTGCCTTCCATTGTACTGAGCATTATCATGTTTTCCAGTGAGTCATGTTGCCTCATGATATATCCAAAGTATGATAGTCCCAGTATAGTCATCATGGCTTCTAGTGAGAGCTCAGGCTTTATTTTCTCTAAGACTCATTTTTTGGTTTTTTAGCAGTCCAGAGAACTCTCCTCCAGTGCCACATTTCAGATGAGTTGACTCTCTTCCTGTCAGCCATTTTCACTGTCCAGCTTTCACATCCATACATAGAAACCAGAAATCCTGTAGCTGGGATTATTCTGTCAGTTGTTTAATGATAGGTCTTCGAATATGGCACTTGAAATTCCCATGTTACCTGTAGCTTATCTCACAGAATGTCGAAGAGCTCTAGTTTGAGGTTGTTTCTTTTTGTCTCTCAGATCGCATCAATATCAAGAAAAAAGGTGCCTGGCCCTCAGCTTACCTCTCTGTCCAGCATGTCATTGATTGTGCTAATGCGGGATCATGTGAAGGAGGAGACGACAGTGCTGTTTGGCAGTATGCGCATGACCATGGCATCCCAGATGAGACCTGTAACAATTACCAAGCAAAAGACCAACGTGCGTGAGCTCAAAAGTAGAGACTGCTTTTCTTCTTTTTCCTACACAAAGCTGGTTATATATAAAGGAAAGAAATTCAGATGGCGTCATTTGTTTATCGTAGCTTTTGCAAATAAATCCTACTGGCCATACTTATTGGGCTGAGGCCCTTTTGTCTAATAACGTAAGAAAGAAAAAAAAATCAAGCAATGAGCATGAGTAATCATCATCCAATTTGTGACAAATGCCAAATATGTGAAGTTATTTCAGCATTCTTGCTACCTGATCAAGATGATAAGGATTGTTGTCTAAGTCTGCTGGGAGCACCAGTTTGGGGAAAGCAACATTCTTTTTCTAATGGCAAACAGTTCCTCTTGGCTGTTCTTACAGAGCCATGGAAATAAGTCTTTGTTGTTGAGTGCCTTCAAGTCATGTCTGACTTATGGTGATGCTAAGGTGAACCTGACATTGGGTTTTCTTGGCAAGATTTCTTCAGAGGGGGTTTGGTGTTGTCTTCCTCTGAGGCGGAGAGAGTATGACTTTCCCAGGGTCACCCAGTGGATTTCCATGGCTGAGTGCGATTTCAGACCTTGGTTTCTCAGAGTCTTAGTTCAAGGACTCTGTTGCTAGGATCAGAGATGGACTTACTGGCAGTGGTCCACACATGTGGAGATTGTCCTTGGGGAGGTCAAGCAGGCACCTTCTTTTTTTCACTTTTAGATGGCATTTGATAATACTTCCATTTTGTAGGTTATTTTTGTTTTGCTTCTATAATGTAGGATGGTTTGGAATGCTTATTTTAGAAAGTAGGGTACAAATAATATAAAAATTATGACAATACAGCAACTTCTGTATAATGATTTTTCATTTCCTGTTTTTTTTTTGTTGCAAGATAGACCGTATACTGTCTGATACACTTTTCTGTTTGTTTATTTTGCAGCATGTCAGAAGTTTAATGAATGTGGAACATGTGTTACTTTTGGAGATTGTCATATAATACAGAACTATACTCTCTGGAAAGTTGCAGATTATGGAACAATCTATGGGCGTGAGAAAATGATGGCAGAAATCTATGAGAATGGCCCCATCAGGTAAAGCAAGATACAACTGCGTAATAACCAACTATGATCTGTTTGTTCTTGCTTTTCTTTAAGACAGTATCCCAAACTAAGACCATTCTTCCCCCTTGTGGACTATACCTGTTCTTAAAATCAAGTGATACAATTTTTTTTGGTCAGCTAGAGTTATTTCAACTTTCCAAATAGAGTCTGCAATTATAATTTTGCTCTGTTCAGAAGCACATTCAGTTTGTAAGTTTTATAGCATATAATGTGTCAAAATCCACTTTTAGCCACATTTCTGACTGTGGTTCTTCAGGCAGATCTGACAACAGATGAGACCTTACAGTAGATTCCTGTTTACTACCTAAGTCATTCTCGGTTTAACAACAACATTTTGACATGTTTGTTTTCTTATGAAAATAATTTTGACTGCTATTTAGATAAAAAGGTTCCCAAGATTGAGCTTACTGGATCTCTACCAGGCCTTTTAAACAGCCAAATAAGTTTATTTAAATTGCAACCACCTCTTTAAGGCCATTTCCGCACTAGATTGTTATAGCACTATGATTCTACTTTCAACATCCTATGGAATCCTGGGGTTTGTAGTTCAGAGAGGGGAATTGAGAATTCTCAACCAAAGAGCTCTTTGGCCTCAGGAAACTACACTCCCCAGAATTCCACAGGAGGTTGAAAGTGGAATAGTAGCACTATAACAGTGTAGTGCGGAAATGGCCTAAGAATCTTTAACACTATTCTTAAAGACTGGAAACCCCTTATGACTTTTTGTTGGGGGGAAAAGACAATGGCCTGGTAACTTATTAGAAAGAGTTAGCTATTGAAAGAAAGGAGTTTGTTGTCATTTTGGAGAGAGAGGTATGAATAACTGTATGCATATATAACTACCAAAAGGAAGATCAGTTGACAGTTATTTTTCTTTTTTTTCCTCCCTTTTTTCTCCTCTTCTTACCTCTTTTTCTTTATCTTTTCTGTTTCTTCGTAATTCTGTAACTCTTGGTAACTTTTAATGTGTTTTAAACATCTTCTTAGTAAAATTATTTTAAAAGTTATCTTTAAGACACGTTGCTGTCACATTTCATGATGCCCTAATTTGCTAAAGAAAGCAATTGGGATTACCAGTCAATTTTTATTCAGTCTCTTTAGACTGTAGTTTTCTACTCAGTTTCCTTGGACTAAGCCTCACCGAACTTGGAAATGAGATTCCACCTAAACATGAGCAAGAACTTCCTGACAGTTAGAGTTGTTCGACAGTGGAATATGCTGCCTCTGAGACCCTTTCCGCAACTCACCCATTTTCGGCACTGGGGTGCGGTGCTCGCGCAAGCAGCCTCCAGAGAGAAGCTCTCGCTTCCCAGCTTCTTCGGCTCCGCACGAGCATCCTGCTCACATGAGAGCCCTGCCTCTTCCTTTCACAGTGCAGCCTGGGACCTTCCCAGGCTGCACTGAGACAGGAAGTACAACTGGCCTGGCTCCTGAGGCTCCACACGCAAGGTAAGTGCGTGCGGGGCCCCAGAGTGATCCGCGATTGTGCAGCAATTCAGCTTCAAGTTGAAAATGAAAAAATGCGTGTGCGGTCCGTGTCAGGCCCTGGAGTGTTGCGTAAATATGAGTGCGTTGTGTGGACCGCTCTTCACATTTGCGCGACGCTCAAGAGGCCCTTTCACATCGAAAATGCTGTGCGAAAAGGACCTGAGTGTGGTGGAGTCACCTTTGGAGATTTTTAAACAGAGTCTGGATGGCCATGTACTGGAGGTGCTTTTGAGTGTATGTTCCTGCATGGCAGGGAGTTGGACTCAATGTCCATTGTGGTCTCTTCCCACTCTGTGTTTCTATGGCCGTTTCTGCACTAGCCTGTTATAGTGGCCGGCCCCTCCCGAAACTGCAAACGCCAGGATTCCAGAGGATGTTGAAAGTGGAATCATCGCGCTATAACAGGCTAGTGCGGAAATGGCCTGTGAACTCACTCGGACATATTTTTGTGTAGTCGCAGATGGGATAATCCTATGGAAGCACCAGCTGATCTCATTGGAATACTTGTCACAGTGTTTTCTCATACTGTGCATGAGTTTGCATAATACGTAAGAAAACAAGTGGTTTTTTTATTATTCTGATAACTCGTTTGAAAACTTTTGAACTCTGAGCAGGTAATGAAAGCCGTTGGTTTTGATTAATGATTAATGTGTGAATTAACATGATATCATTTAAAACAGTTGCGGCATCATGGCCACTCCAAAGCTGGATGCATACACTGGAGGAATTTATACAGAATACGAGCCCTCGCCTTTTATAAACCACATAGTCTCTGTTGCTGGCTGGGGAGTAGAAAATGGAATAGAATATTGGATTGTGCGGAACTCTTGGGGTGAGCCCTGGGTAAGCAATAGAAAGAGAACCCAAACAAAATTCTTCTCTTCATCTCATTCTCTCTTTCTTCCCTCCTCTAAAGACTTGTGATACATGACCACTGTGTACATTGTAAAGTTTGGACGCTCAGAGGCTGGCATCCTGATAGTGACATATAGAGGCAGAAGTCCACCTTATGTCTGCATTTGTGTTTATTTAGTCAAGTTGGTATTTGTGAAGGTTGGTATTCCTTCCTTCCTCCACAACAACCAAAGCCTCCTAGACTGTTGCAGTCTCCCCATGGCCATTTCATGACCTGTGGAGGGCAGAGGGGATTGGAGAAGCATCTGGCTATGTCCTTGTAGTTAGATGCAAAATGATTATGTCATTTGTGAAGACTTCCAGAGGATCCTGGCAGACCTCAGCAGGTGATAATAGTCATTCTGTGTGTGACTATGAAGACACAGCCAGGTACTTCTCCAGTTCCACCCCAGCCATGCAGTGGCTATGCAGGGATGTGCAGCAGCTCCACAGTAAGTTTGGTGACTTTTGAATGGCCAGCTGTAATGTGATTGTGCATTCAGAACTAATATGTTGCTCTGTGCTATACAGGATTACAGCCCCCCCCCATATATGTGTGTGTGTGAGAGGGAGAGAGAAACAGAGAGAGAAAATTGCATGGAGGGCATAAGATGCAAAGGATATGGTGAAAATGTTAGGAGAGAGAGTTCTGCTAGTGGGTTGGGACTTGTATTCTTGAAGCCTCCTTGATAATGCCCACAGTAGGGTTCCCAGGTGTTGGCAGAACACTTTCAGCAGAGGATGTTCTGTGGGCAGGCTGAGAATGGACTCAGATCTACAGACTGGGAAGCCCCTTCTCCCAGCATGGTCTTGCGTTCCATTCAGAAAACAATTTTTTTCTGAAAGTCCCTACAACTTTTTTACAAGAATCTCCTCCTTAATACAGAGTAAAAGTTACAGGAGAATTTTGGTTAGTATAGAGTAAAATCTATTAGAGTCAAGGATCCTGCCCAGACAAACTGATGCCTAAATTCGATTGTCAGTTCCCAAACAGAATAGATCCACCAACTTAGTGAGAACTTTGTAAGTTTACTCCTATTCAAGTTTCACTGACTCTAGTTGGGATATAAGCAGAAATAGTTTTCTGCACAAAGTGTGTCCAAGCCAATAGTAATAATAACCTGTCTAGCTAGTGCATTGGAATATTTTTATGTGAGCCTGCTTGTGGAAAATAACCATACTGAACCACCTCCTGTGTGCTACATATTTTGCCATTCAGCGGGGACACAATTGCAGAACAAACTGTCCACAGAAATCTGTCACTATTCGAGAGAGAGGGATGTGTTCCTTCCCACCAAAATATATTAGGATGTGTTCCCTCTGACCAAAATATATACACAATTTAGGCTTGTTGTGTAGCTACCATTTTAAAAAAACTTGAAAAATTTGTAGCCACAGGCATACTCACTGGGAGATTCTGAGACTTGTAGTGCAAAGCTTTTTGGGGCTTTCCAGGACATGTAAGAACTACTATGCCTACATAACTAATGCAACTTAACATTTTGCAGGGTGAACGAGGCTGGCTTAGAATTGTGACAAGTACGTATAAAGGGGGAAAAGGAGCAGACTACAACCTTGCTATTGAAGCACAGTGTACTTATGGAGATCCAATTCTTCCATGAATCGGCCCTGCCATCTGTGTGATCATCGTTTTGGAATGCAACGACTGTTCCAGCCAGTTGTCTCTTTTTTTTCAAAGGGATGAGGTGATTTACCGCAATATCAACTAATGAAGGACTTAACGGAATTTGGCATCTAATTGAGACTTTCCATGTTTCCTGTGCTAATAGTTTTTTTGCATGCATCTTTTTTTAAAATCAGGGCTGTCTATAAAACAACCAAATGAACTACTCGTACTGATTGCACTATGAGAGGGCACAAGAGTGAGCAATCACCTTTGTGAACCTCAGTTTATTGTGATAAATTTCTTTGTAGCTAAATCTCAAACTCCAGTATTTAGAGGGTTTGAGGGAGAAGATTTTTGCACATATTTATAAAACCTTGTGGCCTGTGTCTGAGCTGTGTTTCAGGTTAAGCTCAGTCTTAAGATGCCAATAACTAACCTGGAGCAAGACAATCCTTGCTTTTGTAATTCCTTCTTCCCTGCACACTTGATGCAAGAAGTTGCCTTTTCTTCAGCAATTGTCAATGTATTTACTTTTGTCTCCTTCAGGTTTCAAGTTATTGACACACTGTGTGTGTTGAGGGTGGCAGGGGCCAGAGACAATGTGGAGAAGGAAAAACATGGGAAGTCTCTGGATTTTCTTTGTCTGTCTAGTGCTGCAGTGGCTGCTCAGGGCCAGATTGGATGTTTTTTTCTATGTATCTTTAAAATCCACATCTTGAGCTTCCCTTTCTGTACTGTTTCAGATGAAAGCAGTTCCATGTACCCCAAGCTGCCCCTCAAATCTGTTTTATACTGTTTTCTCTGCTGAAAATTACCTCCCATAATTATTTGTAAAAAATAGCTTTGTGGGAAGTGGCAGTGGTGGCTTCTTAGTGGGCAAAAGGCTGCAGCCTGAAGAGACCAAACTGGCCTCCTGCTCCATGGCCCTAATCTGCCCTACTAGTCCTAACCAGAGCTAGTAGATGCTTTGAGATTTTTTTTTTTAGAAGTAAAAATGGCAGCAACATTCCAAACGTGTGATGCAAAGATACTTCTAAAACCATGTTTGTTTGGGTCAGTTAGAAGCAAGACTACACGTAAAAGGGAGCAACTGTAATGTAGTGCAGACTAGTGGCAACATCCCATATTTAGAAGAAAGTGTTGCCATTACCATCACATTATTTGTCTCTTTATTTCAATGCCCAGATGCAGCTGCTAATTAAATCAACTTGGTGCAGGGCTACACCAACGGACTTATCTGACTCCTGCAGTCTTCATTCTGCTCCCCTAGTCTCCAAGCATATCTGAACCTATCTGGTTCCAGAAGCTATAGCAGCCAGCCTAACCCTAAACTAGCTGCGTGCAGCTGTTAATGTGGCAGAAATCCAACATTCCTTTACATGATTAAAACTGGGCATTGCTTTCATGTAGTGATCCTTTTTCTGTTCCTCATTTGTGGAAGCCAAGGAAGGGCAAGACTGCTTTTGTGAGCCATCAGTGGACACATTTTCTAGGATTAGGGAAGAAAAGCCCTTGTAACTTTGGCACCCTTCAAGCCCAACTACATTCACAAATTAAACCACTTTTTTCATGCCAGAGACAAAGGTAGTCAAATAGCTGGAAGGCCAGAATTTATGACTAGTGCACATTTTGTTTTATTGTTGGTCAGTGTGTTAGATCATATCTGTGCTGCAGTGACAAATCTGGATCTCTCCTGGATTGTATCTGGGTATTCTAGTGCAATAAAACAGCTGCCTTACTTCACGTGCCTTTTAGATTGTGAAGGGGGAGCTTTCTGTTGTCAAAGATCTTGCTTTAGGAGAAACAGAGTAGCCACTAGTATTATGAGGTTTTAAAACATAGCCAAATCTAGATACATCTGCTTCTCCCCTCTGCTTTGTCTTAAGACTGGTTGTATGTGCAGCTTATGACTTCAATAGTATACTTTGTCCCTGTTCCCTGCCAACCTACCCTTTCCTAACCTAATGCCTTTTCATTACTCATTATTACTGACAATGCTGACAAGGGCTGATAGGAGCTGTAGTCCAAAATATATTGTGGACACAACATGTAAGGACTGTTCGTCTGAACTGATGAAGGTATTTTAAAATTTGATCACAGTCTTGTGCCTGACAGTTGTGCCTAATAAAGGTAGTTAATTCTGGTGGTTTTTCTCATGGACTGACATGAATGATTTTGCTTTCAGTGTTGGGTTATAGTTAATCTCCTTCTTGGTTAATCAGTTAGTATCCCACCCTTTCACCAATACTGAGACTCAAGGTATCTTACAAAATTTAAAACCTTTCCTTCAACAAGCTCAGGATAGCAGCATTCCTTTCTTCTGATTTCCCAGTGGCCATGCTGGTTGAAGGGTTCTGGGAGCTGTAGTCAAAAAAAGTAACATTTCCAAGTTCTGGTGATCATCCATTGAACTCCATGGGAAGAATGGGACTCCTTTATATTAAGACGGTCTTACGAAATACTCTGACTGTGCCAGCTGGTAGAAAGAAGTAGGAGAGACATAGAACTAGATCCGTGTGGATATCATAATCTTTACTCCATTTTTGCAAGTGCATCACAGGCAGAGCTTTAAAAACCTTTGCATTCACCTACATACAAGATGGAACTACCTGCAATCATATCAGGGTGGGAAATACACGGCCCTCCAAATGCTGGTGGATACCAAATCCTGTTAGTTCCTATCACCATGTCCAGTGGTTGGAGATGAAAGAAGTTGTAGTCCAACATAGGACAGATTCCTTACTTCTGAATTATGTTGTCACGATGGGGACAGGAAGAAAAACTTCATATACAAGACAGAATTCTGTACACAATGACAAAAATATTCATATTAATATACCATCATTTCATGATTCAGTGTCTATTTTCCTCATAGTCATTACTTGCCTTGTGATCTGAAAGTCAGAAATAACTTTCACAAAAATTAAACAATTTTCTTTAGCCAAAATATACATAGATTAAACATAACAGGTACTCGTATCGCCTGTTGTTTTTCAACCTATGCAGGTAATAACTAGGATGGAGTAATATATTTTATAAGATAATATGTTGGTTCTATGCAGTCAGAGAAATTTTAACTGTGGCCATCAACATATCGCAACAATTGTCTTTTTTTGGATGAACCACGAGACTGAGCTCTGATACTTGTCCCAAATCTTTCCCCTGGCAACTGTCATGCCCTGAGAAGCACCAGTACTGCTGACTGGTGAGAAGGTGGCAAATCAGCAAAGAAAAATGGTGCTGGATTTGGTTTGTTTGGGTCTTCCAGCACAAAGGTCTGTTTCTCCACTCAGGGTTCCACTCTGATCCTTTCAGAAGTGACTTGGTTACTTCTCTGCCCCACACTTGGGCCTCTGAGGAGCTAACCCTCTCCCAGAAAACTCTCTTTTGGTTTACTGGACACTCTGACTCTGAAACTCACAGAAGGAATCACAGATTCTAACCCACATGTCCAGTGTATATGTGCTATCTGATGTTTCTTCCACATAGACCCTCCCTCTGCTAGGGCTGGGTTCTTCAATCAATTAGCCAATTGAATTAGATCACCCTCTATTACTAAGCTGCTCTGCTAGCCATCCCCCCCCCCAGGCTTCATCATAGAGGTGGTGGTACACTTGGTAGCTCCTGCCAAATTTCAGGAACAATGGTTGCATTTTGGTGGCAGAGGACTTGGTGCAACCTACAGTGGATGAGAGAAAATCAACCTCAATTGCTATAATTTTGAAACAACAAATTCTGAGATGAACACAGGGAGCAATCCTAGTTTTTTCCCAAAATTAAGCCAACTTGAGCCACATGTCTTATTTTCTTTGTTGCACTGTTGCTGTGTATGTATGTTGGTCATCCTAAAGGCAATCAGACTGTCTGATAGTGGAAGCTAAGCAGGGTTAGATCTGGTTAGTATTTGGGTGGGAAACCACCAATGAATATCAGATACTGTAGGCTATATTTCAGAGGAAGGAACTGGCAAAGTTCCTTTAAAATTTGTGGGATCACAGTAAATCCGCAGGCAACTTGAAGGCACATGTACATACAGTTGGTCACAATCATGTTGATGTCTCTCACACACATTAGTTCCCTGCAGAAGTGCTTGGATATTTATGTCTGATTTGGAACATCTATATTCAGTTCAACATTGCAGAAGTGGAGATGCATATATGGATGCATGCTATGATGCCCATCACATATATATGCTTATGCTGTTCGGTCTCTTGGTTCAGTTACACAACATTGCCATTCAATAGAAGGGTTTGCACTAGTACAGTTAACATGTAACTCTACATGTAGAAATTTATGCTATGTACCCTTTACGTAGGATCTCTGCCCAGGTATGCACTGACGTGGGTATGAAAATGTGTTTAAATGAATTAATTCATTCTATAGTAGCATAGTTAGCATAGTAACATTTTCTATTATCCCAGATGTTGTGGTGGGATATTTCTTATTGAGATCTTGGGAGTGGCAGACCAAGATTTTCTGACCACCAAACCCCTGTGACACCTTTTTAAAGAAGTAGACTGTTCAATGGATCCAAAGAGACTGGGAACCTCTGGTCTTGTTCCGGAGAAGATAAGGAGGGTGTAGGAGGATGAGCTGTACTTGCACAGATAGTGGAGGTCAATTAAATGCCTGAACAGCAGCATCTACTGTTTTAGCTGTGGGAAGAGATGAGGAACTATCATTGGAAATCTTATCCAGGAACACTGTTTGACTTTTGAAAGTTTTGTTTTTATGTGCTTTTAAGTCAACTTGCCCTTCTGGTGACCCTATCCTAGGGTTTTCTTGGCAACACCTATTCAGAAAAAGTTCACCATTGGCTTCTATGGCTGAGTGAGGGTGACTTGCTGAAGGTCAGTTGGTGGTATTCAAATCCAGGTCTCCCGGAGACCTAGATCAAGACTCAGACTGTTACACAATGCTGGCTTCTTGTTGTTGTCATTGGGTCAAGTAATTTCCAGCTTATGGCAATGCTAAGGCAATCTTATCATGGGGTTTTCTGGGGCTGAGAGTATGTGACATGCACAAGGTCACCATGGCTGGGCGGGGAATTGAACCCTAGTTTCCAGGGTCATGATCCAATGCTGAAATAACTACAAGACACTCAAAGTTGTCTTACCAGACATTAATTCCATGACAGTTTGGGAAACTGAAACAGCTCTCATCCTAAAATGGCATGGGATGGGACAGAATTAGGGCTTCACTGGAGTCAACTGAAGCGTATTTTAGGCCAAATGAAAAAAGATTTTAGCCAACATTTGTCCTCCAAATTTCTTGGGGTGGAGTTCTTGGGAGGGGCAAAGGCTATACCTAGCCCACGGGCTGTATAATTTCCACCTCTGTATGAAGTGCCCATTTAAGCTCGCTTGAGTCATGTACACTGGAAACTGGGCAGGGAAACTGGGTTAATCAAAAATCAGTGTCTTTGAGGCTTCACTTAGCAAACACCACTCAGATGTTTAATTTAGTTGTAATAATTATTATTATAATAATTAAATAATTATTATGAACAATAATGATAATATTATATAAATTATTAATATTGTTATTACACTTTCATGTGTAATAATGTGTAATGGTGTCAGTGGGACATAAGCCCAATTTAATTATAGTAATAATAATACCTAATTAAAGGCAGCATTCATGCTCAGTTTCCATTCACTCTTGCATATGCAGCACTAATAGGCTGGCACGAGATTTGGCTGGGCTGTGGATCTTTGGCATGTGAAATTTGTATAGGCGGGTTGCCAGATATCAAGAGTCTATTGCAATGCATCAAGGAATTGGAATTTTTAGCCAGTAACAACTGGTAGCTTTCGTGTCATTGGTGCAGTGAATCCACTCTGAGTTTTAAATTTTAAAGGAGATATCCAAAGTTCTCAATCCCATTTCTAAAAGAGGTTCAGCACTCTGGGTAGCTTCTTTAAGTTTTGGACTAGAATACAAAATGGATTCACTTCCCTGCTGACATGGCAGCTACCAGCTACTGTTGTTCAGATTAATTCTGAAGGTCTTCAGAGGTGAGACTTAAATCTTCCCAGAGTGGAAGGGTAAAAGTGAAGGGAGCAGGCAATCTTCACACAACTTTGTCACTAGCTTTCTCCTCTTCCCTAGAGTGTTAACTGTCCTTCTTTTGCAGCATATTCTTTCAGACTGCATACCCTCCTATCTTTTTCTGACCAACTGAGAGGCAGACACTAATGAAATGCGATACAGCTATATTTTGAAAGCATATAGGAAAAAGATCAGGAGGAGGGGAGCTTGCACTGAAGATAATTCTACACATAATTACACACTTCACCCTTCTTTCATTTGTAAGCTCTCAAACTCTGCACCAAAATGAGATGCAACCAAGTATACACAGAATACTGCATGGAATGCTGCACAGTTATAGTACATAGTCTCCTCCTGCCCCATGCAATCAATAGTTCTCCTTTGTTAGGGTAAATGTTACATGCAAGTTTGAATTCAAAAGGTAAGTAAATAAGCAAACTTCTCTATGCTAATATCATTATTTTGAAAAGCTGAAAAGTTATCCTTCTGTTCTTAAGAAAGGGGGAAAAAATTCTGGAGGATTCATTTCAGCAGCATGCGCACAGCAGAGTCAAGGCACAATAGGATCTCCGTAGGTGCATGTCTCTTCCAAACCCAAGTTGTGGTCAGCTCCATGTCCATTTTTATATGCACTCGTCACAATTCTAAACCAGCCGCTTTCTCCCTGTAAGATATTAATTGATACAGGTGTATTGGAAGGAGTTCAAGTTGAAGCTACTTTTTTGTGATGACACTGCTCTGAAAATGCTTATGCTTCAAAAATTAATTGAATATACACTGAAAAGAGCAGTTGCCCTCAAGGAGATGGGTGGTTGTGGTGGGATATTTTGCGCTTATGGACAGACATGGAGCTGCATAATGCAACAGTTGGTCAGAGAGCCACAAGGGGAATAAAGAGGAGGTGAACCAAAATGCTATCATCCCTCCATGGCTTACTGGAAAATTCCACTGCTAAAACACCAACTCTTTCCATGCCTTCTGTTGGGCCAGTAGTTCAGAGACCAGGCATCCCTCCCAAGAAAAACAGAATTAGACTTAGGGAAACCAAGGCCTTTCTGCACTATACTGTTATACACTGGGCTTTGCAGTTTAGGAAAGGGCATTTAGAATTGTCAGCCAGAGAACTCTTTGGCCTCAGTAAACTACAAAGCCCAGAATTCCAAAGGATGTTGAAAGTGGAATATAGCACTGTAACAGTGCAGTGCAGAAAGGCCACCAGTTTCCTGGTGGTGGATTTCCTAGAAATCTAATGGGAAGCAGAGTATGTTGCAGTGGGTTTAAGTTGTGAGCTTCCCTTTATGATCAAGCTGCATACATATATAAATAAACTGCATATCCAAATCCTCCAAGGACCTCATTTCGAAGAAACAAAATCTTAGGAAACACTTGGCACCACTGAAGTCTCATGGTTCACAAAACTGGAATGCAAAAGAACGTACTGATATAAACAATTGCCATAGTGGGTAAATTCCCATTGTCAGGAGGCAATGGGAGGCTACTAGGACAAATACAGCTGGCCAACTGACTGGAGAGGGTCTGCTTCCCTGTTGTATCTTCTTTGGAGATTAACATCCATCTTCTTCCCATCCCACAATGTACTCTGCTCATCAAGCTAAATCCTTAAAGAACCACGCTCAGTCCATTTGTCTTTCCATTGCCTGTCTTACCCAGTGTTCGCCCCAAGAGTTGCGGACAATCCAGTATTCTGTTCCATCTTCTACTCCCCAGCCAGAAACGGTGACAAGGTGGTTTAAAACTGTTGTCTTGTTGTATTCAGCGAAGAGACCACCTGTGTATGCGTTCAGCTTTGGAGTGGCCATAATTGCACAACTGTTTAAAAACAACAAAATACTATTTTAAAGACACTGGTGAGTTTCAACTGACACTCTAGACACTGTCCACAAAATAAAAGATCATAATCAGATCACAATCAGGGAAAGGGGCCTCTGCTGGAGAAAGGGAAGGTTACTTCAATATGTTCTTAATGGGGCCTATAACCATACCCCAAGGCACTTTTAAAAGGCATCTACCTATCCTTCAGCTGGTGCCTCAAGAAGCCATGTCTACTACCACCGCTACCACTGCCCTGTAAAAAAAATGGGATGACATAGGCTCAGCCAGTTCCTAACTTTCTTCTGTCATTAGATTCACCACTCCCTGGAGGAAATGAGCTTCTGTCCTGTTAGCCAAGTCTCTGCTCCTGCAGGTCCAAAACAAATTTAGGCCCATTCAATCAACAGAGCAAAGAGCCTGAAGCCCTTTGTGTAACCATTTGGCCACAGTTCTCAAGCTGTTTCATGACACTGGTTTAACATATCCCCCAACTGATAGTGATTTGGTAGTGATAGTCCCAGTGAATCCTCTGTCTTCATATTTTTTCAGCTGCCTTCAATATGTTCCACCTTCTCTTTCTTCCTCCCACGGTCCTCTTTTCTCCTCATTTTAGTTGCTAAGTTTGCACAAGAACAACAAAAGTGGAAGGCTCAAGCAAAAGCAAACAGCTGCAGTCTTTTTCTGGCTTTTCTGCCCTTCATCATCAGTAACTTCTGCCATCTAAACTACACTGTAAAGTTGGTTGACCACAGATGTCCTGTTTTTCATCTTTGAAATGTTGGAGGATATGGCTTACTCAAACACAGTGGGTTCTAGAGTCCAAAACAACATGAGCAGAGCTGCCAAATGTCTTTGTTTGGTGTCAATATGATAGGTTACAGATTATAGATAGGCTGTAGGTTACAGATAAGAACTAGTCACTGGCTGTAAAGATTTCATTACTTTACCCAAAACATTCTGCAAAAAGTTCTTAGGATAGCTCTCAAATAACATTGGTTTAATCAGATAAAGTTCTCAATATTCCTGAGTGTCTAGACTCCCATGAATAGAACTACTGGGCTTTTTAAAAAAAATAAAAATAGTCTTTTTGTATCACTTTAACAGCTTATTTGAAGTTACTCTTTTTTAAAGCTCCTATATGTATTATTATCTATTCATTTGCTACAAAGACATCATTTGTTTACCTGATTGGTCCATTTGCATAGATTTCTGCCATCATTTTTTCCCGCCCGCTGACCATTCCAAAATCTCCCACTTTCCAGTGGGTGTAGTTCTTTACTGAATGACATTTGTTGAAAGTATTGCATGTCCCACACTTCGTAAACTTCTTGCATTCTGCAAAGATGTTGATAAGAGAGATGTTTGACTGCTATGGAAAGCTGACTTTCATCCAGCGGCTAAAAAGAATGAAATTAAATTCTGCCATACTTTCTCTCCTTCATAATTTGGTTCATTTTATTTACCTATCTTTTTCCACATAAAGATGCCTAAGCACCTCCCTGCTCAGATCAAATAGGAATCAGGCCGTGTCAGATAGACTCCCTCTCCCAATTAGAGTTCCGTATTCTGTGCTGTGACGGCCCTTATTTCTCACTAGATTGGTTTTGCAATTCCAGCCTAATAAGGCATCCTGACATTAACATTCAGTCCCGACTCCACCCTTTAACCACAACCTTCATGCAAAAGGGCTAGGGTTTTAAGTTATTTATGGTTGCATGTTCTTTTTTGTTACCAGTGACTTCAGATAACACAGACCGACTCAGTAGTTATAAAAACAAACTGTATCTTTTATTGTAGTAACAGAATTAAAGTACCTTGTCAAGATTCACGTACAGTATTGTTACTTTAAACAGTTCAAATGTCTGTCAGTCTGCCAATAACTCCTGGCCTTAGACACCAATTCTCTGTGTCTTTTCCTCAGCTACTTAAACACAACCCAGCCACTGTCTCTGGCCAAGATCTCACTGAAGGCTCTCTTTTCAAACAGAATCTCTGCCTTACATATAATTGCTCTCATCCATAAGCCCTTCCCTCGCACACATCACTGTGCTCGGTTTCACTTTTAAGATGCTAATCCCATTGCCTTAGCAACAGTCATCAAGTTGCAATTGCATTCCAAATAGCTCACCCCCAAAGCAACTTTGTCACGTGTTGCTTAAGACCCTCTATTACAATTTGCCTGATAGGACTTGCTCAGAAAAACTCTGTCTAAAGGGGGGGAAAGAGCCCAGGCTTTTGAGCCCTGAACCTTTATAAAACAGAATACTGTGCCAGTACAGGACTACTAGAATAGCTGCCCAAACACATTTCCTCTTCTGATCTGTCTATAATCAGCCCTCCACATTTGCAGGTTTGACTTCTATGGATTTGATTATTTGTGAGTTTCTCCAACCCTTGCCCCCCTAGCTCAGGCGCTTCTTTTCTGGAGGAACCTTGCCTCTTTGTGGCTCTAATTAGGCCTTGCAGCCCTTTAAAAACCCATCTCTGGTCCTCTTCCTCTTCTACCAGCAGTTGCCTGACCAGCTAAGAATGGCTCACAACTTGATTTCTCAGCACCGCACTCTCAATGCTCCTCAAGCCCAAAGAAGGAAGGAAGATGGGCCAAAGAAAGGAAGTATAGGCCACCCCACTCCCTTTCTCTCTCCTTCCCCTGACTTGATTTGGACCCAGGGTGCCCCCACCATGCCTCATCCGCCTTCCCACAGACACCCCATAATTTGATATTTGTGATTTTTCCACTTTTTGGGGGAGTTCAGAGCAAAACCCTAACTCTAGCAAATATGGAGGGCTGACTGTAGTTTCCAAACCTTAGAAGTAACATCTTGTAAGTAACAACAATCTTGTTGGTTAGTCCCCACTAGAGTAGATCCATTGAAACAATTGTTGAATGGTGAATCAACACATAGGTATATTTTATTGAGCTAATGGGTCCCTTCTAGTTGGGACTAACCAACAGAATTCCAGTCATTTTCTGTAATGTGTTGGCTTTGGGGATGGGGTAAGAAATGTGAAACAGTATTCCTTTTTGCAAAATAACATAATGTCTGGTAACATTGACTGAGAACCTGCGTCAAGAATTGCAACTACGTCTGAATCTGACAATTGATTTTGTATGCCTTCAAATTGTTTCTGATTTAAGACAACTGCAAACCCAAAGATTCCATAGAATGTTGAAAGTGGAATAATAGCAATATAACAGTCTAATGAGGAAATGGCCTCAGTGTGTGAAGAATCCACTCTGCACTTTAGTCAGAACTTTAAAGGAGTTATGCAAGGTGCTGAGCCTATTTTGGGAACAGGGTTCCACACGTTTGATAGTTTCGTTAAACTTTGGACTAAACTCCAAAGTGTATTCATCATCTTTGTCATTAGAGCATCAAGCTATTGCTGCCTAAATCCATTGACAGATTCTGACCTCTGACCTCTTCTAGAAGTAACTGCCTGACACTTTACCTGTGTTTGCCAGGCACAGAAGAAGGTACTGCAAATTCAAACATGCATTCTCAGTTGTATTATACTTTTCTGTGGGTTCTGTTTTTACTCTTTCTGAGGCAAGCTTGGTTAATAAACAGAATTTATGATAGATCAGAAAGACAGATAATGTAGAAATCCAGGTCTTACTTTGATCCTTAGCTGCGTAATTGTTGCATGTCTCAGGTGGAATGCCATGGAAGTAGGCATATAGCCATACGCCTAAGTCATATCCACCCTCAGCACAGGTCCCAGCACCAGAACAGTCAATAACATTCTGAACCGAGAGAAAAGTGGAGGGCCAGGCTCCTTTCCTTTTGATGTTGATGCGGTCTGAGAGATGGAGATAAGCAGGAATTGATTTAAGGCATAAAAAGGGACTTTCAGTATTTGCAGTGTACAGAATATTTTGCAGTTCCAAGAGAACAAGTGGGCTCTGGAGTTTGCTTTTCCAGCCAGACATGCCCTATTCTAGAATACTTTATTCCACACACACTCCACCTAGTTTTTCTATTTTCCTCTACATCAGTGGTCATTTCATGGCCACTGCTTAAGAATATGTTTTGTTCTTAATTGACAATTTTATAACTTGCCCACTCCCAATTTTCTTCAAAAGTTTGCTTTTCTTACTGCCAAGCTTCTTCAAGTCTGTCGATATCTCCATGTAGGGCACAGGAAGTCACATAAAGCTATGCACAGGTCTGGACTCAGAGAAATGATTTCATGGTTATAGAAAATCTCTGCTTACACTGCCGCTTCCCATATGAATGCTGCGGTCTGAGATTTGCCATGCTCAGGGTTCTGCCCTCCAGTGATCCAAGACTGCATGATAAAAACCTTACCTGAAACCACTCTGAATGTGACCCCTGTGTGTATCTGTGTGCACTTGATCTCAGCAGTGAAAGAAAAAAAAATCTTTTTATATCTGAGTTTCAATTAATAAAAATACACAGTTGCCAACCTTTCTTTGTGCAACAGGTAAGTTGAAAGGCTGCAATTTTTTTTTTTAACATTTTATCTGCTTTTTAATCTTGTTGTGACCTGGCTTGGATTCCATCTCTGGGGAAAAGGCAGGATATAAGTCAATTAAATAAATAAGTATGCATTTAAGTTAGTAACTAAAAAGGCTTGGATCCTGACCTTCTTTCCAGGCATGGCACATATTTTGCATTCAAAGTAAGTGCCTCTTCTGTTCCTATTTTCACTGTAGTGTGCTTTATCACACACACACACCCATCAACTTCTGGGGTCAGGGAAATCATGAGGAATGTAAAGGTTATAGTGCGAAGGTGAATTGTAGATAGAAGGAAATTGTTGGAAACTATGGGCATTTCCACACTACACTATTATAGTGTTATTATTCAACTTTCAACATCCTGTGGAATCCTGGGGTTTGCAGATTAGGGAGGGGCATTTAAAATCCTCAGCCAGAGAGCTGTTTGGCCTCAATAAACTACAAACTCCAGAATTCCACAGGATGTTGAAAGTGGAATAATAACACTATAATAGTGTAGTGTGGAAATGCCCATAGCACTAGAGCAGTGTAGTGCAGAAATGGCCTGTGTCTCTATCAACAGTACAACAATGAGGAGTGAATCATGTTTACATTCAGAAGCAGATGAAAGACCTTCCCTCCATCAACTGTCTCTGCCCTGGACTTAATCCCTTCCTACACAGCCATTCCTTTTTCCTTTTGTGTCAAGTCTTAATTAGATTATAGGCCCAAGGGCAGGAAACTGTTTTGTTCTTTTGTTGTTCTTTTACTCATAAAGTGCCATCTACAGTGATAGCACTCTATAAACAAATGCACAAATCTTCTCAATATAGGTGAAATAAAGACAAATTCAAAGTGAGAGTTTTCACAACAGAAAGCCTTGTTCATTACTGGCTGGGATTTCTTGATGCTGCTTTTGAATCCATACAATGCCTTTCCAGTTGGCTGGGAGGAAAGAGAGGACAGAGGAAGCTGGGTAGGCACTTTGGCCAATAAACATTCAGATTTTATAACGCTACAGACAACTGGATAATCATCAGATCTCTTCTGTGTCTTTGCTCACTACAAGCTCCGGAGACCTGGATGGGTATATCTTTTTTTTTTTTAAGGTACAGTATCTTACTGTTCAAGCATAAAGACCGTATGTTCCTCCTCCCATCCAGCAAGGAGAAAGAATCCTCCTTAATCAAAACCATACAACCGTACAGTACTGTTGTTGTTTTTTTGCTGTGATGTATCCTGGAATAATAATAATAACAATAAAATAACCTCTGAGTAAGGGTAAAATGTTACTGGTCACTCTGGGAATTACCACTGGATGCTCCATGACAAAAGGAAATATTGTGTGTTTAAAAAAACCCAAGAACTACAGAAACAGATCCAGCAACCAATAGCAACATTTCCTCCATGCATTTCCCTCTATAATGTACCTCTACTTCAAAGATGGGCAAGTTAGAGGGTTTGGGGTGCCATTAGCACTAGACTCACATCTATCTGTTTTTCAAACTCATTTTCAACCGCCTTAAAGGCTGTTTTGGGTCCATGGGACAAATAGCCTTTAAATGGTTAATGGTGCCTCTGGAGGCTTTTGGGGACATGGATGTGGTCATTTTGATGGATTTTTTTTTTTAAATAGGAGGATGCTGGGGAGCTTAGGGGGCCACATTAGAAGCCATGGTGGACTGCATGTGCCCCACAGATGCACTTTGCCTACAGCTGCTCTATTGGAACTGATGAAAGGACAGGATGACAGTCACAACAGTACAATAACAACCACATACCAGCTAGAGCACTAGTGGTGCCATGAGCCCAGCAAGATCCACAATACTGTGGATTGCGCTGGTTGCGAGTAGGGCTTGCATAATTGACTCCATTTACGTTTCGCCAGTCCCACTTTTTAGGGATTTCAGACACCTTCAGATATTCGTGTGGACGAGGGTAAGTTCTGTGATGCGAGAAACAGGAAGTAGAGCAAGTTACTATTTTTCCATAATCTGATTAGTGTCATAACTTTTCCTCTGTCCTAAACCCTTGGGCAAAGAAGAAGAGGCTAGCCAACAGGAGCTCCCTGCTCCTATCTATGTGCCCCCCAGCTCCTTCTCCTCCACATTTCCCATTGGAAGACAGAGATAGGACTAACCCAAAATAAAACCACTTTCCCTGAGTTATGTTGGGGAGGAAGACAGTATTCTAGAGGACAGGAGTTCATCAAATGCTGGAGATAATAGGCCTAATGTTATGGAGAGAACTGGGCAAATAGTACAAGAACTCAACAATGGGAAGGGGGTGGGGGAAGAAAACACAGAATAGGTAAAGAGGTAGTGCAGGAACACCTGGCTACTCTAAACGAATTCAGGTCTCCAGGGCCAGATGAACTACATCCAAGAGTATTAAAAGGAATGGCAGAAGTAATCTCAGAACCACTGGTAATAATCTTTGAGGATTCCTGGAGAACGGGAGAAGTCCCAGCAGACTGAAGGAAAGAAGAAGGTGCAAAAACAGGTTTATAGTTAAACATTAAGTAAACAAAAAATCATGACCACAGATGATTTATATAACTCTAAAGTATATAAGGAAGATATTGGAATAGTGAAAGATTTTCCATATTTTTACTCAGCCGTTAATCAGAATGGTGACTGCAGTTAAGAAATCAGAAGATTAGGATCTGGAAGGGCAGCCATGGAGGAATTAGACAAGATCTTAAAGTGTAAAGAAATATCATTGAACACTAAAGTGAGGCTTGTCCATGCCATTATATTTCCAATTTTCCATGTATGGTTGTGAAAGCTGGACAGTGAAAAAATGCAGTAAATGCTATAGACAAACAAACAGACAAGCAAGTAAGCAAGCAAGCAAGCAAACAAGCTGACAGGGAGAAAATCAACTCATTTGAAACGTGCTTCTTGAGAAGAAATCTACGGACTAGCCTGAACTCTCCCTAAGAAGCCAAGATGACTAAACTAAAGATATCATACTTTGGACATATCATGAGAAGACATGACTCACTAGAAAAGACAATAATACTTAGTAAGGTGGGAAGCAGCTGGAAAAGAAGGAGACAGCATCACAGATGGATAGAGTCAATCAAGGAAGACACACACCTGAGACCATTTCCACATTACACTGTGATGGTGCTATTGTTCCACTTCCAGCATCCTATGGAATTTTGAGTTTTGTAGATAGTACTGAGTCCCAAAGAGCTCTCTGGCTGAGAATTCCAAATGCCCCTCCCTAAACTGCAAACCGCAGGATTCTACAGGAGGTTTAGAGTAGAATAATAGCACTATAACACGGTAGTATGAAACTGGTTTGTTTCTGCAAGACTAGAGTAGGGCTATTAATGACAGGGTGACTTGAAGGTTTCTTATTTATAGGGTCGCCACACGTTGAAGTCAACTTGATGGCAGTTAACAACAACAAAGTAGGACAAGCTGTATTCACTAAAATTCTCTCTTTGACTCAAATATTTAAGATGAAAGAAGCTTTTCTTTTTCCATCTGTATACAATGTCTGGGATAGTAGGTTGCCAGGCGAGGATGTGAGGACTAGGCAGGAATATAGAGACAAGGTGAAGTGGGGATAACAACAAGATTGTTGTCTTACCTAACTTCTTGAAGCTTGAGCGGCATTGGTTTGTAGCAGCTTTGCCCTTCCTTGAAGTGGAAGCTGGCTGCTGATGCAGGAGAGTGGCAAACATAAGCACAAAGCAGTGGTGCCAGGATGAGGGCTGGTAGATGGAAATTTATGGGCATGACTGCACAGCAAGTGATGGGGTCCCAGCTCTTGTGACAGCACCCAGCGAAACTAGGAAGCACACAGCTCCAATTTCAACAGACCTACAAGAAAAATAAAATCTCTGTATATTTCAGATTTTTTAAAATGAAAAGAACATGGATATCAAGATAACAAAGCATTAAAAGAGAAATATGCTCCTACCTTTACTTGCTGTAGTTATCTTCTTTGCCTTGGCTACCATTAAATGCAGCTGGTGAGGGGTTTCCTTTTTTATTCTATTGCCCAGCCTGTCAGTGAAGTCAAGTAACTGGATTGCGTGATCATCTGAGCAGCATTTTTATACAGTTTCTGCTTGCACGTGCCTTTCTATCTCGGCTTTAGCATCTGTATTGATTGCTATCTGAACTGATAGCCACGTGTGCAACTGGCAAATACCCTCCCCCAGACTTTTCAATAGCAACCTATGAATTTAAACCATCCACAAAATTATTCTTCTTTCTCTTACTTTTCACCATATTTCAGCATACATTTAGCTTTTTCTATTGGTTTTCTTTCTATTCTTCTTTCCACTCATCCCCAAAGTAGAGTGATCCAGTTAGCAAACTAGGCAGTAAGAACAACTCAGCTGTGTTTCTAGGTCACATGAACCTCACCAGCACAGTAGATTCAGGATTTTCTCCAACAAAACAGGAATGCTTTCCCCTTTGCTGATCTGGGAGAAGAAATCTCCCAGCAGTACACTGGTTTATATTCCTTAAAGCTAGTGGATAAACAAGTTTGTGCCTGCTTCTCAGCTGGGGGGTATATTCGCTGAAGACAACAGGAGTTATCACAAGATCCTAAAGCAGCCCTTGAAGTGCTGTAGAGAAGACCCTCCAGTGAGGACACACATTGTGGGACTGGAATGAAAGCCCACAGGCTGTCATTCTATTTCTATCTCCTATGTCCAAACAATTTGGCTGACTTTGCGCTTTGACCAACTGGGGCTGAAGTGAGAAGATGCACTTGGTGCTCTGCCTCAGGCAGCAAAAAGTCTTGGATCAGCCCTGTAGTCATCTGATTTTGCAGTCAGGAATGATCATAAAGTGAAGAGGAAACTATAGCTGTCTATGGTCAGGAATCCCAAAGACATAATTGGGCAGAACATAGCTTCCCTGCCTTCTTTCAATGAACTTTCTTCCCTGTCGTATCACAAACAACTTTTGAAAGGCCTCCTACAGTTTCAGAAGCAGTTTCTTATGTGGCAGAGGGCCTGCTGTTTGAGAATCGCAAGCTCGAAACCCTCTCATTCCTTTACTAGAACTGTCAATCCACAATCACAAAGTGCAGTTCCAAGTGTGCCCGCCTTTCTCTTCTAGGGAAACTAATTCCAGTCTCAGGGGCAGAGATAACCATTAGATCAGTTGGCAGGATGGTGGTGAGTGAGTCTACACTTGGTCTTACAGCTGTACCTCCTGCAGCTATTTCAGAATTGTAACAGAGCTCTCTTGGCACTGAACCTCTGTCAGGAATAGAGCCCCCATAATGTGAAAACCCAGAAAGCTGTGAGAGGAGTGATTGCTCCACTCTTTGAGACAGTAGATTCACTGCCTCTCAGCAATGACTTAACTAGCTGTCACTGCTTGGTGATATCTCATTTCGGTCATCCTGGATTTCTCAGGATTTATTACTTCTATCCCCCATAAATCTCCTTTCTCCTCTGTACATGTAATGAAGAGGGTTTCTCTCTGTGACCCATTGGGTTATTTCTCAGCATTCATTCCTTGCTCTATTTCTAGTTTGCCCTCATTTCAAAGGAACTCTCCCATGTCAGCTGGCATTCATGACTCCCATGATTTCCAATAGATCTCTCAACTGCTACCGTTGTTTCCGCGGTCAGTTTCAACATCCATCTTGGCATGCCCATGCACACTTGGCCCACTGATAATTAGAACAGTGCTTTCTGATATTTTTAATGCGGTTTTTCAGTTGTACGAGCTTTTTTTTATCGCATCACTACCATCTGGACAGATTGCTGTCTGAACTGACAGCCACGCTCTTTTCAACTGGCAAACTAAATATCCTCTTTTCTTATTTTCATTAGCTACCCATGAAATCATTCTTCTTTCTCTCATTTCTCAGTTTATTTATATGTATAGCTAAAGGTAAATACACAGTTCATCCTACTTAGTGAAACAAGGGGACTTCAGTTAGTAATAACATTTTAGTTGGTCTATTCTAAGGATAACTTAGTTTGGATTTAATCCAGGGGTCAGTAATGGGGGGCTCATTGGCTGCATATACCCCTTTCACCTCTGTTTTGCACTGCTGCCACCACAAAGTTAGCAGTGGTTGTTGCCATCCACAGCACCAAAAATCCTGTGTCCTCCTCCTGGGTATCTCAAGGGACCTTTCTGCATGAGATGGCAGAAACGGTTCATGGCGTCATAGGAGCAGAGTTTATGGCTGCGTTTCTGCAATGTTTCTGCAACACTGCATTCCACACCGTCCTCCACGTGAGGTGGCGAAGACCGTTTTCTCGTTCCACACTACAGGGTTTGTCACCACTCCCTTGCTCTGCCTATGGCCTGCCCCATCCCGTTTCATTGGATCTCTCTTTTTTTTAAATCTTGGGAAGGACGTCCCTATGTCGACATGATGTCACGTATGATGAGCCAGACCCGCCCTGAACCCGCCCATTCCTGTGAGAATGCACTTCAACAGTTCCGCATGTAGTTGTAGAAATGTAGTAGAAGTGGTCTCAAGGAGTGAAAACGCATTTTTTCCGTTGCTCAAATACGACGCTTTAGCAACATGCAAAGGTGCGCCAGCAACTTAACATCAACTTAATAGTGACGACATCGTGCGAATGCATGCCTCCTCAAGCCGTCGCAGCTATGTAGTGACTACACCGTGTGGAAAGAGCCATGGTCTGAGCAGGGGGAGAACATCTTCCACCAGTTCCTGTTCAGACCACTGCCTGTTCCAGATATTTTTTCTCTTCCCATTGCGTCCAGAAGGAAAGTAGGGAGATAAGATTCTCTGTCCTACAGGACTCCATTGCATGTGAGAGGATGCTTCTCCACCTTCATGTGCCACAGAGATTTGCTGAGAAGCACTGCAGTAGCTACTCAGTTTTGACTGTCAAATTCAGTAGCAGTACTGAGGGCCTTTCTGGGCTACACTGTTGTGGTGCTATTATTCCACTTTCAACATCGTATGGAATCCTAGGGTTTGCAGTTTAGGGAGGGGTATTTAGAATTCTCAGCCAGAGAGCTCTTTGGCCTCAGTAAAGCACAAGCCCCAGAATTCCACAGGATGCTGAACATGGAATAATAGCACTATAACAGTGTAGTGCAGAAATGCCCCAAGTTTCAGTGCAGCTGCAGTGAAAGGAGACCCAACACTGGTGAGGTCCCCTGAGGTCCCCTAATGATTTAACAATTAAGAAAAAAATCTTGGAGCTAAGCTACTCTTGCCATTTCTCCCCTCACTGTGTTGCACTGTTACAGTTGCACAAATGTCCATGGAGTTACGTAGAAGGAAGGAGAATTGACTTCAGCTTGAAAGAGAAGATCTGGACAGCACCTAGCTTTGTCCAGCTTGCTCATGTATAGAAAAATAAGGTTCCCTTTTTT
Source organism: Ctenosaura bakeri (assembly GCA_948474755.1). NCBI lineage: Eukaryota > Metazoa > Chordata > Lepidosauria > Squamata > Iguanidae > Ctenosaura > Ctenosaura bakeri. The sequence goes on from CAOLHI010001406.1 coordinate 219,320, forward strand.
ACCTCCTCCATCTCCCCCATTCCATCCCCACTTAGGTACTTTGCAGACAATACACTGATCTTGCATAAAACCAGAAGGGATTCACTACTGACACAATCCTCCTTCCCTTGGCCTGTGTACACACATACTGTCTGGAAATGAGTCAGCACAGAGGTGGGGACTTTTTCAGTCAACATTTAGAAGAAGCCAAGAAGCTTCTGTGGTTGGCAAGTGTCAGCTGTCACACTGTTGTTTTGGAAATTAAATACAGCATCATCAGTTTGCATGTCCGATTTGGAGAAATAGGTTTGATTTCCCCTCACTCTGCTTCTAAAACTGCTATTATAAAGGTAGTTCAGTTTCTAGTCTTTTCATTCACAGGAAATGAAATCTGAAACTCTTCACAAGAACATAAAAAACTAACTGAAACTAAGTCAGACCATTGGTGTAGTATTGTCAGCTCTAATTGTCTATAAGGGCTCTTCAGGCAGAGTTCTTTCCTAGACTTAATTGAAGATCTCTAGCATCCCTTGGTGGTCTCCTATTCAAGAACTAAACAGGCCTAACTCCATACTGATGAACATTTCACAGGTGAAAATCAGGGCACATGTGTCCAAGCAAGATCAAAATGTGGTCAAGACAGCAAAGAGTTACTGATGAGGAAGAACACACAAGCTAGGAGAGGCTGCAGCAGTTTGCTTTTTCCTGAGTCTACTGGCCAAGGCTGCCACCCATCTCCTCACCCCTCCCTGCTGAGTTGAATGATTGCAAACTACTTTTGACCTTTGAACCCAGTCTACAGCAATGGAAGCAAGTTGAGAACAAAGGGGGAAAGTGGGTGGAGAGAGACAAATTTTGACATTTGAAAGCAGCTAAAACAGTGGGACATCAGAGGATTAATTGTGATTGTTCCTGCCAAATTGGGATAGTTGGAGGATATGCAACCCTTCCAAAGTCAGACAAGACTGATATGTTCATGGTGTAGTGGTATGCATGCTTACCGCAGCTAGAAAGGTGCAGATGAGGGCTTGTCATCAAAGATAATTTGCCTAGTGTATGTCATAATCTGAAATCCAGCATGGTGTAGTGGTTTGACCATTGGACTACGACCCTTGGAGACAATGGTTTGATTCCCTGCTCAGTCATGAAAACCCACTGGGTGACCTTGGGTGCATCACACAGTCTCATCCCCCAGAAAACCCTGTGATAGGTTTGCCTTAGGATCACCATAAGGAGGATACTTGAAGGCACACAACAACAACAATAACAACAACGCCATAATCGTCTTGCAGACAGACTGGCTGACCTTGGATGGGGGCAATAATTTAACAAGAAACTTTTTGAAATGAAATAGCACATGGAGAAAAGTTATTTTTCTTTTTTAAAAAAATGTAAAAATAAAGCTTTTTTCTTCTAAAAAGAAGTACTGTACTGGGTTGGGTGGGATTCTTTCAAGATGGTATAACTGAAGACTCTGCAGTTATAGGAGGTCACATACTGGACATCATCAAAATGAATGTATAGAAAATCACCATATATGCCCAACATTACCCGGGATTTTATGTTCTCATAGGTAATTTTTGTTAGAAATATCTTAGGAATCACCTTACCTTACCTTAGTAATTAGATGTGGTTGAAATACACAGATCTGAGATCCTGTATCTCTAATTTCCCAAACGGTGTTGTCCAGTATGTGTAACTTTTCCCCATATTTCCCAATCCAATCTGTATTCAGAGTTATTAACATACAGAGTTTGGGTTCCTGAGAGAATACACTGCCTTCCTTCTTGCTGCTAGACCTCGTCTCCATAGCAAACGGCCAGACCCAAGAGTTCTCAGGCTGGGAATTCTAAAGGCCCATCCCTAAACTGCCAACCCTAGGATTCCATAGAATCTTGACAGCTAGCCAATCATATGAGGTCTTCACCTGCCTGACACAGACAAACTCACAAACTTTGACGTTCATATAGTTGATGGGCTTTATTTGTTGTATTTTGTAAAAACAACACATTCCAAGGAAGTATAAAGCCATATGCCTAGGATGTGGTGCAGGAGTATTTCTATTTGAGCCCGTAGCAGTTATTCTTTGGGCAGGGTTGTACTTTGCAAAGTCAGAGTGCAAGGGTCTTCTGTTTAGCAAGACGAGAATGGGAATTTTACTTTTTTGGTCACACTGGCTAGAGGAGGACCCTTTCTGGGAGTACTGTTCCCTCCCCACAAATACTTTTCTAAGCTCTCGGAAGAGAAACAGTATTACCTGCCATCCTCTGGCCAGGTCTTCTGTTCCCACTAAGTATAGGATTGAAGATCCCCTGGAACATAGACTGAAAGCCACTGCTCTGATTGCAGAGTCTTTGGTAACCACCTCCCCCTACCTGCTACCTGATACATGTTGCAGGGTAGCACATTGCTAGTTTCCTATGCAGGTCTACTCAGAAATACACACTATTAAATTCAATGGCATTTACCTTGAGATATGTGTAAAGATAGATTGGATGGATGGATGGATTTAACCAGAATCCCACCTTTATCCTGATGCAGGATTTTTGATTAGCAGGGACCAGAGCTGGAAGGTATAGGATTTACAAGGGTGTGATTGTATGCTTCAGCATTTTAAAAATAGAATATTGTGGCACTTTAAAGATAAAATAAAATTTTAGCACAAGCTATTGTGGATTATGATCCAGTTTCTCAGATGCATGGAGAACAATCTTCAGACTCAGATACATACAATGTACACAATGTACATGATGGTGGAGATGGGATTGTTGGAGGTAAAAAAATTTTCCTATATACATAAGTGTATGTCTCTGTAATTATTAGCTTAGCTGATAGTTATGTGCCTTTGATCAGATATAACAACTGTATCAAAAGCCAATAAGATAAGTAAGAACAATTTGATAATGTCTATCTTGCACTGAGCACGCATGTTTGCACAGGAAATATAAGAAAGATCACAGAGACTCTGTTCTGTAGATCTTGCAACTTTTGTTAAGCAGCCTTTTAATTCCTGCACATTTTCTCTATAACATTGAAAGTTCTATAAATATGCTACTGTTCCAAATAAATCTTGTCCATCTGTCCAATCCTCTTGCTATTCAGTTGAGCTGAAAGCAGAGTTCATAGAGCTGAACCCTTTTTGCAAAGAGTATTGTGCGTGTGTATGTGTGACTCCTTCCTAACCTGTTTTAGGGCCTCAGTCCAGCTCCATGCTTCACCTGGAAAGGCACAGGTAGATTGGTTTTTCAGCCTATCCTAAGAAGATTAGAGTGAAGTGGGATGCAGAAAACTGCACGTGTATTAATAATTCTGGACTGCCCTCTCTTGAAGTATGAGTGGCGCCAGCCTTGGTTTCTTTCTTGTATCAAGTCTGTCCTGTCAAAGGCGATTGGCCAGTTCACCAAAGGCAAAGGAGTTCTTTTTAGAAGATCTGGAGGCAGCAAAAGACACCAGTTGTAGGCGAAAGTGCTCAGATTTATTCAACAGCAAGCAGTTTAAATAGCATAAGCATGTAAGCAGCATTATCATTCAGTTACAGATGGAACCCACTTAAACCTATCATGCCTAAATAACAGTATGATAGCAAGATTCCTCATTAAGCTGTCCAGGAGCCCCAAACAGAAGCAGCAGGGAAGACCCCCCCTTTGGTAGCCAATATGCACGGCACTGCAGCTGTCAGCCCGTGCTGAGCATCCCCAAAATGAGAGCACAGTCCAGGGAGTATTTATAGCCTCTGGCCTGTGAGACTTGGAAGTCTTCCATAGAATGTTTGAGAGTCCTCACACATCTGGGACAAACTGTTACCCCAAAACATAGGTGCCACAAGGGCCACCCCACAATGCCAGTACCTCTGTGCAAAAGGGGGGAAGAATTAGCTCAGAGAGGAGGCTTGCGAGAGGGGAGTAACTTAAAAATACCTTTCTACCAACATTTATGAGCTCACACAGGAAAAGAACCAGCCAGAGTTTCAAAAGTAAACTAAAAATTGTGTTTTATTGAAGCGAACTCACTCATGCATGCACACAAGATATGGACAGTCAAACATTGACACAAGAGCTGACTGAAGGATAAAGGGAGGAAAAATTATGGATAGAGAGGTTGAGGTTTTTGGGTTTATAATTACTAGTCCAGAAGAGTAGTAAAGAAGTTGAAATGTGGCTTAGACTTGTGTCTAAGGGCAGACCAGATCAGGATTCAGGGTGACATAGTGGGGTCCAGCATTTCATCTGACTGCATCTGACTTCTCAAAACCAAGGGTTTGTATACTCTGTTTTCCTCCCTGAAGGGGTGTGAGTTAATCGCTCTCCCAGCCTAGTGGACAATGAGAGTTGCAACACAGACAATGGGGTCTAGATGGTGCTAATGGTTTCAGTGTTTAGATGACAAAGGCCCTTTCTGCACGGGCCTATTAAAATGGTGCAGAGCAACCTCCAACGGAGGTCTTCTGCACTGTGGAGTGGACTGGGGTGGACTACTTTTCGTAGTTCCGCACCTCAGTCCGCTCCGGAGCGACCGGAACTGGTCGCGCAGCATGCTTTTTAAAAACCTCTTTTAAGAGGTTTTTAAAAAGTACGGAGCGCGTGACCCTGGGTCGCTCTGTCCCTGTGCTCAGTGCAGATTTGCAGGCGCGCACTAGTGCGCACTAGTGCGTGCCTGCAGATCTGCCGGGGGCAGGCTTTCGGCTGGCGAGCTTCTCTGGTTGGTGGAGAGCCTCTGTTATCACGGTTATGATATGTCTGGTGAGAGCACTAGATATTGTTTTGATATCAAATAATTTGGCCTTTGCTTGACCTTTCTTTGCCACCCTACTCCACGTGTTTGCAGAGGTCCACCGGACAAGCACGTATTGGGTGCGGCCGTTAATGGTTGTACATTCCAAACCCCATTCAGGCAGACAACTTAAGCCTCTCCGATGCTTCAGGGAAAAAACCTTCTTGCAAACCGGCCTTGCTCAGCGCGAATCTATACAAAGACGCACGGCCAAGTGCTGAGCCATTCCTTTATGTTGGGCCATCAGCATACTGGCCATACTATTGTCATCCAGCGCTAAGCTCATCATGCAAAACCTGACCTTTTCCAACTCCTTTGTCCACCTACAAATTCTCTTTGTTCTCACCGAGCATGGCATGGCCTGTAGGTAAAATCCACCCTATAAAAGGTCCCCATTTTCGGGACTACCTCGGAACACTTTGGACTTCCATCCCACCTTGCTATCGGTTTGTCCAGTGAACTCCCCTCAGTGAACCGCACTGAGCTTCCTCCCCTGCAACCTCCTCTTCTCTTCAGGACTACGAGACCAGGTGTCGTATTACCCATTCCCCAAAGCTCTCCATTTCCGTTTCTAAGTTAGTTAGTGTATGCCGTGTCTTTCGTGTTACTTGTCTTCAATAAAATGTTACTTGTTACTTTAAAACTTACCTAGGTGCTCTCTGACCTGACACTGTATACATAGGGTTAAAGATCCTAGCTAAAGTTACCCTGCCTCTCGTTAGCTTAAGAGAGTGCTCGAGCTTATTTCCCCATCTTGTGTTTTTATATGGTTATTTGGGCGCCCCTCCTGGGACCCCCAACATACAGGGTAACACCTCCCCCAACCGGAAGCCACCATTTTGGACGCTGGAGTAGTGCGGAGTGACAAGCTCGCAGTGCTCCTCATCCCGACAGACTTGCCTGGACCCACCAAAAAGCCAGTGAGTAGTGGCAGGGAGCGTTTCCCTCGCCGCGTGCGGAAAGGGCCAAAGAGACAATGACTGTTGTAATAGGACAACAGGAAAAACATCCAAGTGTATAGGACCAGGATTGAAGCAATCAGTGCCCTGCTGGGAGAGATCTCCCTTCTGACCATTGTATTCACAGAAGAGATTCTGACTTCTGTTTAGGACTACTGTTCTCTAAAACAGCAGTGATTTACCTCATAAATGACTTAGGTTATATCTAGAGGATGTTTTAGGCTGACCTGCCTGCAACCTCTCGTTTACAGTCAGAGACCTTCCTTTTTCTGGCTTGACCTCCTGGTCACTTTCAAGTTTGATTTGATATCAGAGCCAATTAATGGAGTTGCCAATTAAACCATATCAATGTTGGGGGGGTGCATGGGGCCATAACAAAGCTAACTTCTCCAGGCCCACTATCTGGTGCTACTTGGCTGTTGGTCTCAAGCCAAGAGCAGGTGCCACTTAGCAAGTCTCATCTGAAACTTTGCTTTGTCTAAGTTTTAAGCTAGCAAGCATACAGAGTCCTTGACCTTGAGAGGGCAAGGCAAAAGACAGAAACCAAGCCAAGAGACAGTGTGCTTAATTACTCAGAATTCTCAGCAGCAGCAGACAGAAACTTAGAGCATGGAAGAATACCAGAAGGCCTTTCTAGACCTGTCTTAGCAACAGTATGGAAAATTAGAGTATGGAGGAACAAAGTGGGGTAGGACATTCCTACACCTCCTTGAGATTCTTCTGGTTATTTCCAGTACAAAGTCAAGTTAAATCAAGATATGGCTTTTTATTAAAGGCTTTTGGGCTTAATTTACTTTAAATGCACATGTAAGTGGTTGCTAATTGCTGCAACCTTTTAACTTGTTGTTATATTCCATATATTTTTATCCTGGTTAATGTCAGGTCCCTAAGCTTCCTGTTATGGAAATACTAACCTGTTGAATGTGTATTCTTTGCTAACAACTACTTTGTATTTAACCATTGCAGAAAGGGGTACTTTGTATCCAGGCTTAAGTACTGCTAATTGCTGCTTTGTTTAATCCAAAGGTCACTTGTTGTTATATTGTTTTTCATGTTGGGGAACAATGGGAAAATGAAAGTCAGACTGGCAGTGCTAGGATATTATGAGAACAAAGTAATGTGGAAATAGTCAAGAGTCTATGGAAAGAAGGAGTCCTCTTTCAGCAAACTCCGTCACACTTAGCAACCTCAGCATGGTAAGTACTTTTTCCCCACCCTCAGGAGGAGTTCCTGTATTAAAATTTATTTCTTCTGTTCTTTCCAAGCCCAGCTCTTCCTCCCTAATTATATCTTGCATGGATCCTGCAATTAGTTGTGACAGATATAGCCAATGAGTCCACCAAACTGTTTATTATGTTTGGAGCACTATAAGCAACAAGTTCTGCTTTCAGATGTGTAGTTTTGTTTATTTTAAAGCCAGACTGCCTTGACTGCCTTGCTACCTTTCATAGTCTCCCCGCCCCCAAAAGGCAATATTGTATGTATAACTATTGTGGAAAAAAATGCATCCTATTATTTAGGGGTGCAAGAGTGAAAATTAGAGAAGGCTCTTTGTTGTGCGGAAGAAGGAATTTCAGCAGGTGCTGCTGGTTGAGATAATAAACAATATGGGCTGAAACTTCCTCTTCTGCACAGCCAATAAAAGTACAGGATCCCTCTCTAGGTTTGTATCTGACAACCTTAGGCTTTGCAATCTAAAATTTATGTGTGGATTGAGAGTAGGACAGCCATATGAAAAGACTTCTTGCACTTTCAATTTTGTCTTCCCTATGAATTGATAAGAAAATGTATCCCACAGTTTGGCTTGCATACCTTTATATGGATAAACAAGGAACTTGAAATAAGATTTTTTAAAAATGAAATTTACATAGATGATTTATGTTGCAGAGTTTGGGACTCTTAGTTTTGTGTTTGCTTTTACTTTATGTCTCTGTTGATGCATTTTTGTCATACCATTTGTAATATCAGAATCTCACAAAACGTTGAGTCAAACATACTAATATGATGAATAAACAATTCTCTAAGGTACTTATTGTTCATTTAAAACATTGTTCTTTTCCTTGCAATGGAAGCTTGTCAGGAATGTGTGTGTTCTGCTCTGTCAAACATTAGGCTTGCAGAGTTCTGTAGATCTAGGTCTCTGGCATACCTGTTAAATGTCTGTAAGAAACTGAGTGCGATATCAAAGGTTCTTAAAATACATGTCTTCTTTCAGTCCCAGCACCACTGTGAGCATGGTTGGTGTGGATGCAAGGGAAAAAAGCCTTCTCAGTGGCTGCCCCTAGACTCTCAAACTCCCTTCCAAGGGAGTCCACAATGGCACCCTACTTATTGTCTTCCCATTGGCAGACTAAAACCTTTTTTTTATTCCAACAGGATTTTAAAACAGAAAGTTTTTAAAGAAGGGACTAGGGAGTGCTGTATTGTTTTGATCAAACTGTTTTTAATAACTTTTTATCTTTTTAAAATTGCATTTTATTCTTTCAACTTCAAGTTCGAATTGTTTTCACCCAGCAAACAGTTTAATTCTGCGTTAATGTTCACTTTCTATATGTCTTTAATTGTATCATTTTTTAAAATTACCAACTGCTTCGAGTCCTAATTTTGGGGAAAAAGCTGGATACAGATAAATATAACAACAATCTGTAAAAGGAATTCCAGGAGGTATAACTTAACATGGAAGCTCTACCTGCTGCAATTTCCTCTTCTACATAACTATTAAAGGTAGAAAAGCCCTAAACTCTTCTTTATCCATACACTCTTTTGAGGAAAACCACACTTTGTTGCTGCTGTTCTTGTTTTGTGCCTTCAAGTCATTTCTTACTTAAGATGATCCTAAGGAAAACCTATCACAGAGTTTATTTATTTATTTAGAATATTTATACCCTCCTTTTCAGCTAAAAAGCCTCTCCGAATGGCTTACAAATTATTAATCTGACAGTTCCCTGCCCTCAGACAACATTTGTTCAGAAGAGGCTTGGCTTTGCCATTCTCTGAGGCTAAGAGAGTGTGACTTGTCCAAGGTTACCCAGTGTTTCCATGGCTGAGGGGGAATTCGAACTCTGCTCTCCAGAGTCACAGTCCAATGCTCAAACCACTATACAATGCTGGCTCTCACAAAACCCCACTTATTATTTTTTTAAATCCCCAGCAGTCCATGTCTGACATGCAGATGTCTTTCCCCACCTCTCATCCACTCCTGTTCATCACGTGGATTTTAGAGAGCTGTTTATTTTGACAGTTTGCAGGAAGTTCAAAGCCAATGACATAAATTCTGGAAAAAAAATGGCTCTAGATCTCAGAGTAAAGGGTTAATTAACAAAAGCTTTGAATAAAACTAACATGTTCCATCTGCAGCCTTACCATTTGTTACCAGCTGATAAGGGCCTCCACATTATGAACAGCTGTTGTGTGTTTAAGGATATGGTTAAAGAGGTGGTTTTACTATAATTATATTTCCTTTACAACCATGTATCAGCTGGACAGAGGCTTAGGGGAGGGGAGGTAAACAGGGACAGGCAAAAAAAATGAGACAACCAGGAAACAACATGGCAAAAAGCCTGTAAAATTCTGAGCAGTGTGGAGTAGGGTTGCCATTGTGAAAACTAGAGAGGGCTCCTGCACTTTTAATGGTTGTGCAGAAGGAGGAATTTCTGCAGGTGTTGCTTGCTATCTGATTGCCCAACAATCAACCCTTGCTGAAATTCCCTCTTCTATGCAACCCTTAAAGGTACAGGAGCCACCTCTAATTTTTCTTGAAATAATAATTTTATTAAGTTTCACAGATTAAAAAAAAGATTCTTTAACTTGTAATTTTACATGAAATATTTCTGATCTTCCACTCTGATCTGGTCTTCGTTTCCTGAAATTCACTCCACTTATTACATTTATGTATCACAATACAATGTTTATCTCAAATGTCTGAACATGCTTTTCCCTCTCCCATTCCATGTTATGTTACTGTTATCCCACTGTCATTTCCACAATCATAGTACAGTCATTTTCACTTGATAGTTCCCAGCTATCACCCATTATTGGCCATTCTGCTTTTCTCTAGTCATCAGATTTCAATCTGTTCTCTTTTAAATCTTCTGATATCTTCTCTTATACTTTTTAAGTCCTCTATCATTTATGACATGAAATCTTAAAATTTCTAAAATACATCTGTCAATGTATATCTGGCAGTCTGAGCTGTCATTACTGCAACAATCACTCATCTTCTTACCCTGGATTCCATTCTATTAAAAATGTCTTGTTTCCCACTTCTATACTTATGTCCTATTCAGCCCCCATCAACCCTTTAACAATATCACAATGTTTATATTAATGACAGTATATCAATCAAATACGTAAGCTTAATTGTTTAAGTTCTTACTGACATTGTTAAAGTACATAACCACTTTGTCTAGTTCAGAGCCCTGTGCCTAAATCCACCTCCTGTTCCCCCCTCCCTTCTGGAACTTTACTGCTTGAAGATTCATTTCAGAAGATTCTCTGTATTCTCACAGCCGCTTAAATTCCAAGCCTCTCCATTCCTGGGAGTGAGGATGTTTTGCTTAGATGACCTTCCAGCACAGGTTCACCAGTCTCAACAATCCAAACTAAATAATAAAAATAAATAAATTAGGAAACAAGTCTCAAACAGCAGGAGCTAAAAAAAGAAAGAAAAAAGCACTGTTCAATAGCTGTTGCCTCCCAAAGTAGTCTTCTAAAATCAGAAATCCAGAGTCAAAAAGTCAAAACACCAATCCTCTCAGATCAGTCAAAACAGTAAAATGTAGAAATAAAGAGAGTTCAATGCCAAAATGGAGTTTATTAAATCTTGTAAAGTCCAATCTTGATCCTTAATCCAGTACCAACCATTTAATTATTTAGCATTTTCAATTTGTAAATCTCTGTCTCAAGTTGCAAATCAGAAATCATTTTACCATTGAAGACTTCAATCCTCAGAAGAAAAGCAGAAAAGCCTCTTAACCATTTCTTTAAAATCAGCTGCCCCTTTAAAACGAACTCTCAGCCATTCACATCTCCTCTGGGTCCTTCCATTCCTTTGCTCCTGTGCACCGTTGCAAGTCAAATTCAGATGTGATATTGTCAAAATTGAAGACCAGAACAGGTTACATGTTTTCTTACTTTCTTTTTAAAAGGTTTCTTGTTTAAAAGTCGATGGTGGCGCTTGTACTGCTCTGGTGACGATCCTGCTGGTTCCGTCATGGTCCTTCGACCTCCTGGTGCTTTCCGCTCCCCCAGCTGGGTAGAGCCAGATGCCAGTTATGGGGTCCCCTTTGGACCTCTTCTGCACCCCTTTTACTGGAAGGGTGTCTAGTCGCTTCTGGTGTTAAGAAAAAAAGTGGCTGGTATCCAGCGGGTGGCTGCTCGGGGCTGCGCCATTGCGCAGCTTCACTCCGAGCTGCCACTTGCACCCGCCATGTGACCGGAAGGAGCCACCTCTAATTTTTAGATTGTCAGCCCTCGGGGAATAAACCTAATGCATATCAAGTTGTCAGATAGTAATGGCAGAGCCTACGAATGGAATGAATATGATCTACAACTATACCTTGGCTAGGGCCTGCGTAGATACCAGCCTAACAAGGCTGGCTCTGTCATCAGTCAGAATGAGCCATCTGCCTCAGGTGGCAGCTACTGGAGGGTAGCACTGGTACCTCCTGCCATTCCTCCCAAACTCTCCCCCACAGCACTAAACTAGCATACTGCCTACAGGTATGGTAGATGATTTTATCCTTCCAGTATTGCCAAAGGTGTATCTAGGGTGGGGCAAGTAGGATATGTGCCCTGGGTGCCAATGCCAAGGAGACACAAAAAAGCTGTGCATGTAGGGGTGGGGGTTGGGTAGAAGGTAGGGGCACAACTTCCATGCTTGCTCTAGGTGCTGTTTACACTAGATACACCACTGAGTATTGGTGTAAACTTCTACTGGCACTGCCATCCACTTCAGTACATAGCAGGAAAGAGGAAGTATCATTTACCGTTTGTCACAGCAACATAATGTCTTGCTAATATCTTTAGCAAGGAAGGAAAGAAAGAAAGAAAGAAAGAAAGAAAGAAAGAAAGAAAGAAAGAAAGAAAGAAAAGAAGCAGAGACTTCCTTCAGACCTTCTTCCTCTCTGCATCTAATGAAGTAAGCTGGAGTTCATGAAAGCTTCCACCCAGTAAAATGTTTAGGGGCCTTTCAACACCAAACAGTTATAGTGCTATGGTTCCACTTTAACTGCTATGACAACAACTTGTGGAATCCTGGGATTTGCAGTTTAGGGAGGGGTATGTAGAATTCTCTGCCAGAAAGCTCTGGTGTCTCCCTAAAATACAAACTTTAGGATTTCATAGTCATCTGCTAAAGCAGTTAAAGTGGAATATAGTGTTGTAACTGTGAAGTGTGAAAGGGCCCTAGGTCTTCAACATGGAAAGCTGATTTCTCTAAACTTAGGGAATTACTCGCTGAAATCCCGTGGTCAAGAATACTAAAAGATAAAGGAGTTCATGATGGATGGGAGTTTCTTAAAAGTGAGATACTGAAGGCACAATTGAAAACCGTGCCAATAAGGAAGAAAAATGGCAAGTGTCTAAAGAAACCAGAATGGTTGACGAAAGAACTCTCAGCTGAGCTAAGTGTTAAAAGAAACATGTACAGGAAATGGAAAAATGGTGAAACCACCAAAGAGGAAGTCAAGCAAATAGTCAGGAGATTTAGGGAAAAGGTCAGAAAAGCTAAAGCAAAGGATGAACTCAGGCTTGCCAGAGACATCAAAAACAATAAAAAGGGCTTTTTTAGATATGTCCGCAGCAAAAGGAAAAACAAAGAAATGATAGGATCACTGCATGGAGAAGGTGACCAATGAATAACGGGGGGAAGTGAGAAGGCAGAACTACTCAATACCTTCTTTGGCTCAGTTTTCTCCCAGAAGGATAGAAGTACCCACCCTGGGGTGTGGGGAGCAGGAGAGGAAGTGAGGGAAATGCAGCACAGAATAAGCAGAGAAGTAGTATAGGAATATCTGGCTAAACTAGATGAATTCAAGTCCCCAGGGCCAGATGAATTACATCCAAGGATATTAAAAGAACTGGCAGAAGTCATTTCTGAACCGCTTGCAATAATCTTTCAGAACTCTTGGAGAACAGGAGAAGTCCCAGCAAACTGGAGGAGGGCAAATGTTGTCCCTATCTTCAAGAAGGGGAAAAAGGAGGACCCTAATAATTATCGCTTGGTCAGCCTGACATCAATTCCAGGAAAGATCCTAGAGCAGATCATTAAACAGTCAGTTTGTAATTACTTAGAAAGCAATGCCATAATCACTAAAAGCCAGCATGGATTTCTCAGAAATAAGTCATGCCAGACTAATCTTGTCTCTTTTTATGATAGGATTACAAGCTTGATAGATGAAGGGAATGCTGTAGATGTAGCATACCTTGACTTCAGTAAGGCCTTTGACAAAGTGCCCCATGACATTCTTGCACAGAAGCTAGTAAAATGCAGGCTGGATAGGGCTACTGTTAGGTGGATTTGTAATTGGTTGACCGACCGAACCCAAAGGGTGATTACCAAAGGCTGCTTTTCATCCTGGAGAGAAGTAACTAGTGGGGTGTCACAGGGTTCTGTCCTGGACCCAGTGCTATTCAACGTCTTCATCAATGACTTGGATGAAGGAATGGAGAGCAAGCTGATCAAATTTGCAGATGACACCAAATTGGGAGGGGTTGCTAATACCCCAAAGGACAGGATCAAATTTCAAAAAGACCTTGACAGATTGGAGAGCTGGGCCAAAGCTAACAAAATGAATTTCAACAGAGAGAAATATAAGGTCCTACGCTTAGGCAGAAAGAATGGAATGCACAAATACAGGATGAGGGACATATGGCTGAATAGCAGTACATGTGAAACGCATCTAGGAGTCTTGGTAGATCACAAGCTGAACATGAGGCAGCAGTGGGATGCGGCAGCCAAGAAAGCCAATGCAATTGCTTCAATAGGAGTATGGTGTCTAGATCGAGGGAGGTAATGGTATCCCTCTATTCTGCATTGGTTAGGCCTCATCTGAAATACTGTGTCCAATTCTGGGCACCTCAATTTGAGAAGGATTTCAACAAGCTGGGACATTTCCAGAGGAGGGCAATCAAAATGGGAAGGGTCTGGAAGCCGTGCCCTATGAAGAACGGCTTAGGGAGCTGGGAATGTTTAGTCTGCAGAAGAGAAGTTTAAGAGGGGACATGATAGCCATGTTTAAATATTTGAAGGGATGTCATGTTGAGGAGGGAGAGGACTTGTTCTCTGCCACTCCAGAGACTAGGACAAGGAGCAATGGATTCAAGCTGCAGGAAAAGAGATTCCACCTGAACCTCAGGAAGAACTTCCTGACGGTCAGAGCTGTGTGGCAGTGGAATATGCTGCCTCGGAGTGTGGTGGAGTCTCCTTCTTTGGAGGTTTTTAAGCGGAGGCTGGATGGCCGTCTGTTGGGAATGCTTTGATGGGTGTTCCTGCATGGCAGGGGGTTGGACTCGATGGTCTCTGGGGTCTCGTCCAACTCTATGATTCTATGGCACACAGTTTGTGGGTTTCCATAGGGATGATAATGGTTGCATAGAGGAGGGAATTTCAGCAGGTATTTTTTCTTACCCGGTTGTGTGACAAGTAACTACTGAAGTTCCTTCTTCTACATTAATGATACAGAAGCCGTTTCCAGCTTTCATTCTGGCAACCCTAAAAGGACGGAGAAAGGGATGCCATTTTAGAAAGGGAGGACGATTGGTATAAAGGATAGGGGCAAGATTCTCAAGCAGCAGCCTTTTCACACCAAACAATTCTAGCACTATGATTCTGCTTTACTACTATTGTTACTGCAGTTTAGGCCTCCTTGGAGACACCCCTAGATATCATTTTGATATCAATAATTTGGCTCTCTTCCACCACCCCTCTCCACGTGTTTGTGAGGCCCCCGGACAAGCACAGAACTAGGCTCGGCCATCAAATGCTGCAATATCCCAAAACAATACAGGCAGGCCAGAAATAGCCAGATCACCGCTTTAGGAGACTTGTCTGCAAACACCTTCATTATGTATGCATGCTGTTTACAAAGGACTCCCTGCCCTGAGCAGGCACTCTAGCAAGCTGAATACTCAAATGCCAACCACTCTGCGTTTGCATACTGTCTACCTCTTTGTCAATTTGGACTTAACTTAATCATGCTAAATTTTGATCTTTCCCAAGCTTTGTCCAGTGCCCGAAACGCATTGTTTTCCCCAAGTATGGCATAGCCTGAAGTTACATTTCTCCCTATAAAAACCTCTGATTCCGAGACCATCCTCGGATCGCTACCGAGTTCCAGACCACCTTGCTGCTGCTTTGCTTTGCGAGCTTCCCCTCAGCTCCACTTGCTGAGATACATCGAACCCCAGCATCGCTCTCTATCTTCTTTCTGGGCTTCAGGAACAGGTTTCGTATCACCCGAATCTACTATCCCCCTGAAAATCCCGCTATCATACTCACACCTTTATTTTCCTTAGTTATCTGTGTGCGTGTGTTGCTTACATTGTGTGCCTATATTTAATAAAGATCATTCAATTATTTTCAACATGGTTTGCTTCTTGACTTGGCCTGATCCCGTAAACATGGGGTTACAAGATCCTGCTGCATTACCCTGCCTCTCGTAGTGCCAACCAGTGCTCTTGACTAATTTCCCCATTTTGTGTAATTGTAAGGTTATTTAGGTGTCCCTCCCGGGACCCCCAGTAAACAGGGTAACACTATGGTTCCATTTTATGGTAACCTGGGATTTGCAATTGAGGGAGAGGCATTTAGAATTCTTTGGCAGAGATCTCTGGTACCTCCTCAAAGTGAAGCTGGATCTTCTTGATCCCAGTCTAGCACCCTAGTTGCCTCATCACATGCTGACCCTCACATGTGCTCTGGAACACAAGGGATAGATGTTTACCCCACCCTCCTGGTCTGGCTTTCTCTGCATTCTGGTGCTGCATCTTTTGTCACCCAAGAATTCTGTTGTTGCTCAAGCCACTACAACTTCCCCCACTTATTTGACAGGTTAGGGACCAGAGCACTGTCAGAAAACAGAATTGGTTGGAAAGCAGAATTCATGTACTATACTGTAAGGAGCATGAAGATCTTACAAAAACTCATTTGGGACCAGCTACATATACACTGCTTGCAAAGTTTCTCTGTTGGATTGGTACCATTTTTCCCACTCTCAGCTTGCTTTGCAGTCAATGCCAAGTGAGCCTCCATAGACAAGAAGAACTTATGAAAGAGCAGAGACCTTGTCGAATTAATGGAACTTGTCCTTAATTTGGAAGCATCAAAAGAATAAGTCATCAGATAACATAGTGTGAAAAAGGGGGGGGGCTTCCTCTATCCCTTTCCTTCCTATGTTGTTTGCATCAGAATATATCTGGCCCCAATTCTAGCATCTGAGTTTTTAAAAGGAGCTTAATTCCTTCATCCTAGTTCTTCTCCATGTAATCAAACTATGGTGTGAGCAATCTCTATGTACAGAGCTTGAGAAATTTAACTTTTTCTGGACCTCAGATCTGAGAATCCCACAGCCATCATGGACACATGGTCACTGACCATGCTGGATGGGGGATTGGGGAGCTGCAGTCTTTAAAAAGAAACCTCAATTTTCCCAAATGTGTGCTTGCACCACATAACTCTCTCCAATGCGGCTGATATGCAGACGTGTCACAAATGCTGCAGAAAAGTGTGGTGCTCAGAGATAGAAGGACCTCCCTACTATCAGAAGGAGACATGTGTGGCTGTGGCTTCCATAGGGGCTGAGATGTCAGAGGCCATGAAATTTTGTTTTCAGGACTCTTTCAATAGGGACAAAGAGTGTCAAGTGATACTTAGGTGGGGAAAATAGATAGTGCATGTGTTTATCCTGTCTGTCTCTCTGTCTGTGCTTGCAAGCTTCATGTCAGTATTGGTCACACATACTTTGTGTGCTTCCTGCAAGTTTTCTGCTCCTTCCCAACTCCCCTATGAGGAAGCTTGGTAAGAATAGCCAGAGATGTTCCCTCTGGTTTCTAGATGGCTGTTGCTTCCTCCCCAGTATATATTTGATGGTCCTGAACCAGATTATGGTGCCACATGCTTCTCTGCAGGTCAAAGATGATAAAGACCAAACAACACTACAGTGTATATAGCAGATGATTTAGCCTCCATGAAACAGCTGAGGACCATTATTCTGGTAAAGTTCAGAGCTTTGGAAAGTTACTTTTAGACTACAAATCCCAACATCCCTCAGCCAGACTGTAAAAGCTGTGGTCCCCCTCCACAAAAAGGTAACTTTCTTAAGCTCTTGTTAAGTTCTTAGGAGTAAATGGGTCTTTCACAAGGCATACTTAATGCAGCAAATGCTCTTCTCAGTTTAATCCTTTTTGCATGTTTGATGCAGTAAAGTTGGGGTATGAATTGTGGAGGAAGGGTGTGTGCAACACTGAAATCTACAAGCCTTACCCTTTGACATGTCCCACCAGTTTTAGCCTAAGGTTGTGCTCTTGAAAACTTTAAAAACAAAAGCTAAAAGAGCCTTTATCAAAGCTAATTTGGGCACTAGGTGAAATCACCAACAAGTAGCTTTTAACCAACTATTTCATACTTTCCAATTGTCCCAATGTGACAGCAACAGTCCCTATTTTGTTGCACTTTTTCAGCTGCTCTTAAAATGTCCCAGTTTCTATTTTCTTCTACCACTCTCCTCATTTGCCCTCAGCTTATTTCAATTGATGCAAGCTGATTTCAGAGGGGAAAAGTAGTTTGCACTGAAGGAAACTCAGCAAGGGGGATGGGGAGAGAAGGAATGGAATCTTGTCATTCCCAGTGGGCTCAGGCAAAAGCAATAGGCTGCAGCCTCTCCTAACTTGTGTATTCTTCCTTATTAATAACTTTTGTCATATTTACTACACTCTAGTGTGGATTGGCCTTGTGTGCCCTGGTCTTCATCTGTGAAAAATTGAAAAGTATGCTATTTTCACTTGATAAGAGAGCCAAAATTGTATAGTGGACTGAGGTTTGGAGGATCTAAATTCAAATCTTTACTGAGCCACAAAATCCCAGGGGTGACCTTGAACCTGTCACTCTCTGCAACTTACCTTCAAAGGATTGTTCAGGGGGAAAAATTAATCTCACTCCTCCCCAGATATTTAGAGATTGTTCATTACATAAGGATTACAGTGGTGTAGGGAACAAGGGAGGATTTCTGGTTACATGAGCCAATGGGAGGCAACACACAAAAGTTTGGGAAACTTTTGGTTTTGCTTGTCGTATAAAGTCCTCATGCTGAAATTTTCTCTTCCACACAACCACTAAAGGTACAGAAGCCATGTTCTATTTTTTACCAGGCAACCCAACTCCCATGACTTGTTAAAAGCAATGCTTGGAAAAATGGTAAAACATAATGGGGAAATTTGGTGGGGGGAAACTTTCTTTGGTTGGACTACAACTACAACTCTTATGTGTTTCTAAAAGCAATGCCTGTACAGGTAGTAAAAACAAAGGTAGGAAAATTTTTATGTATTTTTTTTTCAAAGCAGAGTTTGGAGATTTTAATTTCCAACCAGAAAAATATTTTCATGTTTCTTAGATACTTGAACTGTTGTGGCTAAGGCTTAATAAGCAGACTTAATAGCATCAATAAAGCAAGTGACCATCTATCACCGCATAGAGCTTTGTTTCCTGTTTAGCTTTTAAATTGCACCTGAGAGACAGAAGATAATGGAAAGGTACTAGTTTTTATCTGATGGACAGAGGACATGAGATTGACAAGATCCTGAATTTTTAAAGGGAGACTTCAGAGTCTTGGAACTGTTGTGAATGTTATATCAGAGCTCTTGTTAATCAGTAGAAGGGGGAGGAACCAGACACTCCTCTTGCTGATGCATTTTTTTCAAAAGACATTGGCATTCACTATACAAGCCACATTTTGTTGACAATTATTGTGGCTACCACTGACATTTCAGGAGTGATCCCTTTTTCCAGAAAGGACATCTTGGAGGGGAAAAAAGGAGTCTATTTTCACCGCTGAATCCTATGCAAAATGCGTGAAATTGTGCATGTCCAGATCGGTCAATGTGGAAACCAAATTGGAGCTAAGGTAGGAGGTTGTTTTTAACAGTGTTTCTGAAAGATAATGGGAGACAGTTTGTAAACAAATGGAATTTGGTAGGAATTTGGGCAGCATGGGATCAAGAGAATACTATGAATAAAACATGTGCAAAACCTGGCATTTGAATGAATGAGACAGTGAATGAATAAATAAATGAATGAAAATATAATGAAGCTGAGAGCACATAAGAAGAGACCTGCTTGATTACATCAAGGGCCCAACTACCTATAGCTTGGAAGATTTACTTATTTGGACAATAATTGACCATGCTGCCTGGTAAAATTCTGAGTTATACTACAAAAAAAGTAACATTTTCTAGCTCTGCCTCCATCTACACCAGTGTTTTGTTTCCAGCAGGTCATCCAGATGCCAACAGGTTAACCAGATCTGTCTCATTTTTACCTTGCAGCAACTAGCATGCAGATACATACTTCCTCTGGAATGTTGGGGTCACATATAACCACCATGACCACCAGCTATTGAAAGATTTTGCAAATGAAGCAGAAATATTTTTTCATAAAATAAAAAATAGATTATGTTTCCTCTCTTAATTGTTTAATCCCTTGGCTGCACAACTAATGGAAAAATAATAATAATATAACCTCTTAAGAAAGAGATGTCTTAATGCAAGAGCAACAAGAACATTTACTGTATAAATGCCAAGGTTACCTTAAGTCTCAATTTGGGAGAGGGCAGAATATTAAATAGCTAGCTAGCTAGATAAATAAATAAGACTAGCAAGGTTCCAGGATCTCAGCTAATTAGCAATGATGACACTCAATGAAATTTCCTTTGTCATTCAAAACTGAAGCTTCTTTACCAATTAGAAATCCACATTATTATTCCTTAAGTTACTGATTCATAAGTATGCAGTAAGAAATATCAGATTCACAAAACTGCTTTAAGTTAATTGAATTCATTAGTTGGCTCAAAAGATCTTCAGTGAAGCATGCTATAATATACTGAATTTTATAATATTATAATTTTATAATATACTGAATAATATACTCCCTGAAGGTGACAGAGACATCTATGCCTCAGATAAGAAATTATTTGCCTTTTACTCCACCTCCAGCATAGTTATCAGGGGTTCTAGAATGGGTTCAAGAATTGGTTCAGCTTGTTTTTTAAAGGGGTAAAAAAAAAAAAAAACCCCCAGGAACTATTGCACAATTCTGCATGTTTACTCAGAAGTGTGGCCACATGAGAAAACGGGTAGGGTTCCTCTACCCTTAACAGTTGTGTGGAAGAAAATTTCCTTTGCCCATAAACAACTTTGGTATTAGATATAAGACCATGGCCATTTCTGCACTACACTGTTATAGTGCTATTATTGCACTTTCAACATCCTGTGGAATTCTGGGGTTTGTAGTTCAGTGAGGCCAAAGAGCTCTCTGGCTGAGAATTCTAAAGGCCCCTCCCTAAACTGCAAACCCCAGGATTCCATAGGTTGCAGAAAGTGGAATAATAACACTGTCAATAGTATAATGCAGAAATAACCCATATTAAGACAGAATGTGTTAGCAAGGGAACCAGCACAGGGTGGGTATGATGACATCTTTGAGCAGAGTTTTGTTTTAACTATGGCTGATTGATACTGCCAATGAGGAAAAGTATGTCAATGGTCTGGTCAAATCTTGTTTGTATTTATTTATTTATAAAATTTTTCACAAAATAACAAGAACTCCAACAAACACTTTCAATGTAAACATTGTTTAAACTTTATATACCATACTAAAACAATAAACTGAAAAAAATAAATACTAACACAGCAAAACACTAATTTATTATCTAAACACTAACCTTCTAAAACACAAAAGGGTTCTATCTCCCCTTTTATGTTGGGAAAGAGGAAATAAGAAAAGACAGAAAAATATTACAGATCCACCTAAGCAAAGTACTAATAACTATATCCACAAATTGTTGCATCATTTTATTTCTCATTGGCCAAAAAGTTCATGAATAATTTCTAAACTTTCAAAAAATGTTCAGTTGGTTTATGCTTTAAAACCCACATTAGTTTGGCGATTCACAGGTACTTCAGTCCATTTCCAGGTTTGAGTGAAAGAAGGAATCCATATTTGCAATCCAGATCCTAATCATAATGCTCACCAAAAACATTTCTGGAGACATTTTAAAATTTACTTTTGAAATTTTTTGAATTAACATATAAATCTTAGACCAGTAGCTTTTTGTCTTTTTACAAGTTCACCACATATGCAAAAGAGGTCCTCCTTGTCTTGACAGATCTAAATCTTCTCAATGGGAATCAATCATTACAGCTCAGTCAAATTTCTACCTTTACAAGCAGGGTACCTACGAGTTTCAGAGGCTGGAAACAGCAAGGATGGCCATCACTTTCACCTGCTATTTCCATAAACATCTGGCCAGCTGCTGTTGATCTTGATATCCAGATCATTTCTAATGGACTTGGATTTCAGACAAAATGTTTAAAAACGGAAGCATTTTGTGTGTGCATGGAATGTTAAGTAAACACAAGGGGCATTTTAAAACACTGATGGCTATGGAAGGAGGGTGTACACCTGTACTCATGGCAGTCCCAGATAAAGACACAGAAGGGCTGGGTGTCCTAGTGGGCTGTCTAGATAGGCATGCTGTATTAGGAAACTAGCTCAGCGTGCTGCCTTCCAGTTTGTTTTTCTCTATAAACCTAGAGTGATACAAACTGGAAGGCAGCATGCTGAGCTATTTTCCTAACACAGCATGCCTATCTAGCCAGCCCACTGGATGTTGCATACCTTCTAGCTGGGATTTAATTCTTTGCCACCCCAGTTTTTCAGCTTCTTTTAAAACGTCCCAGATGCTCTCTCCTCCTCCCACTTTCTCTCTTTATCCTCAGTTTACTTCAAGTGCTACAAACTGAGGCCATTTCCACACTACACTGTTGTAATGTTATTATTCCACTTTCAACATCTTGTGGAATTCTGGGGTTTGTAGTTTACTGAAGCCAAAGAGCTCTCTGGCTAAGAATTCTAAATGGCTCTCCTTAAACTGCAAACCCCAAGATTCCACAAGATGTTGAAAGTGGAATGATAGCACTATAACAGTGTAGTACAGAAATGGCCTGAGTTCACAGTGCAAAATTAGTATACATTCAGTTAACTCAGTATGGGGCAGGGGAGAGGAGGGGGTATAATATTGCACTTGCAATGGGCTTAGAGAGGTGGTGGGTTCTCTTTCTCTGGATGTTTTCAAAGAGAAGATAGATAGCTACTGCCTGGGGATGCTCTAGATAGATTTCCTGCATGGGGGAGGGTATGGATTCAATGGCTTACAGGGCCACTTCCAACTCTGTGATTCTATGGAAAGCAAACAGCTGCACTTTCTCTTAACTTGTGTTCTTCCTTTGCCATCTTGACCACAGTCTGATGTTTTTGCCTACATGTTTCCTGGTTTTCATCTGTGAAATGTTGGAAAGGATCAGTTGGATTTGTTTAAATATTTCTTATTTTCCTTGGTCCCTGAAACTCTGCTCTCTTAGGGCCCCTCCTTTTTCTATGCATCCAAATACCATATATGATAGTACAAGATCTCAAAATCCCCCAATTATTATTTATGATTTTTTTAAAAAATCATATTGTATCCTTCTATCATGGCTACAGTCAATTTGCAATGTACACCCCCCCCACTTTGCATATTTATTTTATATATGGATTTGTACTCTCTTTCTGTATACATGTGCCTTAAAGTCACCTGTTGATTTAAGGCGACCCCATGAATTTCATAGTGTTTTCTTAGGCAAGGAATATTCAGAGATGGTTTTGCCTTCCTTGAAATATAATTGACAGAATGCTGGAAATGCCAGGAAAAAACAGGTACATTTATACCATATGTGGTGGAACTGCCAAAAAATTAATAAATTTTTGAAAGAGTTAAATAAAATCTTGATGAAAATATTTAAAACTCAAATATCCTTAAGACCAGAAATTTACATATTAAACATGGTCCAAATTATAGATCCCAAAATCTCAAAGAAATAGTGGAGAATCTTATTATATCTTATTACTGCAGCTAGAATCTTAATTGCAAAAAATTGGAAAAACAAAGAAACTCTAACCATAGAACAGTGGATGTTGAAAATATTAGAAATGAAGAAAAATGATCGACTTACTGTAAGAATTAAAGAGAAATCTGATGAAATATTGAAAGAATGAAATCCAGTAACAAAGTTCCTCAGAAATAGATGGGGCAATATAATTCCAGAATTGTTATAGAAATATAATTTGAGTAAAAGGGCAACTGAAGATGAATGAGAATTAGAGATGAATACAATTAAGCTTATGTGGTAGTGTAAATATTTTTAACAGAGGAATAAATATGAATGTATAGAGATATGAATGTTTAGAAATAAGAAAAAAAAGTATGAATGTCTCTATTCATAAAAGAACGTATGTATATGAGTGTACAAGAACATATATGTATATGTACAAAGGGGATAAATGTTGAAATGTGGGAATAGTAGGAAAATAGTAGGAGAACATTTACGTACATAATAACAAAAAAAGGAACAATATTAAGGACTACAGGGGAAATTGGATAACGAGAAAAGGAGAGGAAGCATATGTAACCTTAGAATGTAAACTTTCTATATTTGTTATCAAGTGAAAGAGTTCAAACCAATGGAAGTAATTTTGTGTTTTTGTTTTTTGTTGTTGTTGTTGCTCTTTAATTATTATTATTATTTTTTGTTTGTTAGTTTTTTATTTTTCTCTTTTTTCTCTTTTTTTAATAATAAGGTAATTAATGATAACATTGGAAAATTATATTTTTGTATATCTATGTATATCTATGTAAAGTATGTTCAATGACAATGCATCTTATTTGAAAAATAATTTAATATAACTTTGATTTAATAAAAATATAATGGACAAAAAAAGAAATATAGTTGACAGCACTTGGTATGCATGGGTGGTCTCCCATTCAAGTACCAATCAAAACTGACCCTGCTTAGCTTCCAAGATCAGACATGACCTTTAGGATATTTAGGCCTATTTGCACCCTACCTTCTTTCCCAGTTTTAAGGCAGCTTGCCATTGTATAAAGCTCTCCATAAACTATCTTAGTAACATAACACTGGAACACAGGGTGCTGTCTTATACTGAGTCAGAGCACTGGTCCATCTGTCTGATAGCCCCCCACTTTCAGAAAAGAATAGTTCTTTGGAGATACCACAGGTTGAATCTATGACCTTTTACCATTGGGCCATGGTCTTCCATGACAAAGATAGATGGATCCACTGAAGAAATCAAACTGGAATACGAAACATAACAATTAGCATTCAGCCAGTAATTCATAGAAAGTTTTATAGAATAGAATTGCTTTTATGTAGCTCCAGAAAGATGATATTGATAAGTGTGGATGTCCTTCCATGAGAGAGATGCCCACAAACATAGTGAAAGCCCTCCTGTAAGCAAGAGAAGAGAATATACTTCTCAAGTCAATAAAATAAAGCCTCTGAACTTTCCACTTGATCTTGGCCTCAGAGCACCCCTGTGTACTCTTAAGGGGACTATATGCATCTGTGGCTGTGCAACATGTGACTTTTAGTCTAACATTTCCACATTTCCCAGCCAGCCATCCCTCTCTTGTATACAGCATACTCTGCCTTTTTCTCAGACTGGTGTTCAAGGCAGCTTGCAAAAGACAGAAAGTTGCAATAAGAACACATATAGTTAAAAACGTCCAAAAGTTGAGACTGAAACATTATTAAACTAATTTTTAAAACCACTTAAAATACCACTTTAAAACAAAGGATAAAACCAGTATAGCACCATAAAGAACTCTTCTTTTGTTAACAATAAGTTCCTAAAGGCTTGTTGGAATACAAAGGTTGTTGAAAGGACGTCAAAGAAGGAAGCATCCTAACCTCCTTTGGGAGGGGATTCCTGAATCTGTAAGCAGTCGCTAAGTGGGCCTGTGAAGGTGATGAGAAAGACAAAAGTACATTCCCTGAAGACCTTAATGCTCAGACAGGCTCATGTGGGAAGATGTGGTCCTTCAGATAGCCAGGATAGCTTTATAGGTCATAACCAGCAGTATGAATTATGCCCAGAAACAAACCGGCAGCTAGAGCAGCTGTAGCAAAATGGGAGGTTGTGGGCTCCCCATATCCAGCCCCAGTCAATGGTCAGGCAGCAGCTCTTTGGACCCGTTGAAGCTTCAAAGGCAATCCCACATAGAAAGCACTACAGCAATCCAATACAGCTCCTGTCATTCCTCACCACTGGCAAGGCTGATGTCGGCCAGCTGCTTTATACCCTTCAGATATTTTAAAGCACCTTTAAAGTTACCATTTCATCCTGGATAACAAGAAAGCAAAGAGTTACTGTTAAATGGCAACTACAACACTAACTATGGCCATTTCCGAAGTAGGGTGTTATAGTGCTATTATTCCACTTTCAACCTCCTATGGAATCCTGGGGTTTGTAGTTTAGGGAAGGTCCTTTGAGGATTCCCTAGGAGGTTGAAAGTGGAATAATAGCACTATAACACTCTAGCATGGAAATGGCCTATGAAGAGTACCTATGATGATCTTTTCAATGCAGCTTCTAAGTACTGGTCGAAAGTGCTGAATTCTTCTTTTTGGCCAGTGCTTTCCCTCTGCAGCCTTGCTTTGCTCGCCCCCTGCTGTTTTTCTTCTTAACAGCATTTTTAAAGGGGTATTTCTGTGCTGTTCTATGCTGAAAATATAGCTGTTGTTTCACTGAGCTTTTAATATTAACGCCATTTTTAAAAATTTTAATCTCTCTCAATATTAACTTACTGACACTGTAGGGTTTTGTGTATGTGTGTGTGTATTTCTTCCAGGCATTGTATTATGATGGAAGATATGATTATTTGATTTGTATGATGCCTTAGCCATCTTTTAGGTAAAAGAGCAAGTTATAAAAGAGTGGGCTCTTCACAAACTGCATGGGGCACTCCAAGGCTGCCTTGAAAACTGTGCCACTGAAATGTAGTGGCAATCTGGATTGTGATGTCAATTAGCAATAGCAGTAGCATGTGTATTTCTATACCGCTAAACAGCTAAGTGCTCTCTAAGCGGTTTACAATGTATTTAACTAATTGCCTCCAACAAGCTGGGTACTCATTTTACTGACCTGTGGAAGGATGGAAGGCTGAGTCAACCTGGAGCCCAGCAGGATCGAACTCACAACTTTGTGGCTGCAGTACCGGCATTTAATCACCGCACAACCAAAGTTGAAGAACAGCCACATTTTGCTTCAGCTAAATAGATTAATAGCAGTAAATGGGAAATAATATATATTTATCCCATTTAATAGGAAATATCCCACTTAAGGCGGGCAAGTACAAATGCTTGCTTTCTGACTTGTAGTTTGCCACATATTTGCTCCCTCCATTCCTGCTGAGGTTGCCTGTCCCTGACATAAATATATTGAATAATTAAATAGCACAGAAACTCTTGTATGATTTGAATTCCATGGGAAAAGGGTAGGATATGAATAAAAGTGTAAACATTCTCCTGATCACTCTTTTTGCTTTTCTTAAAAAAGATCAAAAGTAGTATGCCATTGTTTTGAAACTGTCTTCTCTACTCACTTTCCAGTTCTGGGAAACAATAAGCACTGAGCATGGCATCGACACCTCAGGAAACTACATTGGTGATTCAGCGTTACAGAAGGAAAGGCTTAATGTGTACTTCAATGAAGCCTATTGTAAGTGGGCAGGAAAATTTGCTTATAGGTGCAGTTTAAAAAGATAAAAATAGCAAAAGACTTACTATCTTTCATTGCCCTGAATGAAGTGTGTGTGTGTGTGTGTGTGTGTGTGAGTACATTCCTCCATGCATGCATGTGTGTGCAAAACTGTTTACAAAAATAGCTGGGTGGATTGCGCTGTTAACTTTGGAGAGAGAAATTACAGCCCTCTAGCTTGAGGGACATCCAGCTGAATTCAATAGGCCTTATTTTGAATAGACTGGGAATTAGACTTACTTCTGAGTAAAAACACAGTAATGCTAGCATTGTGTGCCAACAATGAGGCATTTGGCTTAGCCCTTTAAAGAGGCTGCCCAGCAGTAGTGGTTGGGTTCCCTTTTCACAGATCTATATTTTTCCATTTTTTCCCTTCCTTTGAATAATAGAGGCCTAAAAGAGCCATTTCCACTTTCAACATCCTATGGAATCCCAGGGTTTGCAGTTTAAACTAAACTGCAAACCCTAAGATTCCATTGGATGTTGAAAGTGGAATAATAGCACTATAATAGGTTAGTGAGGAAAACTGATCTCACAGGCTGGGGCAGGAGGGCAAAAGCCACTGCTCTGGAGATAGGTGCTGCCTTCCAAAAGTGATTGACACAGCTCTCTAGTACTCTGCTCAAGTCTCAGCTAGAGAACTTTTTGTTGTTGTTGTGTGCCTTCAAGTTATTTCTGGCTTATGGTGACCCTAAAATCTCTCTATCACAGAGTTGTCTGGGTGGGGCTGAGGGTATATGGTGTACTCAAGGTCAGCCAATGGATTTCCATGGCTGAATGGGGAATCAAACCCTAGGGTCATAGTCCAATGCTTGAAACCACTACATCACGCTGAAGGCCAAATGCCTTGCTCAGAAATGTCCTTCCTTAAAACAAGACATTATGGGACAAGTGGTCAGTAGGGCACCTCTCCCATAATCTCTCACTTTGAGGAAAGATCCTTCAGAGCAAAGCACTGGGACCTTGACAGCTTACTGGTAAGTTGCAGTGGCCACTTTTGGCAACTGGTGGAGCCTCCCAAAGAACATGCTGTTTTAGATTTCTTGGGCTAAGAAAGTGTTCCGCAGAATGAGAGGTCTGGATGGTTCCAGGTGGTCATGTCACACCTGGCTGTATGCAAGCCTATCATCACTGCTTGGCATGTTGAGAGGGTCCACAGACCTCAAAGAACTAACTGGAGCTTTTTAAAAATATGCTAAAGGACTTCTGTGGGGTACAGAAGTTTAAAAAAAAACTAGAAAAAGAAATTTAAAAACAGTCTCCTAGTAAGGTCATCCATGTGGGGCTGGGATGTACACAACAACAATGTAAACCAAGAAAGTGTATTGCCTAGTGGAGTCTTGTGTTTGATACTTCTGGCACTAATTATGACTTAAATGTTTCCCTTTTGCTGCAGCTAATAAGTATGTTCCCCGCGCTGTCCTAGTAGACCTGGAGCCTGGAACAATGGACAGTGTGCGCTCAAGCAAAATAGGTCCACTCTTTCGACCTGACAACTTCATTCATGGTAAGCGTGATGTGCTAATATTAATAGAATGTAATATATGAGAATTCCTAGAAGTATCAAGGCTGTTGTATATCCAAACAGTGCTGGTTTGTACAAGCATGGTTTCAGAACACTTCACATGCATTCCTTCTTTATTTGAAAAAATAACGGTAGTATTTCTGGCCCTCATGGTTAGAGAAAAACCAAATGCTCTGGTTTGCTAAAATTTTTGAGGGCTGAAAAATTCTTGAGGAAGACTTTTGCTAGTCACAGTCAGAAAGACCACACAGTCCTTTCATACTACATACAGGCTTATAACAATATAGCAATTTATCTGCCATGGCTACTATTTTAGACTCTTGGGCTTTGTAGTTCAGTGAGGTGCTAGAGCTCTGGCTGAGAATTCTAAATGCCCTTCACTACACTGCAGCTCCCAGGATGCCATAAAACAGAACTATATTGGTTAAAGTGGAATTGTAGTGCAATAATTCTGTAGTGTGAAAGGACTCCTTGACTCTTTCTCTGATTTTAATCAACTTTGGCTAAACCTCCATACACATTTTATAATATAAACCTATATGTTTACTCAGAAAATTTGAGGCTTTCTGTTGCAAAAATGTGCATTTTAAGCATAGTTTTAAGATGCCTGGAAAGGAAAGAGATAGTTTAAATTAAAAAAAAAAACTATTTTTGAACATTTCTTACATACTATGCTGAAAGATTCTTCTAAGATACCTGTTGTTTTTTTTTAACAGAGCAGTTTTGTTAGCCAACTTGGGTCCAATGCTAGGAGAAAGACAGTTTAACTAACTAATGAAATAAGTAAATAAACACACACACACACACACTCACACACACAAGCAAACTTCCAAATAAGTATTATCTTAAGCAGAACAAATTTTGCATTTGATAAAAGCATATGCTGAAAACTCTGTTTGTTGCAGTGGTGGGCAGCCTTTCAAATGTTTTTGGATTATAACTTCTATCAGCTCTAGCTAGTGTAGCCAACAGTGACAATGCTGAGTCATTCCAACATCTGGACAGCCAGAAGTGGGCCACCACAGTGCAAAAGAGATTACTCAATGCATGCCTTTTTGCAATACATGGACACAAACTGTTCCCAAGGGAATTAAGAGCATATTAATGTTATCCGATAGAATGACATCAGCAGCTGTCTTGTTATGGACTTCCATTTCTTTTTCCATTTGGATGTAGTCATGTTTACTTTTAAAATAGATTGTGCCTTTACTCATTTGGTGTTTTCCTCCTCATAACATTTAGCTAGCTTTTTAAATATAACTAACTAGGAATGTGTAATTTCCTTTTAGGAAATTCTGGTGCTGGTAACAACTGGGCAAAAGGTCATTACACTGAAGGAGCTGAGCTGATTGAAAATGTAATGGATGTTGTGAGGAATGAGTCTGAGGGCTGTGATTGCCTCCAGGGTTTTCAGCTTGCCCATTCCCTTGGCGGTGGAACGGGATCTGGAATGGGCACTCTTCTGATCAACAAGATCAAGGAAGAATACCCTGACAGGATCATGAACACCTTCAGTGTGCTCCCATCACCCAAAGTTTCTGACACTGTCGTTGAGCCATACAATGCCATCTTATCTGTGCACCAACTGATTGAGAACACAGATGAAACCTTCTGCATTGATAACGAAGCTCTATATGACATCTGTTTTAGAACACTGAAGCTCCGCTCTCCAACCTATGGAGACCTAAACCATTTGGTGTCTCTCACCATGAGTGGTGTCACCACCTCACTCCGGTTTCCTGGACAGCTCAATGCAGATTTGAGGAAGTTGGCTGTCAACATGGTGCCTTTCCCTCGACTCCACTTCTTCATGCCAGGCTTTGCTCCATTGACAGCTCGGGGCAGTCAGGAGTATAGAGCTCTCTCAGTTCCAGAGCTCACCCAACAGATGTTTGATGCACGGAACATGATGACAGCGTGTGACCCACGTCATGGGCGATATTTGACAGTGGCATGCATCTTCCGAGGCCAGATGTCTACCAAGGAGGTGGATGAACAGCTGTTGGCTGTGCAGACCAAGAACAGTAGCCACTTTGTGGAATGGATCCCCAACAATGTCAAGGTGGCTGTGTGCCACATTCCACCTCGTGGGCTGAAGATGTCTGCTACCTTCATAGGGAACAACACAGCCATACAGGAGATCTTCAGCAGGATCTCTGCACAGTTCTCAGCAATGTTCAGGAGGAAAGCATTTCTCCATTGGTACACTGGTGAAGGAATGGATGAAATGGAGTTTTCTGAAGCAGAAGGCAACACTAATGACTTGGTATCTGAGTACCAGCAATATCAAGATGCAACAGCAGATGTAGTGGAATACGAGGAAGTGGAAATAGAAGAAGAGTCAGGGAGTCAGGGGGAAAAGGAAGTTCTTTGAAATTAGGAGCAGTTTTTAAATTTCACCCTACAATGCACCTTCCCATAAGGTTGCTGTGTTTTTGGAACCTCTGTTTTTGGAAAGAACTGAATGCAAGACCAACAATTTTCTGTGCGTTAAATCAAAGAACATGGAACTGCACTGTTGATTCAAGTCCAAAAGAAACCCCCCTACATACATTTCCATAGTGGTTCCATTGTATTTCTATGAAGTTTATGTTCTTCCTGAACATTTTCTTATGCTAAATTAATTTCAGCATTGCTGTTCTGTGCCATCAATTTGTTTCCAACTTATGGCAACCCTAAGGTGAATCTATCACAGGGGTTTCTTGCCAAGATTTGTTCAGAGGGAGTTGCCATTGCTTCTTCTGAGGCTGACAGTGTGTGACTTGCTCAAGGTGACCCAGTGAGTTTCCATGGCTAAGAAGAGATTCAAACTTTGGTCTCCCAAAGTCCTAGTCCAATACTCAAACTGCTACACCTCAACATTTGAGGTGGCTCTCAAAATTTCAACATATCTACCATTCTTATGAAGAGCAGCCAGATGAATAAAGACCATGAGTAAGCTAACAGCTTAAATACAAATTTACTTATTCTCCTTGCAAAAGGACAGCATTTTCAACAGCTGTTTAATTGAACTGCACTTTATGTAGATTCATATGTATGTTCATTGGACAGATTTAACTGTAAATCAGTATTCTAGTCATAATGCAAAAAAGTAAGAACTATGTTCTTGATGAAGCCAAAAACTCTAGTAGTCTAAATTTCCTCCTTTTGAGGGGCATACTGTATTCTGAAAAACTGCTGGCAGAACATAGTATCAACATTCATCCCACTGACTCAATAATCTGGTGCTCAAACTTATGTGCATTATATTCAACTATGGCAGCTAAAGGCTTTTGATAAGGCTAGATCCCATTATTTGATTATTTTAAAAGCTTTCTAAGCTATTAGCCTTGCCATACTTTGAGCCACCTAATTTAACAAATTGTCTATTAGGTTAGGAAGTACTTCCTTTTGTCTACCTTGACCCTACCATTAATCACCCTAATATTAACATTGGATTAGGATGACTGCTTAACACTACTGAAGTCAAAGGCATGAGTGAATTCCCAGTTACTTCAGTGAGCTCGGTCATCACAGGTGCAGTCCTCTTAAAGCTAAGCAGCTTAAAGTTCCAACTGGAACAGTAGCATAGTTTGAGAACCGTAGTTAGTCTGCATATATTTTAATAGTATTTATGGAACATGTTAATACATTATGTGTTAAGTACATCTATTATTCTAAAATGCAGCCTTGCTATTGATAAAATCAGCTGAGAATGTCATTGTTTAAAGATTTTTAAAAATGCCTTAATGCATGAGGCTAGATGCATGGTATCTGAAGCCTGGTAATCCTCTGCATTCTTAACATAGTAGTAGGTCCTACTGAATAGTGAGATTTACTCTCAATAGACATGACTTAGGTTGTGCTGTACATTGGCACATACATATATAGATGTCTGTGTATGGAAAGGGAGTTTCCAACTATGGGATAAGGTGGTCAAGAAAGGCAGAGGGAAACAACAGGCCATGCTTTGTTCATATGGTGCTTTCCAAAAGTGTTGGATCGCAACTCCCACCAGCCCCAGCTATCATGATCACTGGTGAAAGATCTATGGGACTTCTATGTAGAAGAGAAATGTATATAAGGCAGTCTGCATGAGGTTTGCACTGATAACAAATGCAATGTACAGGAAGATAATCATTTCTTGCTTAGTCTAAAAATAAATGCATTGATTATGGGGGAAACGAACATAGCTATTTTTGTTTACAGTAGTGAACTGGGCTTTGCTGGTGAGGAGTTCCAATACAACACCACTAGAAAAGCAAAAGGTGCCCATTTCAGCTTTAGAAACACTGAATGAAGCTTTGCCACAAATCACCATTGTTCTTCCTTTTCCTCAGCTGACAATTAAAATGGTGCTTTTATTTCCAGGCTGCTTTATGGATTCAAAGCTTAATGGGTCTGAGTGCATTGTTTGAGCTTTTTAGTGCAAACTCTTGAGTGCTTATATTTATTACTTTTCTTTTTTTTATGAAACCAATTCTGCAAGCAGGAAAAAAAAAGAGACAAACACAACCATCAATCTGTGTGATTTCTTAGCTGCCATTGGTTTCAGTATGTCTTTCACAGCATGTATGATGCACTATTTAATAACATGCAATAAAAAGTGTGATGAAACACTATGAATGTTTAGTGGTTCCTAAACTTTTCCACTAATTAAGGATGAGAGGGAACATAAATCTTTGCAGCTAAATGAAAGAGAATCAGTTCATCTTAAACAAGTTAATTGTGCAGTATTTAAACACTTGCCTAAACAATTCAGACACAAGCTAAAATACACATGTGGATCTTCCCTCTTTACGTCTTAATAAAGCTCTGCAAAGGGCTAGCCTAGGAATGATATGACTAGACCAAGGCTGTTCAGTGAATTTTATAAACAAGGTAAGATTTGGCTGGATAGCAGTATGTGTGAAAAGGATCTAGGAGTCTTGGTAGATCACAAGCTGAACATGAGTCAACAGTGTGCAGCCAAGAAAACTAATGCGATTCTTGGTTGCATCCATAGGAGTATGGTGTCCAGATCGAGGGAGGTAATGGTACCACTCTATTCTGCATTGGTTAGGCCTCATTTGGAATACTGTGTATTTCTGGACACTTCAATTCAAGAAGGATGTCGACAAGCTGGAACGTGTCTAGAGGAGGGCGACCAAAATGGTGAAGGGTCTGGAAGCCATGCCCTATGAAGAACGCCTTTGGGAGCTGGGTATGTTTAGTCTCCAGAAGAGAAGGTTAAGAGTGGACATGATAGCCATGTTTAAATATTTGAAGGGATATCATGTTGAGGAGGGAGCAGGCTTGTTCTCTACCGCTCCAGAGACTAGGACAAGAAGCAACGGATTCAAGCTGCAGGAAAGGAGATTCCACTTGAACCTCAGGAAGAACTTCCTGATGTTCAGAGCTGTGTGGCAGTGGAATATGCTGCCTTGGAGTGTGGTGCAGTCTCCTTTTTTGGAGGTTTTTAAGCAGAGGCTGGATGGCCCATCTGTTGGAAATGCTTTGATGGGTGTTCCTGAATAGCAGGGGGTTGGACTCGATGGTCCCAGGGTCTCTTCCAACTCTATGATTCTATGATTTGAACTTGGAGCTGCTAAGGAACATTAAGGACATTTAGGATAAAACCATCTTTATAAATAAATAAATCAACCTACTTGTAGGTATAAGCTGGCCCAGTTAAAAAGATAAAGAAAACTTTCACGTACTCATTTCCTTGTTACAAATGCCATTAAATTCACATTTGTACAATAACCAGTCAGCTCCTCCAACAAAACATTCATAGTACAGTGGGCCCTCAGTATCCACTAGGGTTTGGTTCAAAGACCCACACAGATACCAAAATTTGTGGATATTCAAATCCCATTAAATACAATGGCATCCCTTATATAAAATGACTAAATCAAAGTTTGCTTTTTGAAATGTATTTTTTAAAAATACTTTCAAGCTGTGGTTGATTGAATTAGTGGATACAGAATCTACAGACATGGAGGGCTGACAGTACTATCCTAAACATGTCGACTCACGAGTAAATCCTACTAAGTTCAGTGGAGCTGACTCCCAGGTGTGTCTGGAACTGTAGCTTTAATAATGTAAAGAAAACAACTCTACACTTACAGTAAGTCCGCACTTACAGCATTTAATAGTAAATGAACAACAAGCTCCAATTTAAGTTCTCTTAATCTGGGTGTTGCTTGCTGACATCTTTGGATACAACTTTAATTATATTCTCAAGAGCATTTTTTTAACTGAATGTTCCTCCTCAAATAACTCTTGCTATCCCCTTCTAAGATTAGCTTGTTAAAAAAAGTTGAAATAAATTTTTAAATACTAGCTTTATTACAAGTCTCCAATGTGCTGTTATCATTTTTACTTAGAAAGAGAATATTTATGGGAAGTATTTTCACAAAGTTCCATTTATTGGCATGCTGATTTACACATTTACAGATAAACTTCACAGAGCAGGAAGCAGTTGTATGTAGAAACACAGCCATCAGCTATCATTTTGCCTGCTAGAGATCAAGTCCTGTAAGACAATGAAAACATGGAATAAATATTACAATGTGGCCTGACTCGTAAGGCAATAAATAATGTAGCACAAGAACTAATATTTGTATCATTCCCTATACTTTCAAAGTTTACAACTCTCCCAGGCTTGTTATCCCAGTGAGCTGTTCCACAAGACTAAATAACTGATAGAACAGTTTTTAACCATATTTTATAGTTATCCAAGGACTTTCTAACACTGTTACAACCATGGCCTACATCTAATTCAGAGCTGGCTCCCTGAATCAATGCAAACTTGGTAAATCAATGCTTGTAAGTTCTGTGATTCAATGTGTCTATCTAGTTGGTTATAACTGGATTTCTATTGAATATATCACTTCAAAAAGTGTTTTCCTGTTAAACAGCCAGCAAAGGTTGGTTAACATCTACTTTTGAAACCCATGTATCACATTTCTTCAGCAACAGAACTACTGCAATTGAAACAATAGAAATGTAGCTGAAAACTCACTTTTCTACATAGCTGTAGCCCCTTAGCATCTAATATAATACCCCCAACTCTTCCTTAAGTTTGTATAAAATCTCATTAGATCAGTTAAATGGGCTGATCAATTTTATGCTCTTAAAACATCTAATTCTCAAAGAAGTTTCTTTTTTTGAAGGATATATGAACAATCTGTAGTATTTAATACAGAAGACAACAGAAGATACACTTTTGCTCCTGTAAAACTGTTTGCAGCTTCACTAGAAAAGTACCCCACAGAATTTTTCACTTACTTCCATGTCATTCCTTTTTAGTTTTCACTACTTTTATATTGGCTCCTGCTGCTTTCTCTGCCTCTGCTTTGAACTGTGGTTTCAGTGCATCTCTTACTGCTTTGGCGCAGATTTGGGAATATCGGATATAGCTGGGAAAAGGAGGTACAGACCAAAGGAATAGCTGTTAATCTCCCAAAGTCTTAACTTTGCTGCAACCAAACAACCTATGACTCTTCTTCTACATCTTACCAAGAAAGGAGCAAACTCACACATAAATTAATCACTGTAAAAGACGACTAAAAATACTGAGCACATTCATGTGCTGCGATATATGGACATATGCATTAGGCTTAGTTGCTCATTATTTAACCAAAGACCACACAGATGAACCCTGAAGAAGTCAGAATACCACAGATGTGACTCTATACAAGTAGTAAGAGAGAAAAGAAGTTATAATTCTGGCAATATACTATCCTAACTATAAGATGCTGAAAATCTGAGCTAAAAAGAACCTGACTAGAGGTTTGCTTGCATGGTGTTTTGTTTTGTTTTTTGTCACAGCTTGCACCTGCATCTTTGCTTGCTGCTTTAAGCTATGGCAGACTTCTAGAAAGTCTACTCAACACAGCCTGCTTTTGGTTTCCATTCTTTTCCTCTATTACAGAGCAATTCTGTTCCCATTATTAATTCTCCCAATATTTCCAGATTAATCTGAAAAGCTACCACAAACCATGGAAGCGTTGATTAAACAAGGATTAGAAAGCACATTATTTACCAGAATAAATAAATAAATACCAAAAAGCATCCAAGCCTGACTACACGAGATACATTCACCATCTCTTTGGACATCAGTGAGCCTCTCTAGAACAGTGGAAGACAGTTTTGGGGAACTTTTCTATAAGAGTCTTTCTCAACACAATGCAAACACAAAGCAGGGATGGCATAATACTGACCATATTAATACTTGTAACTGCAACTATGGAACTAGAAATGAATGGGTGGTTGTTTGTGAGCTCATTTGCTTACTATTTTTTTTAGCAATCTTACTTGGTTTTTCTACTGCTCTTTCTATATTTAATACACACCTCTTACAGAGATATGTCAAATTTTCCACAAGCAAACTGAGTAAACAGCATTAACACAAGATTATGCTATTGGGAATGAATACAGAACCCAAAACGGACGGGTCAAAGCAGCCACGACTCTGAGTTTGCAAGACCTGAGGGTGGCCGTTTATCTTTGGGCCTCATAAAGGTCTCTAATTCCTAGCAAGGCCGTAAATCAAAGTCGACTTGATGGCAAATAAGGACTTCACATGGGGAACAGAAGGGGACGCGAGCACTTGCACGGCGCTGCTGAGACAGTCGCAGAGAGTAACAAATTCGAGGGACCAATAAACCAGAAGATTTTTCCAGATATCCTGAACACAATTTCCATGTAAAAAAATCTGATTACTCTAACAGTCAGGGCTGTCCGGCAGTGGAATCTGCTGCCTCGGAGTGTAGTGGAGTCTCCTTCCTTGGAGGTTTTTAAGCAGAGGCTGGATGGCCATCTGTCGGGAGTGCTTTGAGGGTGTTCCTGCATGGCAGAAGGGGGTTGGACTGGATGGCCCCTGGGGGTCTCTTCCAACTCTACATTTCTATGATTCTATCAAACCTCATTACGCACTAGGACAGTGGCCATTTCCACACTAGACTGTTATAGTGCTATTAGTCCACTTTCAACCTCCTATGGAATCCTGGGGCTTGCAATTTAGGGAGAGGCCTGAGGCCCCTCCCTAAGCTGCAAACCCCGGGATTCCATAGGAGGGCCATTTCTGCACTACAGTGTTAAAGTGCTGCTATTCCACTATCAACCTCCTATTGAATTCTGGGGCTTGTAGTTTAGGGAAGGGCACTTCGAATTCTCAGCCAAAGAGCTCTTTGGTCTCAGTAAACTACAAACCCCAGAATTCCA
This sequence comes from Ctenosaura bakeri, assembly GCA_948474755.1. Lineage (NCBI taxonomy): Eukaryota > Metazoa > Chordata > Lepidosauria > Squamata > Iguanidae > Ctenosaura > Ctenosaura bakeri. The sequence goes on from CAOLHI010001406.1 coordinate 256,608, forward strand.
CAGGGCGTTGAAAGTGGAATAGCAGCAGTTTAACACTGTTGTCCGGAAATGGCCGAGGTTGAAAGTGGACTAATAGCGCTATAACAGTCTAGTGCGGAAATGGCCAGTGTCTCTCAATAACGGTTTCATGGAATTCTAGGGTTCTACAAGACACCGTAATGGGGGCGGGGGCTCCTTTGGAGCTGTAAAGGTGTATTTTTATACAGGGGCTCCCTAACACTTGGGCTTCATTTCAAGAGTCCCTCCGGGGCAAAATGGGTCCGAAAGGCCTCGCTAGAAGAGATAAAATCCTGACCCCACCCACCCCCGACGAGGGAGGCCATTCTTTTGAGTTTCGTGGTGATCTGAGGCGGGGGCCCCGCAGCCCTGTCTCCGACCCAGGGGAGCGAGGCTGGGAAGAACCCCAGCGGCCTCCCTCCTCCGCGCAGACACGAAGGCCAGCCCGGTGAGGCCTCGGGAGGGGAAGAGCCGGGCCCTGGTCCCCCCAACCGCCCTACCTGAGCCCGGCCTGCCTCCAGTACGACACCATGGCTGACACACAAATCGACCCGGCTTTCAAACCCCGTCGCCCAAGGCCGCAAGGTCGGCTTGGAAAAAAAAAAAGAGCTTAACCCGGAAGAGCTCGAAAATCGGCTCGAGGAGCCAAGCCTGCCAATCACAAGGAAGCTCGCTTCGCGGCCGGGCTGTCAATCACGAAGCAGTCAGCCACTAGCCGACCGCTCCCGCCTCCCTCGAAGAGCCAATCAGGATTGTCAGTGCAAAGGCGGCGGCCAGCTGGATTGCCGGCTGCGGGGTTGGCGGGCGCTCCCATTGGCTGGGCGCGGTGGCGCTAATTCGGAGAGAGTTGAGGTGTATGGGGGGGGGGTTGTATGGCCATTTCCGCACTGGATTGTTACGGTGTTATTATTCCGCTTTCAACCTCCGAGGGAATCCTCAAAGGCCCCTCCCTAAACTGCAAACCCCAGGATTCCATCGGAGGTTGAAAGTGGAATAACAGCGCTTTAATAGTCCAGTGCGGAAATGGTCCATAGGTTCCTATGCATCCCTTCCTGTTTTACGACATGAGACCAGGGCCGTTTCCGCACTAGCCTGTTATAGCGCGATGATTCCACTTTCAACCTCCTCTGGAATCCTGGGGTTTGCAGTTTCGGGAGGGGCCGCCCGGCCCCTCCCGAAACTGCAAACCCCAGGTTCCAGAGGAGGTTGAAAGTGGAATCATCGCGCTATAACAGGCTAGTGCGGAAACGGCCCAGGACACAACCCGAGCGGGAGGACCGACCTGCACGTAAGCTGGCGTTGCCGTCATTTTCACTTATTAGGGCTCCTGAACGCTGCGTGGCAGGTGGATCATCTAGCTGTATACCTGTGAAAGCGGCACCTGTTGAATTTCATGCAGCCGACCCTCTATGAAAAACACAAGAGGCGGCGTCTGCGTGCCAGTCTCGGTTTCTGGAAGGTATTCATCCTGTCCTGCAAGCTTTGCCCGGTGGCAGATTTAGGTCATGTCTACACTACACTGTTGTAGTGCTATTATTCCGCTTTCAACTTCCTGAGGAATTCTGGGGTTTGTAGTTTGCTGAAGCCCAAGAGCTCTCTGGCTGAGAATTCTAAACGCTCCTCCCTAAACTGCAAACCCCAGGATTCCATAGGAGGTTGAAAGTGGAATAATAGCACTATGACAGTGTAGGGCAAAAATGGCCTTCCAGTCCAACCCCCTGCTCAATGGAGGATCTCCAGCCCCAGCAAGTAGCTGTCCAGCCTCTTTTTTGGAGACATCTAGAGAAAGTGACGCCCCCCGAACCTTTCTAGGCCATTGGTTCCATTGCTGAATGGCAATCCTCTGGAAGTTCCCTCTAATTTTCAGTCAAAATATAGTCTCCTCTAACTTCAACCATTGGGCCTGTTCCTACCCTCTGGGGCAGCAGAGAACATGCCAGCCCCCACCTCTCTCTAACAGTCCCTAAGGTATTGAAAGATTGCAGTCATGTCACGCTTTAATCTTTGAACATAAGCCAGCAATGTGATGCTGCAGCAAAGAAGGTGAATTCTGTTGTTAGCCTGCATTAATAGACGCATATTTCTCAAGCTGAAGGAAATAATGGTGCCACTGTATTCTATGCTGGTCTGACTTTGTTCAGTTGTAGGCAGAAGGAGACGAGAAGTTGAAGCAGATTCAGAGAAGGGCAATGAGAATGATAAGCGGTATGGAGAATGAAACATATGAGGAAAGGCTGAAGGAGCTAGGCACCTCCTCTGGTATGCATACCTCCTGGTCTCTCATCACCAGGGATTCTCCTCCTGCAATGGGCACTCATTTCCCCTGTGCTTTAGTTTGCTTTTCTGCATTGTGTGAGGAGCTTGTTTTGTGCCGTATTGCAGTTTGTCTACTGGCAGAATCAGCATTACTATAATTGGAGTTTTTGGCTTGCAATATCATGTTTACTGCCAAATAAACCACCTCTCTAGATTACTTCATGGGTTGCATGTTTTCTGTACAAAAAACACTTGTCCATAGAAAAATTACACATGCATTTGTCTCTGTGTGTTTCTCACTATTTGGACCCATTCATATTGAAAAGCTGCTGCTGGCTGTGGTTTCCTTGGTACACCTGCCATTATTCATGCAGGATCTCCGGCCCTATTAGGTCATTGTGAAATTTCAAAATGGGTTTTACACATTTAGTCCACAGACAAAGTGTAGCAGGGAACGGGAAAGGTGTGTGACACTTTCAGGATAATTCCACTGAGATCTCTCCATGCTTAGTGTGTTTTTTGCTGTTTGCATAATAATCCCTGCAAGTTGGCCTTCTGAAGGAAAGAAATCTTAGAACTTTTTCTTTCTTTTTTTGCAATTTTGTTTACTGTGGCTAAACTGGAGTTACATAGGTAGGGGCTGCAATAAACACATGGAATGCATAAGGGAGACATGTGACTCAAATATGTTTTGGGCACATAGCTGGGTGCAGTCTTCTTCAAAGGTCTGGAGACGTGCGCCTTCCTCCTTTATGTGTTCATTTCAGAAATACAGTGGTGCAGCAAACACAACTGCTGCTTGAACTGTGAATGAGCCCTAGATGGAAGCACTGAGATCTCACTCTGAGACAAACCATGGCCTTTCTCAGTGTCCAGTTCATAGTTCTTGTGAAATAAGCTTCTAGATCTTCCTACACAATGCCTCTTTTCTTACCTTGTCCTTAATCCAGTCACTACTTCCAACTAAGCCATTTCTGCACTAGATTGTTATAGTGCTATTATTCTATTTTTGACATCCTATGGAATCCTGGGGCCCTTCCCTAAACTGCAAACCCCAGGATTCCATAGGATGTTGAAAGTGGAATAATAGCACTATAACAGTCTAGTGTGGAAATGACCGTAGAGTGGAACTATTCAATTATGATTCAGCAATCCATTCAGTGGGTCTGCTCCAAATGGGATAAGCAACTGGATGTAGGCCCTTGTTTTTCAAAATCTGCCTGCAATGAGTGAGGTAACCCTCCTACTGAACCTTCATAACTTAGGTATCAATAAAAATTCAAGCTGTTTTCATTTTTAAGAGGCAAATATGGTATATTGCAACAATAACTTCCAACACATAAAAAGGTATAAACAAATTATTTTTCAAGAACATATAAGCCTGTAAGTCTTCAGATGCAATGCCTGAGAAAACTGGTGTAACAGCATTGTGACAGTAAGTCAACAAGCATTCAAGCATTCTGTATTCATAAATCACAGCTATCATTTGCAGCAACTTATAAAAGAAACAGGAGACATAACTCAGTATTATTAAGGACATGGCAGTCACTTCTGAAAATCTAGTCCAGGTCAGCTAATTTCACTGCAGTTTAGGGAGCTGCACACTACTGAGGCTAGAAAGGGTAAACTGGAGATGCTGGAGGGGTTAGTTGTTTGCAGTCCCTGAAAGTTGTTGAAGAAATCTGGTTGGAAAAATCAGGAAAAGTAAGATTACTTTGCTCCTGTTCAGCTGCAGAGGCAAAATCTGAATTATCCAGAGAGACTGAAGAAGTATAACTAGGAGCGTCTTCAACAGAGACATTGGAAGTGTCCAGAATGGTGGGAAACACAAAATCAGAAACATCCAAAGAGCCAGAAGAAGATGAATCAGAGGAATATTGAGATGTTAGTGCATTAATATTAGTTAGGTCTAATGAACCAGAGGAAGTGGAAGAGGTAAGATCCGGAACATCCAGAGAAGATGAAGGGATTATATAATGGAGATCTTCCAATTCTGTGGTAGATTGACTAGAGAGTTCCAAGGAGGATGGTGATGTGGGACCAGAAAGATCCAGTGAGGCTGAAGTAAGACTAGAGAGGTCTATGGACACTGTAGAGCTGAGACTAGAAAAGTGCAGAGAGTCAGAGGAACTGATACTAGAAATGTCTAGCGATATGGAAGAGCTGAGGCTGGAGCGCTCCCAGGAACTGGAGGATTCAGGACTGGAGAGGTCTAAAGAAATGGATGAGGAGATACTGGAGGAATCCAGGGAAGGTGAAGATGCAGGACTTGAGAGTTCTGGAGAAGGTAAGGAAGCAAAACCAGAGAGGCCCAACGAGGATGAAACACTGTCACTGGAGCAGTCCCATGAATCTGATGAGCTGGGGCTGGTGAGGTCGAGGGAATCTGAAAAGGCAAATTTTGTTGCAAATTCTAAGGAGGCCAAAGACTCAGGGTGTGATTGGTCCAGGGAGGCAGAATAGGCAAGACCAGAGTGATCCAGGGGGGCAGGAGGTCCAACTTACTATGGTAAGACAAACCCAAATATTATTTTGTAGTCTTATGACATCCAGGGTAGTTTTATCATTTTCATCATCTAAGCGTCTTTTGTGTTTTTTCCAAAGCTAGGAAAACATAAAACAAAAACAGTAATTTCAAATGCAGTTCAGGAATTCAATATTTCCCACTTCAATTTAATTATTAAAACCAGTATTCTAATACTGGGGAATTGTCAGCCACATAGAGAGCATGAGTGTGAAAAAAAACAGCATACAATACAGACTCTCTCTTTTGTCAATGACAAAGCCTCCCTCTCTCGAAGGTTCTGAGGTCCATTAGAGCCACCAGCTGAGGAGCAAGGAAGAGAAAGGGATTTTTGTCAATTCCCCTTGCAGCCCATTGCATGACGCTTGCTCTCCATATTGTTTTAGAGGGTCCTATAGCCCTCTGGAACAGCTTTTCAGGGGTCTATAGCACCAGCAAGTCACATCAATTGATGAGAACCATAATAAATACATATAAATAACTGCTATTTCTGAGATCGTTAGCATTTTCTAGAGAGTCAAATAATTCCTGCTTCATATGTCTGGCTTGCAAGATTTTTACAATGCTAGGAAATCTATTGGACAGTATTCACAATTCTAGTCTCTGGATTCTGGAAGGGCAATGCTCTAATAGCACAATAAAGGATATGAAAACCCATTTGTTTGACTCTGAGGCTTTTTCCCCAGACTTTGACCTGAAGTTTCAGTATTCTATCTTTTTCTCAGGATGTCTATGAAAAGGAGTAAAATATCTGGGGAAGGTCCCAAATCAAAGAAGCAGGATATTTTGTGCTTGGACAGGATGCCTCTGCCATTCACTTTTCCTCTTCGCATTCACCCCCCCCCATCTATGAGCAGGCTATTCCCCTGACAACCTGTCCCAATGTTCCCTATGCTCAGTAGGGAACACTAGCCTACACCACTAAGCAATACCTCCCCACAGTAAACTTCATCTGATCAGAAACCACTGGTTCACTCTCCAGCTCCTTTTCCCAGGGACTGAAATGTAGGAGTCATGGAGGTGCCATCATGTTTGTCTACATTATGAGATGATCATCAAGATGCTTAGGGATAACAGTCATTTTGCCAATATCTTTCCAACTCAGATTGGGATGCATCAAGTAGTTGCTGTAATTTTATTTATAGCTTACCATTTCCCCAGCCCTTCAAGATCGCTGAGGCTGAAGTTGCTATGTGCAAGTCTAAATTTCATAACTGTAAAATTCACCTTCCAGTTTCAAGACAAGGGAAGGGCTTTCTGTATATATGCACTGAGGTCTATTTATTATTGCTTCACATGCTCCTAAGTGAAACAGTATCGAAAACTCTTTTCTAGGGATTAAATCATACAAGCTTTTCTGGCCCAAATGAAGCCTTGAGGTCTATTTATTATTGCTTCACATGCTCCTAAGTGAAACAGTATCGAAAACTCTTTTCTGGGGATTAAATCACACAAGCCTTTCTGGCCCAAATGAAGCTTTGATTTAAAACCAAATGATAGATCTGAGGAACTGCACAGGTTGACTTCTGCTTTGTGAAGATGCTCACAAACTCCCCCTGCTTGTCTAGCAGAAAGACTGAAAAGAACAGTCTTTGGCAGTTTATGTGTGTGTATGTGTGTGTACATATATCTGTATGTGTGTGTGTGTGAGTGTGTGTGCGCATATGTATATGTGTCTGTGTGTATCTCTCTCTCTCTCTCTGTTTTGGTACCATAAAACAACTTCAGAAAATTGTACTGACAGCTGTGTTCCAGATACAGAATTAACAACAAATAATTAAGCCAAAAGTGTGATCCTGTGTGTACCCCTAGAAGGTGGCTGAGGGGGCCATAGGATATAAGTGCTACTTTGTCCTGGAGATAAGGGTCTGCCCACATGGCAGCAAAAGGCTCAAGTGTAAATTGAACATTGATTTATTTGTGTGTTCATCAGAAAGAAAGAAAAAAGCTGACCTCTTAAGGACACCTTCTATCCTGTTGTGACTTTTCAGTGCATTGTCTTGGCACACCTCGTGCCCAGATGTATTTATAATTGATTTAACATAATCACCGTGTACTGAACTCCCACTAAGGTCACCCTTTAGTCTCGACAGGTGTCTGCAATCCTTCCTCTGTAGTTAGAGGAAGCCGTTTTCTCTTCATTGTCAGAACTGTGGGAATAGTGTATGCGAATTATTTTATGGCATGAAATTATCATCACCAAACACCAAAATAATATCCTAGCACCTTTGCTATGATTTTCAAACTCTCCCATTTTTACAAGTAATTTTATACATAAAATGCTCTTAAGTCTAGAATTGTTCATTTCAGTTGATGGAAATCATCCAAAATCCTGGGAAATAGTCTTTCTCACCCTGAGTTTATTTTATATTTTTAAAGTAGGCTGGCCTCTGAACCTATTACACCTTCCATATAAAACATATGCCATACGCCATGAGCATTTTTTTTAAAAAAAAATCCTCCTAAGTGTGGGGCTTCAGTTAATGATAAAAATACAGTAAGAATGTATTGATCACTGCTGCAATTTATTCCAGCGACTTGTCTAGTCTTTCTTAGGTGACAATCTAGTGAAAGTTAAAGATGTTTTTGTCCTATTGATTTAAGTGGAAGTGATTATGGCCTCTGATACTGACAGTAAAAAGTAAGTAAAAATGGGAAGCTAACTATGGAAGGTCTTTTATTTATTGTTTTATTTAGAGCATTTATGTATCACTTCTTAGCCTACCAGCTCCTCTGAGGTGAGGTACAATGGATAACAACCATTTTAAATGTAATTTTTTTTAAAAAACCTCTCTTTTCTGATGATGCATTTGAAGAGCAACAGAAAACAGTCACCTTCTTCAGGGGCTTAGTAAAAGAAAATGAATAAATAAGCCAACATCAATTCAGCTATGTGTTCTAATTCACGCACATACCAACTGATGCCTAGCAAATGATTACAAGGATTAGCTACAAAACCTTCACCCTGAATGGAAACATGGTAAAAATTCCCAGGGCTCCTTCAACTAGCTCTCTTTTCCAATGTAGCACAGCTGTGTAGCCCTCCATTGATAAATTACATGGGGAGGGGCATGACTATTAGGGTGAAGTACAGAGAAAGGTTTAAGAATAGCACATACCTCGGATAGCTGTGGATTTGCTTCTTTTCCCCTCTGATACAAGCCATATTCATCTGGGCTGGCTAAAGCTCTGTGCTTTTTCCCGCTAATGACCCTAATCTTTTTCGCCAGCTCCTGGGCGGGAAATTGTTCCCTGCTGATTTAAATACAGGTCATCAGAGAATAAATCTCTTGCGGCTTCAAGGCAGGAGTTAGTACAGTACAGAAGTGTCAAATATTGTTTGAAATCAACTGCAGAAAGGCTCTGATGTTTTCTGTAACATGGAAGAGGGCTTTGGAGAGTGAAGGCATTGAGAATATGTTGTTGTTGCTGTGTGCCTTCCATGTTTATTCAGACCTATGGCAATCCTTTCTCAGCATTTTCTGGGCAAGATTTGTTCAGAGGGAATTTGTCGTTGCCTTTCTCTGAGGCTGAGAGAATGAGACCTGCCCTAAGTCACCTGGTGGGTTTCCATGTCTGAGTGGGGTTTGAATCCCCATCTCCCGGAGTCCTTATCCAGCGCTCATACTGCTACATCATGCTGAAAATATTGTTTATAATAGCTGTGTTCAAGTGTATGGATTCAGTATCTGGTTTAGCTTATAAAGGAGGAGGATTTAAGAATTTTCACTCTATTTCCAGCTAGTCAGTTAGTCATGTCAGGATGTAGCTGTTCTGGAGAAACAGCCATTTTGGATAAATGACTAGTGGAAGATATGACTGTTATTAATATAAACAGACAATCAAATAGAGGAAAATATATGAGTAAGAGGATTGACAGAGAAGAATTCTGTATAATCAGTGATTGGGGGAGGAGTGGGAGGGTGGATAAAAGATTTTAGATTATGATTTATTGTTTTACTGTTATATTGTATATATTGTACTTAAAATTTAAATAAAAGATAAACATTTAAAAAAAAAGGGAAAAGGAAGAACAAGAGATCTGTTTCACAAGATCTGAATAACAAAGGGAAATTCAAACCAAGAGCGGTTCTATGGCCTGCAGGCGAACACACTACATAACCAAGTGGAAATAAGAAGACAATTGAGACCATACAATGAAGAACTATATAGAAAAGATGAAAGAACAACAGATTAATTCAGGGAAGAACCATATGAAGGTGAACCTCCAATTTTAGAAAGTGAAGTGGAAGCTGCACTCGGAGCACTAGGGAGAAATAGATGAGATACTTGGAGACTTCTTATTCATAGGGTCGCTGTAAGTCTAAGTCAACTAGACAGCAGTTAAGAATTCAGAATTAATGTTATTAGCATTTCACCATTAAAATAACAAGTTTTGAAATTATTGGTTTTATATGATGAAATGTTTTACTCCTTGCTGCCAGTTTTATTCTAGCATAGCTGATAGCTCTATAAGGTTCTGAACAATGCACTGCACAGTTACACATGACCTATTTGTGTGAGTCAAAGACAGCACGAATAACCATGTCTTTAGGCTGAAAGATTACACAGAATACAAACCTGGACCTTGACAGCTGGAGCACTCAGGGGAAGGGTAGTATTTGGTGCCCTCCTTGGAAGAGATCATAATGCCTTGTGCCCAGTGTGGTACACTGGGATGAGTCACATGTGAGTGATATTGACCTCCATGTGGTCTCAGCTGGTTGAGGGCTGTGCAGCCCACCTTCAGTGCAGTATGAGAGTTATCTTGTCACCTTAGGGCTGGGTAGGAATTTTTCTGTTTGGCAGGGTTCTTTTTTAGCTACCCCATACTATGCTGAAAGGAATTGGGCAATTGGCTTGGGTGGTGTCAATAAATAGGGTGTCCCTTGGCAGGTAGTTGGGGGAGGAGCTAAGTCTTAGGTGTACATCTTTGGTGCTCCATCCAGATAACGCTTTGTAACCTCTTCCTGAGATTTGGGGTAAGGAAGGCAGAAGGAAGCTAACCCAGAAAGTGTGCTCTCACATGTAGGATCCAGGGACTTTGGTGGGAGCCTAGTTGGTTGACCTTCCACCTCAGATTGGCTAGAGATCAACCCAGAATGTGTTTCACTCAAGGGAAGGCTGAGGAGGTGGTTATGGGGGTGACACTTGGCCTCAGCTGGTCCCAGAATAGGTTGCTCCCCCTGTCTCAGTCATACCTAGGCCAACACAATGTAAATAACTAGGTTAAATAAAGTGGTCCTTACTACCCCAATGTTATGTGTCTGGTCTTGTTGTCCAAACCTGGAATAATACTGTGCTTACTGGGCAGTATATGGCTATGTCAACATATAAGAACTTTCACCTCTAACAGAATGGTAAGTTATTGACTAGAGACTGTAAAAACAGTGACACACATGACAGGTAGGTTGCTCTAGGATGGATGCGCAGAATTGGTTAGTGTGGGAACTTGAGAATTGGGACATACTAAGCAGAGTGTCTCCCCCAACCCCACCAACTGTGTATGCCTTTGCAGATAGGAAAACAATGAGCCTATTAAAGTAGATAGCATTACAAGCAAATTATAACATTCCATATGAACTTTCAGGATGAAAGTCTACACATCACAATCCAGATTTAAATATACAGTTTGCAGTGACAATGGATGTATATTAAAATAACTGAAAAGCATGGCCAGCAAATATATCATGCAAAGCATAAAATATGACACTGGCAGAATGTGAGATTTTAAATCATAACTATTTGGAAATGTACTACTATGTTAATTATATTTTGCTGATCTACCACATTCTCAGAGATACAGCTGTGAAAATACCTATCACTATAGGATGATTTACACAGGCTGATGCAGGGTTTGTGCTTAAATACAAATTTGGAGCCTAGTATTCAGAATCCCATCCCTACCTAAGTTCTTTCAAAAAGATAAAATCATTACAGCAAACTAAAAGTAAAATAAAACACATGTTTTCAAGTAGTCTGAGTAGAATATCAAGTTTAGCAAAGTGGTAGATCTGTTCCCTCTTCTATGGCCCCATCAGCTTGTGGCAGGCAAGGAAACTGTGGATATGTGGTTTTCTCTGGGTTTTCAGTCTGCCTGTTGAGTGAACTGAGCAGCCTTGGATCCAAAGCTACCTGTCTCATCTCAGCATCCTTTGATTTCAGGGTTGACCTGCAACAGCATACAGATGGTGATCTATAGGGGGAACTAGGCCACTGGGGTAGAGAGACCACTCCTCTTTCTGGCAGGGAGATGGGTCTGTTCGATCTTTCCTCTCCACCAAAACTGTAGGTTAGGATTGGTTTCTTTAATACTGTACCTTTTATTACAAATAGTGGTAACAATTTACCAAAATTAAAACATAACTTTCAATACCAAACATTGATAACATTTTAATTAAATTAACATTGTCAGTATGTAAAAAGCACCAGGTATTTAACATTTTGCATTGCTTTTACAAACTCAATAAAGACAAAATATAACCCAAGTAGAAAAATAGTTAATATTTAAATACATTAGTAAACATTTGTAAGCTTAGGCATATTCACATGTCTCTCCCCATCCCTACTGGTTTTAGATTTGCATTACTGACAGACAATTCTTAAGTAGCACAGAAAACTACATGCATAAAGACCTTGAGAAAATCAACAGAATTAGAAAGATTTCAAAATGTACCTGTAGCCCACAAGTTCTCCCAGCACTTGGTGTAATATTGTGAGTAAACTATTAGATAACTTCACCATTTCACAAAGGAGTCTGAGGTGTTAAGATAATTTTTTTTAAAAAAATACCTCACATAAAAAACATAAATGCTACTTGGATTTAGCATTCAATTCTAACTTTTTTTTAATACAGATTTTTCTATGAAGAAATTTGAGGAGAGGAGAGAATGCTGGACTCTAGACACCATTTTAGCAATGGAATTCATGGTTATTTAGTGACAAAATTATGCCACCTTTTATGTTCTGTTCTTTGGAAGCTAAAGAACACAAAGTATTATTTAAGACATTTAAAATGTTTTTCTGTCTTGCTGGTAAACCGTAGAAATCATAATTACGCAATTAATTTAACAATGCTGCAGTTTGTTTGGAATTCAACAAGTACTTCTGTCTCAGCATTCTCTTTTATATGAATTCCAGTTCCTCAAAGTACCAAATCAATCAGCATGGCAGCAAATTACATTCAACTATTATAGTACTCTGTTCTAAGCAGGGAATTTATAAAACCAAAACTTTAGAACCAAATTCCCATTCCCATTATATAACCATACACATTTTCCAAAATTCAGAATTTGGCTAGTGGAAAATGTTAGTTGCTTAATTTCTCAAAATTAAGCACTACACTTTTCATGTTAGCAAACCATAACATTCATGACAGCAGCATACAACAACGAATTAGTACAAATTGTATTTCAAGTAATACACTGCTCTTCCTGCAGATATCTTATCACAAGCTGCCTGAACCACTGTTCCCAGAAAAATTCTGCTTCATTCAGGAAAAATCCCAGAAGTGGATGAATCCATGTATGTATGAATCTTATCCAAGTAGGAATCAAAAACAGACTGGCTTTCCATGATAGGATGGAAGTTTAAGACTGACTCCTGCAGATACAGGAATTGTCAGGAACACTTGGATTATTTCAGCTGAAAGGAATGTGCAGTCCAACAGAACTCAGTCATGCATATTACCTTCAAGTACAGATGTGTGTAACTTCTCTCCAAGTTTAATTTAAAAATCTAACCTACAGATTTGCTTTCATTAAACAGAAGAATAAATACTTCCAGCTTTGAGGAAGTATGCAGTTGTTCACTTCAGACACTTGGGACAAATCACTGATGTAGGCAAATATAGCTCTACATTATTTCTCTATGAATGCTGCCGCCGCCATAGGTGACCTCATGTTTCCTCTTGCAGAAGAAGCAAATTCCTCTATTTCAGCATTCAGTTTGTTGATCACCCATTCCAATGCTTCACGTCCCTGTAAGTATATATATCTTTATTAGAAAGCTGAGAAATAATGTTTATCTGGTTTTGAAATAAAGGTACTTGCTAAAACAAAAGGAACATCTGTAAGGCAATTACAATGTACATTAAATTTGATCTAATCTAAGATACTCTATGTTAGCCTGTTAATAAAGTAGTATTCTCTAATATTAATCCAACCTTGGGGCAGTACTGCTGTGCAGAGTTGTTTAAGCAAAACAGCCCTAGGTGGCTTAAGGGCTACCTGGTCCCACATTCTACAGCAGCTCTGTTCTGTGTTCTCCTATCATCTGATATAAGGACAGTGCCTGTTCTGAAGTAGCTTCCAGGCTGTGAAACATCCTTCTGGGATTTGTTAACAAGGCAGTTAAATTTTAGATAAACAAGCAAAAAAAAAAAAAAAAAAAGAGAAAGATTCCTGCCTGTTCACCATTTAATGATCTGTTGCATTTATACTGGGCACTGGCTGATTGAACCACCATTACTTGTCTGAGTAATTAAATATTTCTCAGTCATTTGATGTGGATAGTATCAGGTACAAAAACAAGAAACCTATTGTAAATATAGCATGAACACCAGGACCAGGGAAAGTTCAACCAAAAAAATCAATTGTCTTTATATTCATTTCTATGGCTTTAAGACTTTGTTATCTCCATGCTTAAAGGTTTTTTAAAGAGCAGAGGAGGAGCCACGAAAATGGTGTAAGAGGCTGGAACTGAATCTCCTACAAGCCAATAAATAAAAAGCTAAAGAATCCCTTCTGAACGGAAAGAAGATGCCGATTTGCGGCTCGGCAAGTTGGTTGATGTCCAAAGCACAAAAGACTCACAAAACAAAATTTAAACAGCTGTTGGAGTGGCTTGGAAATGCCCAGCAGATAAGAGTAATCAACATCCATCAGATAAGAGTAATCAACAATTAATCAGAGTAATATCAGCTGATAGTTTAATGGCCAACAATAAAAAAAAGGAAAATAAAAGCAAATCTAGCCCCAATAAAGCATCAGAAATGGCAGTGAGAGCTAAAATTCCAAGCACACAGCTGGAAGGGAAAGAGAATGGAGCAGGAAATGGAGATATGAAAAAATGGTTCTTACAGGCTTTAAGTCAGAATAATGAAGTCCTTACAGCTACAATAACTACTAAAGTTATGATGGAGACGAATGAATCTATGCAGGGTATAACAAAAGAAATTTAAAAAATGGATAAGAAAGTTGATATCCTGCAAGAAAAGCAAAACTTGCAACAAAAGGCAATATTGGAACATGCAGCAAGACTGGACCAGCAGAAACAGCGAATTATTCATCTACAGGACAGGAATCAAAGGAATAACATTCGTATTCGTGGATTTCCAGAGATTCCAAATGAAACTATGAGAAATTTGAAGGAGGAAGTCCTGAAATGGTTACAAAGTATTGTTCCTCAGATCACCTGGGATGAATAGGAAGTGGAACGTATTCATAGAGCAACAACAATAAAGAGAGGCCTGATCCCCAGAGATATAAACATGAGTGACAAGTTTTAATAAAAAGGATATTTTGATGAAAGCAATTAGAAAACTTTCAGGACAATTGAAATATGGTGATACTATGATTGAAATTTTCAATGATCTTTGCGGGGAAACAATTGAGTGGAGAAGAGGAATAAAATCCTGTACCGCAGTTTTGCGGTGAGCTGGAATAAAATACAGTGGGGGGTACCCTATTTTTTTGAAGTTTCAGAGGGCAGGCAAACAACACAGGATATATCCCCTCAAGCAGGGAACAGAGCTTCTGAAAGATCTGAAATTGATGCAGCAAGAAGAAAATGACAACGCAAGAGCAGCTGGAGGGTCTACGGAGATTGGCACAGCTGGAGGATCCAAGGAGATATAGAGAGAATGAAAAGAATAATAATATTAAGAAATATATATATATGTATGCGTGTGCGTATATAATAGAAGGGAAAAAAAACAACAACAATAATGGGGGGAAAATAAGAAGCGATATTAAAAGGGTATGTACAATAAACAAGTGGGAGGAGGAACCTACTTCTGTGTTGGGGAACGTGGCTATCTCTTGTCCCATCTCCCCCCCCCGGGAGGGCTTGTTGAAGCCATGAGTGAGGTTTGGGAATTGATACCTTGAGGAAGGAAGGGAGGAAAATTGTATATGTGGGTATGGGGAGGGAAAGGGAAGGGGGAAATGGGTGCACTACACAAAAGAGCCAATTAAGAAGATCAGAAGAAGGACTTTGGAAATATGTAAAATGGCTAATAAATTGACGATAACAATATTAAATGTTAAAGGTTTGGGGTCTGTGATAAAAAGGAAGAGAATAGAGTCACTGTTGAAAAAAGATAAAGCGGATATAATTTGTTTTACAAGAAACACATCAAATACGAGAATGGACAAATGAACTCAAACTGAATTGGGCTGTTACTTATGAAAAAGCATTTGGTACCTCCAAGGCAAGAGGAGTAGCAACTATAATATTTAGAAGATGTAATTTCAATGTATTAAGAGTTAAAAAAGATGAAGAAGGTAGATTAGTAGTTATACAAGAGGAAATGGAGGGAGAAATGTATGTATTGGTTAATGTATAGGCTCCAAATGAGAAACAAAAAGAACTTTATGAAAAGATATTTAAAGAGTTGGAAGATGTACAGGGAGACCTGATAACTATGGCAGGAGATTTCAATATGGTTATAGACAAGTGGAAAGATAAATCTGACAATAAGGGATAGACTGAACAATATTATAACCTTGAATAAAGTGATGAATAGAAATGGGTTAAAAGATGTTTGGAGGTTGATAAAGGGACATGAAAAGAAGTATACATATTACTCATCGGTACATAAAAATAAAATCTATTCTAGAATAATTTTTATTTCAAAGAATATAGTGCCGAGGCTATTAAATACAGAAATAGGAGTGATAAAAGTCATGGACCATGCTTTGGTAAACATGGAAATTGTACTTAAGAAGGAATATAGAGAAGCGAAAAGATGGAGGTTAGACACCAGAATACTTGATTACAAGGATATAGTGAATAAGATTGAGAAGGAATGGCAAGAGATTTGAGATATTAATAAATAGGAAGGTTTCTCAAGCGGTGTTATGAGACACTATGAAACCAGTGGCAAGAGAGATTTGTATCAAGGAATCATATAATTTTAAAAAATGACAAAGAAAAAAATTAAAATTAGAAATAGAGATAAAAAAATTAGAGAATGAATATATAATAGATAGGAGTAAACAAATTTATATAAAACTACAAGCAAAAAGAAATGAATTGGAGAAAATAGAAATTGATGAAGTTCAGAGGAATTTGATGTAACTGAGAGGGATTTTTCTGAATATAGTAATAAGAATTCTAAAATGTTGGCCAGATCTGCACAGACTAAAAAGGTAAGAAATATGATTGGGGCAGTTAAAGATAAAACAGGTAAGTTATGTAAGATAATGAAAAATAAAATTAAAATATTTGAAGAATATTAGCAAGAGGTAATATTACCCTATTTAGTAGGGGAAAAGTCAGTGGAAAATATTGAGGAATATATTGAAAAAAAATTGGAAAATAAAAATAACAGAGGAGGATAAGGGATTGATGGAACAACTGGTTTTGGAAAAAGAAATAGAAGAAATTATAAATAATTTAAAAGGAGGGAAATCACCGGGAATGGATGGATTGGGATCAGAATATTATAAAACATTTAAAAAGAACTTAATACCTAAATTGAAAGTATTGTATAATAAAATAATAAATTGAGATAAGATCCCACCATCATGGGAACAGTCTTTAATAATACTGATTCCAAAACCAGATAAAGATTTGACAGATCCAGGATCATATAGACCTATATCATTAATAAATCAAGATGCTAAGACACTGACAGCAATAATGGCAAAAAGGATGAATAAGTTTATGTATAAATATTTGCAAAAAGATCAATGTGGTTTTGTGCAAGGAAGGCAGATGTCAAATTTAATTGATAGAGTATTGAATAAAATGAATATAATTGAGAAGAACAAACAAAAAGCAGGAATAATGGCATTGGACACACACAAGGCCTTTGACTGTGTGGAATGGCCAGCATTAAAAATAACATTAAAAACATTGAGACTAGGCAGCAGTAATGGTGAACGACAGATTAACAAAAGAAATTCCTCTATCTCCAATTTTATTTGTGATTGTTATTGAAATTTCGGCAAACGTGATCAGAAATGATGAAAATTTGGAAGGAATTAAGAAAAAAAGTAAGTTTGTTTTCTGATGATACCTTGTTGACAATTAAAAGATCTGATAAAGAAAATGGATAGAGTAAATGAACTTGTAAAAGAATCTGAGGAAATGACAGGGTTACAAATAAATTGGGCTAAATCAGAGTTAATGTTTAATTACATTAAGATGGAAGAGCAAGATTTTTTTAAAGGAAAGAAAAATAGCTATTAAATTAAAAGAAAACAATCAAATATTTAAGAATAAACATCACAAAAAATCTACAGAGATTAGAGGAAAGAAATTGTAATAAATTAAGACAAGAATTGAAACAGAAATTAGAGGAATATAAAAATATTAAGTTATCATGGTTTGGAAGAACTGCATTAGTAAAAATGAAAATATTACCTAAGATTAATTTTTTATTTATTTAGGATGTTACCAATAAAAAATTCAGAAATGGAATTTAAAAACTGGCAATTACTAGTGAATAATTTTTGTAATGGGAATGAGAAAGCGAGGATCAATCAGAAATTTTGGTACAAATCCCATAAAGGTGGTAGACTGGGCCTCCCACATTTAAAATGGTATTATAATGCAAATCAATTGAGATATATTATAGATGGAGTCTTGGGAAAAGAGGATTTAGAATGGTTAGAGATGGAAACAACAGAAATTGAGAGGAGATTAGAGAATATCTTTTTTTTGGATCTTTGGTAAGAGAGAAATAGAAAAAACAGAAAACTCCTTTGAGAAGAATATATTAGAAATTTGGAAGAAAAAAAAGGAAAAGTTAATGCTGGCTATTTCACCATTAACCCTAGTAGTGATGATGGAAAAATTTCCAAAGAATTTGAGAGATGAATTAGAGAAGGAATAAAATAAGCAGAGAATATCTAAGTTAAAAGACTGAATTAATATAATGATGAATAAAGATAAAATAAAAGAGAGATTGCAAGGTACCAAGATGTCATGGTTTAATTATGTTCAGTTAGAGCAGTGGACAAGGAATTGGGAAAGTAATAATAAAGATATTAGAGAATACAGTAGATTTGAACAAATGATTAAGCAAAGAGATGAAATGGAGGAAAATGAAATATTGAAAGGTACCACAAGTGAAATATATAAAATATTGTCAATATATGAAGATGAATATCTTAGAAAAATATGGGAGGAAGACCTAGCACAAAAAAAGATATTCAAGAATGGGGAAAGATTTGGAATCAGCATCATTTAAAAAAATTATCCGTAAGGATAAAAGAGAATTATTATAAATTGGTCTGGAGATGGTACCTAACACCAGTAAGGTTAAACCATATAGATAAGAAACACACAAGGTTATGTTGAAGGGGTTGTCAAGAGATCAGCACATATGTTCATATGTGGTGGAACTGTGAAAGTGTATAGAAATTTGGCAAATTGTGTTAAAAGAGATAACAGGAATTGACTTACAAATATGTCCAAGTATAGTGTTATTATCTATATTTATTAAGGTTAATTGTACCCAGGCAATGAAGGATTTAATTACAAATTTATTAACTGCAGCAAGATTAATTATATGAAGAAAATGGAAAATGCAAGAAGATTTTCAAATAAAGGATTGGTATAAGGAAGTGTAGAAAATAGCAATTAATGATAATCTAACATGTCAAATTAAAGTAAAAGAAGGAATAATGAAAGGGAATGATTTTGAAGAAATATGGAGGATATTTGTGGAAAAAGTCCTAATAAAAAAGAGAAGTGTCACATTTCCACAAGAAGAATTACAATTTTGGAAAGTAGAGTAAACTGAAAGATAATTGGCTCTGGGGATGGGTTTATACTTAGTGTTAGGGCTTACATTTAAGGTTTCATTTAAGATTATATTTAAGATTACATTTAAGGTTAGAGTTAGAACAACATGTTTAGTAATAGGATCATATTTAGCAACAGCAATAGGTTAAATATAGTTGAAAAGGACAGAGTTAAGAATGTAACAAAAATATGTAAGCAATATGATATATAACACATGGAATAAGTATATGATGATAAGGGATTTGGAAAGAAATAATAATGTAAGCTATTTCATTGTAATGTTTTCTTTTTCATTTTTATGGTAATCACGTGGTGTTATGTTCTGTTTTGCTTTCTTTTATAATTAATAAAATTTTTAAAAAAGCTAAAAGGTTTCTTAAAACTGAGGGGACAGCTCACATGTGACTTAATAGAAATGGGCAGTCTAAATCTGGAGTCCCCAATTGCCCAAAGGCAAAAGATGTTTCTTTTGGTGCCTGCCAGGCTCCCTGCTGCTCCTGACTTTTTAAAAAATAATTTTAAACTGGAAGCTAGCATACTGCAAAGCAAGAACACTGGCCTATTTCTCTGTACATCAGCAACTTGCCTTCTGTCACTTGGATATTTTATTGTGCTTTGTGGAGGAAAATACTGTCGTCTGAGGCTGAGACTCCACTTGTGTCTCTTTCTTGATCATGTTAATTTGTTACTAAGTCTCTACCTTGTGTGAAATGGGTGCCTGAGCCAGAAAAATGTGGATACAAAATAGTTCCCAGTCTACTTGAAGTGTAATCAGTCATGTAATGATGTCTTCGTGTGCTTCCCAAACCTCCCACTTTTCTCCCACAGGACAGTTACAGAGCTATGCAAGTTAGATTAGTATTACCTCCGTACTGCAAACAGAACCCAAGATTACGTCTATTTGACCAAACTTGTGGCCAATGTGATATTTAGATAGAACTTTTCAATTTCACAGTTCAGATTGAATTCTCAGAGCTTTCGATGCATTACAAAGAATTACACCATCCATCTCCATTACCCCTTCAGAGACAAACAGTAATACATACTTGTTTAGCATTAGATGATATTGTGTTTTCCATTAATCCTTCTAGGTAACTGCTGACACTAACTCCTTTCACACATATTGTTGCTTCTTGAGTCAAAATAGTTCTAAAGGAAGGAGGAGAAAAAGGAAGAAACAGTTCATCAACTCATTTTCCAAACTAGAATAAGCAAGCAGTTTTGTTCCCCACCAGTTCTGATCCACTGTAAAGCAACCACTAAATACTACTAATTCAGCTAACCATTTTGGAAGGGGACGAAATAATACATAACATCTTTGATCTCTTTGACATGGTGTAGACTTTAACTCAGAGGTTCCAGACAGTACGGCCAATCCTCAGGAATTCTGGAAGTTCAGGTCCAAAACAGCAAGACACAACCAGATTTTGAGAACCACTGCTGTAGAGAACAAAATGATTCTGTCGCTGCAATAATGTAGCTAAAAGATCTGCTACCTACATGCAGCAAAACCAGGCGCCTTTCTGCACTACACAGTTGCAGTGCTATTATTCCCTATGGAATCATGTGGTTTGCAGTTTAGACAAGGGGCATTTAGAATTCTCAGCCAGAGAGCTCTACAAACCCCAGGATTCCACAGGATGTTGAAAGTGGAATAATGGTACTATAAAAGTAAGGAAATGCCTAAAGTCAGACTAAAGCAAATAGTAAGCTCAGACAGGAGATAAATAGGTCAGGAGATTAAGCAGCAGATTGTTCTACACTACTAGAACATCAAGAGAAATGTCAATTTTATATTCCATCTTTGTAGACACCAAAGCTAAAAACGCAAATCTCCAGACGCCCCACCTTGAGTATCTTCAGCTATTTTTTAATCCTTCTTCAGAAAAAGGAACATAAAAAAAGTCACTTGACTGGAAGGTGGAGAAATGCCTCCTCCAGTTACTGGTAGTGATGCCTGCCACTCATTTTCTTTGGGGCGGGGGGATTAAGTTTCAATCCCAACTTTACATCGACGTGATTCTGTCACCTGCAAGGGGTCACACCCCATGCAGCTGATGGACGAAGTCCTAGTCAATGGGGTATTCATGTCACAATGCATTTGTTAATCTTTAATGTGTCACAAGACCCAGTTCTATTGGGCTCCGCTGATTTTTAAGAATGACCTACTGTTGCTTGCTTAGATTATCAGACAAGAAAATTGTCTCAAGTAAAATAAAGAAATGGCACTTACTTTTCAGGCTGTTGAGGATGTGGTTTATAAATTAGTCTCTCATCTACTGACACCAAGTTTGTAAATGTAATCTAGAAGAGATTTAATCAATGTGTTATGTCTCATAATTTAAAAGTAGCATTCAGAAAAAAAGGGGGGGGTAAACATTAATGTAACCTAAAGCTAGCAGGACTGGGGTATAGCCTTTTACTGAAAAAAAAAACAACATTACAGGGTTCTCCTTACAGACATCATAGGACTTCTTCCTGAAGACATTACATACACTACATTGCAAACCAGAAAGAAATCTCTCACCCTGAGGTAATTGCTCTTGTGTCCTTTCTTGTGGAAAACTGTCATTGCTAGCATTGACTGTCAGTCTCACAAAACTAAAACTAAACAGAAGTCAGGACAATCTGACACAGCATCTGGCACACAAAATACCTCAGAAGGAAGAATCACATTATGTCACTAAGAAATGTTTCTTTGTTCAGCCAGTTTTAGCAAAGATGCAAACAAGCAAGTTTTACATGCTGGAATTAAAAACTACCATATAATTTATTTATTTGAACAGATAAGCTGCAAAAGACGGATTACAGCAGACTCTTGTAACCACTAAGGCACAAGACAACAATCTATTGAAGCTGCTCAAATTAAAGCAGTTTTTGTAACACTAAATTAAAGCAGTTTTTGTAACACTTACATTAGTAGACTTGAGCTCCATTACTTTTTCTACTGGATCAACTATGGAGTGTTCCTGTACATATGTTTTTGTTCTACAACCACCGATAAGCTAAAAGAGAAATAAGACTATGTTAATTCTTGAGATGGGAACAAATATGGGCACTTCAAGTTGTCTTTGTTTCAGATGTATACTCAGGTCTGCTCAGTTTGTATACATTGTTTCATCTTTAATTTTATGGTCTTGAAATACCACTTCAGGGAGACTGAGGTCATCATGGCTACAAGATGGCTATATTTCACTTGCAGTATCAGATGCAGTATTTCTCTGTATACAAATTATTTGGGACCGTGATATGTAGGAAACAGTCTGGCAGGCTTCTCATAGCCAACAGACTGAACAGAATGCCAGGTTAGAGTTCTTTGGCCAGAATGTTAGTCTAAATGGTCCTCTGGTCTGATGGAGTGTTAAACTTATGTTCTCAGCACACTTTCACTGCTTCCTTGTACTGTTTCCCATTTCTCTGAGCACAGTTCCCCCCATTCTATGTTTTTCTTGTTTGTGATTAATTTTTTAAAAAGTCTTGATTGGAAAAAATCTCTGTAATTTTGATTACTTCTCACATTGGAAATAACCCAGTTATGTGAGCTATTTATAATTCCTTTACAGTATTCAATTTTTAAGCACAGATCTTTGTTCTGGATAACCAGTACCAATGCTCTGCCAGTACCAGCCTCTGATTCAGGAATGAGTGAGCTTCTATCGTGCAGAGAGGGGTGCTGGCAAAAAAACCCAGCCACGTTTCTGGCTTGCATATACCTAAATTCTTACAGCATAGCACACCACTATTAATGGAAATGCTTAGCTTAATATTTGATTTTCCTTGCATTTTATTTTTGCCATTTTTTATGCTTAACCAACTGAGCTTTACACAGAAAATGCTTGGCATGTAAACCTGTAGCTGACATTCAAAGGTTTTAACAGCCCTATTTAATCTTTTTAATGAACAGAAAACTCTGACCAATCTGTCAACACAGATGAGATCATTACAGTGCTCCCTATGTTATGCTGACTGACATGAAATTGAGTCATCAGACACGCGCAAAACACGTGAAAGAAAGGAACTGTTAAGAAGAGTTTCCATTTTTTTAGACAGTAACTGTTCTGGGCACCATGGTAACAAAGCACTTTGAAAGTAGATTTAATAATCAAACATACCAGCTTCTTCTATAATCAAATACACCAACAAAAAAGTCAGTCCCTTCCAATTATGAACAGCATGAAATTATGGCTGTATCACAAATAAACCAGAATGGATTTAGTACTTTGCATTATGAACAATGGCTGGAAAATCCACAGAACAGTTTAACTAGGTACTAAAAAAAATATAATGCCAAAGTGAGCCCCAATACTGCTTTCAGAAAAGACCATTCTACTATATTTTATAAAATGAAGACATGTGCATTTTCAGGTCACTTCTCCTAAATCCTGACATGACACTTACCGATTTTACAACTGATGGCACTCCCCATTCTGTACTGAGCAATCTGTGGCTATGTAACTTTCCACTGGGATCTACATGCCGGTCAAGGACGTCCACTCCAACCACACTGGGATTCATGGGATTGGGATATTTCTGCATGGCAGCTGTTGTAACCGTCTCCCAGGGGTGACTGTCAAGGAAAAACAAAAACACTAAAGTAGCTGGTTTTCAGTTCACTGTTTAGGGGGAGAACCTGAGTCTCCATCTCCGTAATGACCCTGATTCAAACAATTCTTTGCATAACACTGTACATGCAAATTTAAAGACATTTTGAACACCGGAAGTAGCAAAACCAACAGAGTCTTGTGGTTTTTTACAGCTCAAGACCAGGTGGCTAACTAAAAGGATAACTATTCCAGTAGTAAAAATTGAAGTCTAAAATATATAACCAACTAAATGTGATCTGAGAAGGCAGGGAAGGAGGCTAACCAGCCAGCTTAAAAAAAAAAATCTTGTGTACAGAAAAAGTTCTCTAACCAAGTAGCAAGCAGTGAATACTGAACCATTGTGCATGCTTGTTTCTGGTCTGTAGAAATTAAAAGACCTAGAATGTGGAGAAATTAAGTACTGTAAGGGTAAGACACAACTTTGTTTCCGTTTCAATCCAAAAGATTGTCTGGATACATTATTGGGAGGTAGGGTGGGGATCTAACCAAAACTGAAATTTGACCAAATGAAGCAACTGCAGCAGGCTGCGGAATCCAAGTTCTTTGAACAACAAATGTCTCATGATAAAACACGTGCAGCCGGAATAGAATGGAGGAGAAGGCGGATCCTTCACTCACCATTAAGAGCACAGAACACAAGAGAACATCACAGCCCCAAGGGGTGGGCTACAGCAACTGTGTAACAGCACACAAAGAGAAGCAAACCCCCCATCGCTGCTTCACTTAGCTTTGTTCCAAAGAGAAAGAGGATACTGACTCTGCACTGATGGAAGGCTAAGCCTGATGTAATGCTAGATCTCACCAAAAATTAGCACCAGGTGAAATATCTGTGGGAAACAGGAAAATGGTTTTCCTCGTTTCAGTCCTATTTTTAGAAATCCACATATATTTTGCAGCCTGATGCAAAATCTTCCATAGCTACACCTTTCCCATCTATTCTCTCACCCTTTGGGGGAGAGAAAGGGAGATGTTACCCTCCATTTACCTTAAGGATAAATAAAGAGACATGATAACTTTAACTCTCTTTCCCCTACTCCTACTATCACCGTCACCAAAAGTATAGAGAAATTGTCTATGTTAAGTATAAATACAGCAACCAAATGGCAAGATGATAAGACTAAAAATCCAGGCAGCAAGAAAAGCTGGAAACCTATGGTGGCGGGAATAACAAAGAGCAACTTCTCCCCATAAGTAAAAGGAGAGGGAAGAAGGAAGCAAAGGCTGAACAGTGGTGGATTCACAGGAGAAGTTCTCAGAAACCCAACCAGAGAGAAACCGCATTGCTAAGCCTTCCCTGATTTATCCCCTCGCTGAAGGTAATGGAAGAACTGAGATGTCTTAGCTTAAGGCCATTTCTGCACTAGCCTGTTATAGTGCTATTATTCCACTTTCAACATCCTATAGAATCTTGGGTCTGCAGCTAAGGGAGGGGCTTCTGCAAACCCCAGGATTCCATAGGATGTTGAGAGCAGAATAATAGCACTACAGCCATTTCCACACCACACTCTTACAGCGCGATTATTCCACTTTCAACATCCTATGGAATCTTGGGTCTGCAGCTGAGGGGCTTCTGCAAACCCCAGGACTCCATAGGATGTTGAAAGCAGAATAGCAGCACTACAAGCCATTTCCACACCACACTCTTATAGCGCGATTACTCCACTTTCAACATCCTATGGAATCTTGGGTCTGCAGCTGAGGGGCTTCTGCAAACCCCAGGACTCCACAGGATGTTGAGAGCAGAATAGCAGCACTACAAGCCATTTCCACACCACACTCTTATAGCGCGATGATTCCGCTTTCAACATCCTATGGAATCCTGGGGTTTGCAGTTTAGGGAGGGGCCGGCTGGCCCCTCCTTAAACTGCAAACCCCAGGATTCCATAGGATGTTGAAAGCGGAATCATCGCGCTATAAGACCGTAGTGCGGAAATGTCCTATGACAGGCTAGTAGGGAAATGGCCTAACAGTGGGGCATCCGCCCCCCCTCCCCCCACCATCCTTCCTCTTTCTCCCCCGCTCCCACTCCTCGCCGGCAGCCCGCTTTTCTCTCCCTCCCGCCTCCAGCACTCACTCGAAGGTGTGCTCCGAGGTCCAGATCTTCATCCTGGACGAAAAGAGCGCCTCTAATGAAGGCGGCGGGGCGTTAATTTCTTCACGTCGCTCACCGACTCCGTCTGAGGAAGACCGAAGACGCCAAGAAACGTCCCGAACGAGCAAAGAAAAGGATGCTCGATTGCGGCTGCGCTGTTCACAAAAATGCCGGGCGAAGAGGGGGGTAGGCGGGGCTAAGGAGCCGCGAAGCTTCTGATTGGGCAGTCACCTATTCGCAGACGGGTGACATCAGAACCGAAATCAACCGCAACCGTTCCTCACCCTGCCGGCGCGTGCGGTCCAGCGAGGCGCGTGCGCACCACTCGGACGGCCTAGGCTTCGAGCGAGTGAAGAGCCGTTGAGGCGAGGGGCGAGCTAGCTGCGCGCGCATGCGCAGTCGTACAAGCACGCCCACGCTTCGAGTACGCGTGCTGAGAAACGTGATTGCGGCCCTCAGTACCGCAGTCAGCTGGGGTTGCCCAAGGAAGTGGGCACGGCCGTTATTTGTTTTGCATTAAACCCCTCAATAGAGGGTATTTAAAGGTCTAGACTGACAGAATAGCTGCTTGGAGGATGATTTAAACAAGCAGCGTATTTGTTGTTTTCATGACTATTTCCAGAGGGGAGTCTGTGAAGAATGAAATAATAAACATGGTCACACTTCTCTTCAGGTTAAAAACACTTTGAAAGTAGCTTAGCCAGCACAAAACTAGAAGTTCTTACCTGTAGGCTTGGACTCTAAAATGACATAACTTGTTTATAGGGGGTGGGGGGTGGGGGGTGGGGAGAGAAAACATGGAAAGCACACATGATTATAATATCCTTGGTTAATGGTACCACCAGTTATAGCGCACTTAATAATTGTAATAGTGTGATGGAGTGGTTAAGGTGAAATAATAATAATAATAAAAATAATAAAATTTATTTTTATTCCGCCTCTCCCAGTGGATCGAGGCGGCATTACAAAAATATACAAATACATTAAAATGTACCCCATTCTCCCCACCCACCAACCCTTCTACCCCCCTAAAACACATTAATTATTAAAAACAAATTAAAAACAAAGGCAAGGCTCCGGGTTCAAATCCAGCGTGAAATTATTGGCCCTCACTACTGCTTCAAAGGATTGTTGTGAAGATAATGGCTGCACTACCTTGAGCTTATTAGTGGTGCAAGAAAACCTTAAGTGATTTATCAGAAGTAACTAAAATGATATGCATTTATCAGTGGGTTCAATTCAGTTCTTCCCCGTGGATTCTAAGCAAAAGGGAGGAGATCTCTTCTTGTGAGGGGGAGGGCAACTGTGGAAGGCTTGTGGGCCTTCAAGTCATTTCAGACCTAAAGAGACCCTAAGAGGGGTTTTCTTGGCAGAGAAAGTTCAGAGGGGGCTTGTCCTTGCCTTCCTCTGAGACTGAGAGAGTGTGGCCTGCCCAAGGTCACCCAGTGAGGCCATTTCCACACTACACTCTTATAGTGCTATTATTCCATTTTCAACATCCTGTGGAATTCTGGGGTTTGTAGTTCACTGAGGCCAAAGAGCTCTCTGGCTGAGAATTCTAACTGCCGCTCCCTAAACTGCAAAACCCAGGATTCCATAGGATGTTGAAAGTGGAATAATAGCAGTATAACAGTGTAGTGTGGAAATGGCCTGAGTTTCCATGGCTGAGTGGGGATTTGAATTCTGGTTTCCCCATGTCCTAGACTGACACTCAAACCACTGCACGATATTGGGCTCTAATGGAAGGCTAGAGGGCCTCGTTAGCAGCCTAGGAGAGCTTGAAGGACTGTACCTAGTTCTCAGAAGGAAAACCAAGACAGACTTTTTTGCCCCACCAATGCCTCTAGGGAGGTATGGGGGCATTTTCACCATGTTTTGAGTTTCAAAAAGGCATCTCATAGGGCTAAATTGACCCTGGGGGTCTGCAAAATGTGGTGGAAATGCACCCCACATCAGCTAGGGAGCATTTTGGGGCAAAATATTTTTTTTTCATTTTTGCAAAAATTGTTTTTGTTCTTTAGGGAGACCAGGAGGCTTCCATGTGTGATTGGAATGACTCCACACCCACTACAGTGCATTTGGGGACATTCTGAAGCGAAAAAAAAGGAAAAGAAAAAAAAGGGGGGGGTTGCAATTGTTGCCAAAAAAATTGACCCTTGGCATCCACCAAAACAGCAGTGATGTATTTAAGTCTTTTTCTCCAAGTCTCCAGCCAAGTCTCAAGTCCTTGAAGATACTTTCAAGTCAAGTCTGGAAGCCAACTTTGTACCCCAACCTATATTCCAGAATTTCTAAACAGAGTTGAATAAAGTTAGTTTTAATAATTTTAACAGAGCCGGCCCTCCACATTTGCGAGTTTGCCATCTGCAGCTTTGGAAGTGAGGAATAGGATCCTTTTTACTTTCCCTTTGTTGCAGAAAAACTGGGACACAGAGACCTAGAGCTGGAAAAAGAGTATATTTATTACGCGCGGGCTGTTGGCGGGATCGCTCCCTAAAACCAAGAGCCCTGAAGAAAGGTTACACAGTGATTTTATAGACTCAGCATAAGTTTCACTTTCCTCAAACACAGCATATAAGTTTCACTTTCCGGTCAATTACATCAATCAGGTACATCAAAAGGCTAGGCACAGAAAAACAACACTCCAAGATGATGTATTTCAGGATGATGTATTCTGTACCAGGTAGAATTAGGGAGGAACCATTCCCAGGTCAAGTTGACTCCCAAACTTTCTCATTAACTAAGCATGACAACATCGCATACCTGAGATAGGCACATTTGCAGCTAATTTATTTTCATCTATTTTTCTACTAAAAGCACAGGCTATATATGTTAACCCTTTCACCTTCTAGAAGCTGGAGGCTTTTGGGTCAATGGGCATACAAGGTTCTGCAGTTTCAGAAGTGGGGAATAGGGTCCTTCTTAGTCCCCATTATTTTAGCTTCAAAAGCTTTAGTAGGAAGAATCTCTCCTCAAGCCCATTGCCTAACACATTTGCTGTTCCCTTCCAAGACATGCGCTCTGTGCTCTGGGGGTGAGTCTTACCTTCTGCTCTTAACAAAAGTTTTAGAAGGCTTCTCCAATAGGCAGCAGGGACCTCAACTCTGCCTCAAGCCCATTACCTAACACAGTTGTTGTTCCCGTCTAAGAATGTGCCCACACTTTGGGTTTCAGATAGATCATTGTGTGACCAGTAGGCAAAAAGAGATGGAAGCCTTGTTCAAAGTTGTAAGGTTCCTGGATGAATGTGTTATGCTACTGAGTCAAGGGCGGGAAATCAGTCACTAAAAATATACATGTCATGTCAAATCAGTCAGTGCATCATTGCCAAGTCAAGTAACTGAAGTAACTTAAGTCCTACTTGAGTCCGAGTCCATTAACTCAAGTCTACATTGCTGCAAAACAGTCCTGGAAGACACATGCAGCTCACAGACTGCTCTTTTCCGCCCCTGCCTTATGTTCTTTTTTGTTGAATGCTCAGCCTATGAAGAGCTCCAGAGAAACCAGAAGGCTGCTCCCTATTTTGGTTTTGTGTATGTGTGTGCATGCCTGTCAGCTTATGGCAATCCTATGCATTTCATAGAGTTTTCTTAGGCAAGGAATGCTCAGGGGTGGTTTTGCCAGTTCCTTCCTCTGAAATATAGCCTATAGCACCTGACAACCTAACCAAAAACTTCTGGTACAATAAATCTGTTAGGCTTTAGAATGCTTTTAGAATGATTGCATTTGCTGTAACAAGTTAACAGAATTACAGCGGTGGACATTCCAAAGGGATTTGTGCTGTTCTGGCTTGGAATTTTACTTGATAGAGAGACATCTGCTCAAGAGAAATGGGGGACTGTTTTGGTTGTCTCCAACTGGAATATTTACGGCCAGATAAATAACTGGACAGATTATGAAGCACTTCAACAAAAAATTCTCAAAGCAGATTATGAAACATCTTTGCCAACAAATCTGCAAAATGAACAATCTTTTCCATTAAATTTTTCTTGAGTCTTCTATGACTCAATGGGCTGAGAGCACAGGTTCTTTATGGAGGAGACTTTTATACTGGTGGGGAAAAACACTGCTATATGTAAAGTCATGTTCCATTGTTAGCCACCATGCTGGCTGCCATGTTGCCTCAACACCACACACAGGAAAAATAATCTCCTTTGTTTTAGACCTAGTTACTGAGCACCTGGTTTGTTTAATGCAAGATGGTAATATTTAAAGAGGGCAAACACTGTCGTGTTTTGCTTCTCTGTTCTCTCAAGAAAATATACAAGTATTTTCCATTGCATTTAATGGGGCACAGGATGCTTAGTTTACAATGGTTGCTGGAGTAAACAATTTACCACACACATTGGGTTATATAGGGGTACACAGTTTTACCCAAGCATGATGCCCATTGGCAGATTCTCTAGGGCTCTTTCCGCATGTGTGAAAATAAACGGGCAAAAACAGGACTCACCGGCTTTCTTCCCCGTCCAGGTGAGTCCGTTGGGACGAGGAGCAGTGTGAGCTCATTGCTCCGCACTGCTCCGGCGTCCAAAATGGCAGCTTCTGGTTGGTGGAGGCTCTCCACCAACTGGAGAAGCTCGCCAGCCTAAAGCCTGCCCCTGGAAGATCTGCAGGCACGCACTTGCGCGCACCTGCAAATCTGCACCAGAGCGTGGCGACGGAGCGACACAGAGTCGCATGCTCCATGCTTTTTAAAAACCTCTAAAAAGAGGTTTTTAAAAAACACGCTGCGCAACCAGTTCTGGTCGCTCCGGAGTAGACTGAGGTATGGAACTACAAAAAGTAGTCCGCTCCAGTCCACTCTACTGTGCAGAAGACCTCCGTTGGAGGTCGCTCTGCACCGTTTTAATAGCCCGGTGCGGAAAAGGCCTAGGTTTATGCCAAACCTTTTCCCAAGGCACTAACCTCACATACTTTGACCCAAAGCATTTCTGCCTCTCCTGTGCCATCTTTATTTCAATTGCTCTGTGTATGTCAAAGGAGCCTTTGGGCCATTCTCCCCCCACCCCAGTCTCTTTGATCCCTATTCACTAAGCTGAGATCCCAGGCCCTTTCCACTGATATACTACCCATTATTAACTGCAGTCCTAACCTTGGTAATCTAAAGCTCATGCATAGTAAATCATTTGTTGATTGCTATCACTTCTAAGTATACAAAGCCTTGCCTGGCCAATCTAACTAAATACCCATTTACACCTACCCTACAGATAGTAAACAATGTCCAACATCAACCACTTGTTTGCTTGTAACACATTATGTCCATACAAACCATATGTTACATCAATAGCATATTCTACAGACTTGCATACTTGTGGATTAGCTGTCCCATTCCTATGGCATGGAGCACCCCTGACATGACAGACACATTGTCTGGGCAGATGGACATCGACTTTGCCTTTTTGCCATACTGAGCAATCACTGCAATCACTGTGGTAGGATATATGGCCTTATGGCACCACAAGGGCAAAGATGCCAGAATACATTTTTAAAAGTGCTTTAACAGACCAATAAAACTATCCCCTCTAAAATTTATCTGTGGGAAAAACTTGAGAGCAATACTGTTTCTAAACATACCTGTACACTCCTATTTGGAGAGCCAGTGCGATGTGGTGGTTTGAATGTTATCCTAAGACACTGAAAGACTGGGAATCAAATCTCTGCTCAGCTGTGGAAATCCACTGATTGACACTGGACAAATCATACTCTCTCAGCCTCAGAAGAAGACAATGGCAAACTTCCCTATGAACAAAATCTTGCCAAGGAAACTCTATGATAGGTCTGCCTTTGTGTCACTGTAAGTTGGAAATGTCTTGAAGGCACAAACAAGAGCATGTCTGTTTATTATATACTATCGTTTCTAGAGTTTTTGGACTGGAATATAATGGGGTTATTTTTTGAAGGAGGTGGGAAGCAGAGAAAGTGTTGTTACCCTGTTTACTGGGGGTCCCGGGAGGGACACCTAAATAACCTTACAATTACACAAGATGGGGAAATTAGTCAAGAGCACTGGTTGGCACTATGAGAGGCAGGGTAATGCAGCAGGATCTTGTAACCCAATGTTTACAGGGTCAGGCCAAGTCAAGAAGCAAACCGTGTTGAAAATAATTGAATGATCTTTATTAAATACAGGCACACAATGTAAGCAACACACACACACAGATAACTAAGGAAATAAAAGTTTGAGTATGATAGTGGGATTTTCAGAGGGATAGT
This sequence comes from Ctenosaura bakeri, assembly GCA_948474755.1. Classification (NCBI taxonomy): domain Eukaryota; kingdom Metazoa; phylum Chordata; class Lepidosauria; order Squamata; family Iguanidae; genus Ctenosaura; species Ctenosaura bakeri. The sequence goes on from CAOLHI010001406.1 coordinate 288,274, forward strand.
TGATTCGGGTGATACGAAACCTGTTCCTGAAGCCCAGAAAGAAGATAGAGAGTGATGCTGGGGTGCGATGTATCTCAGCACGTGGAGCTGAGGGAAAGCTTGCCAAGCAAAGTGGCAGCAAGGCGGTATGGAACTCAGGAGCAATCAGAGGAAGGTTTCAGAATCAGGGTTTTTTATAGAGGGAAATGTGACTGCAGGCTATGCTGTACTTGGGGAAAACAATGTGTTTCGGGTGCGGGACAAAGCTTTGGAAAGGTCAGAATTTAGCATGATTGAGTTAAGTCCGAATTGACAAAGAGGTAGACAGTATGCTAATACTTAGTGCTTGGCAGTTGAGTATTCCGCTTGCCAAGTTGCCTGCTCAGGGCAGGGAGTCCTTTGTAAACAGCATGCATATATAATGAGGGTGTTTGCAGACAGGTCTCCTAAAGCAAGGATCTGGCTATTTCTGGCCTGCCTGGGTGGAGAAAGGAATGTTCAGCAATTAGTGGCCGGGCCTAATCTGTGCTTGTTCGGGGGCCTCTCAAACACGTGAAGAGGGGTGGTGAAAGAGAGCCAGATGATTGATATCAAAAAGATATCTGGGGATATCTCCAAGTAGGCCTAAATTGCAGTAACCGTGTCTACTAATTTTAGTGTGAAAAAGAGAGAGAATCTCAAGATGTGTAAAAGATTATATTTTTCAAACTAGTCCAAAGTGTTTTGGCCTGGAAATACCTGTGTGGTCTCCTTCAGAGGCTATTAAAAGAAAGGCAGTAGGGGAAAGGGCAATTATCTATCTATCTATCTATCTATCTATCTATCTATCTATCTAATCAGTTATAAACAAGGTATAAACTTAAAAAAATACAAAATTATATATGTATATCCCATATGGAATTTAATTAAAAAATCTACAATTAAGAAATAATATGTTACACCTGATAGAACTGTATACATAACACAATACTTACAAAACAATTTGAAAATCAAGTTGTAGAGATTTCAGCAAGTTAGTATGTCTGAAGCTTATGCCTGGCAATTGATATTTTTTAAAAAATTATTTATTTATTTATTTGTATCCCGCCTCTCCATATGGATCGAGGCGGCGAACAACTTACAAATAGCATGTATTTCTATACATGCCCCTAACAAGCTGGGTACTCATTTTACCGACCTGTAGAAGGATGGAAGGCTGAGTCAACCTTGGAGCCTGGCAGGATCAAACTCACAACCTTGTGGCTTACAGTACTGGCATTTAACCACTGTGCTCAAATAATGCTCAAAACAGGAGGTGAGGTATTGTACCTTTGCAATTTTTCCTTCTTTCTTTTGTATTCATCAAGGTCATCCTAAGGATAATAACTTGGTGGCAGAAGAGAACTCAGAGAATATGTGCAAAACCAGAACTTTATAGTAGATTGCTAACTCCAGCTCCACATTTAAACCATGGCCCTTTTTGCACGGGCTTTCTGTCGCGCGACAGCCCCGTGAGCCTCGTGGGAGTGGGAGTGTCACTCTGCACGACGCACTCCCACTTCCACTGCGCTCATGGGGCTGCAGCGGCGCGATCACGGGTTTTTTGATTTTCGCCTCAAAGTGAAAATCACCCGTGCTCGCACAATGCTCCCGGCGCCCAGGCGCACTTACCTCCTGTGCGGAGCATCAGGGAGGCGGCCGGGTTGCGCTTCCTTTCCTCCGCCCCTGCGGAAGGAAGGGGCGGGGCGGGGCGCTAGTGCGACGGCCACGACACCTCCTGCTTCGCGCGCGCGCAGGGGGGACGGACGCGAGAGCCTCCTGCTTGGCGCGCGTGGGGGGGACGGACGCGATAGCCTCCTGCTTGGCGCACGCGGGGGAGGACGGACGCGAGAGCCTCCTGCTTGGCACGAGGGGGGGGGACGGATGCGAGAGCCTCTGGCTTCGCCCAGGGGGGAGGGCGGCTCGCGCGAGAAGCCTCCTCCGGTGCCGCTTCCCCCTCCTTCCTTCGCCTGCAGAAGGAAGGAGGGGGAAAACGGCAGCCTCCTGGAGGAGCCTTCTTGCGCGAGCCACCCTCCCCCGCTCGCGCGAGAAACCTCAATGCGAAAAGGGCCCACGTGGAGCTAGAGTACCTACCCTTAATATTTATTCTCTTTTCCCCCCCACAAAGTGTTGTGATTCTGAGAACATATTCTCTAGCATCCAGAAAGGTAAATCCCCAAAGATTGTTCCTGCTAAATGAAATGACCAACCAAGGGAGCATGCAATTTCTTGTTTCTGATATTACTGAGATGGTCCCATATACGAATCATTCCACTAAGAGCGTCTGATTTGGTACTTATTGTTCATGTTCTTGTATCATCAAATGCTTTTTCTTTTATATCTTTTTATATAGCTCCTAATGCAGAGCATATTCTAAGATCATAAAAATTCATGTCTAATCATCAAAGTACTATAGGTACACATCCTTAGGATATTTGGATTTCTTGAAAAAGGAAGAAAGGAAGGACAGAAGGTTGCTTAACCTGTGTATGAGGAAAATGAGCAATTGTAATAGATGGCCAGGGCTATCTTGATGGAAAATCAAAATAAGGTCTACAGATGAATTGCACTGGGCACACTTCCAAGTTTTGAAAGAAAATATTATTATATGAGTTACATGCATCGTAAATGTGCATGTTTTCTTGGAAGCAGGTCTTATTATGTTGGGCTTATAACATTTAAATGTACATAAGATTGCATCCTGAGGATCACCAGGGATGATTTTATTTATTTAAGAACACTTATATCCTTTTTAAAATCCATAGGTACCCCCAGTGTGTCTTACAAAATAGATGAATAAATATATGTGCATACATATTCTTAAAATGATTAATATTGAGAACCATTTAACTATTGTAGCAAAATATCCTGGCTTCTGCAATAGTTTACTATATTTAGATATCTAGATTTAGAGTTCTAGTCATTAATTACTCTAACAAACAAATATTTAAAGTGATCAACCACATCCTTATGGGGTACAAAACAGACTTATCACAAGTTTTTAAATCACCAAATCACTAACACAAAAGCTCTATAAATTACAAGAAAACAAGGTTAAAATCCAGAGCAAATGTAGTTTTAGCACTGGGATCTAAATTTTTAGCAGTGGGATCTAAAGTTAAAACAGTCCTAAAGTAACAGTAGCACAGAACCAAATGCCCCATCATTAAAAGATATTATTTCTTACTCCCTGACCATTTCCACACTACGCTGTTATAGTCCTATTATTCCACTTTCAGCATCCTATGGAATCCTGGGGTTTGCAGTTTAGGGAGGGGCATTTAGGATTCTCAGCCAGAGAGCTCTTTGGCCTCAGGAAACTGCAAACCCCAGAATTCCACAGGATGTCAAAAGTGGAATAATAGTACTGTAACAGTATAGGGGAGAAATGGCCCCCTGATTCCATGGCAGTAGTGCCTTGAATGTGAGGTAGTGGTGTTGGTTTCCTTCCTCAATGGTTAGCTTCTTTGTGAGGGCACATAAGAATCAATTAAATAAAAAAGTTTATAATGAAAAGATGATACTCCTGAAATATACACCAATGAAAATGTTCGTGGATGAAGAACAAACTACCTGTTTGTTGCACTTCAAGTTCACAAACCAGCTGTTTTGATTTTAAGGATTGCTATTGATAGTTTCCACACAACTATATTATTTAAATGTGCTGATCCCAATGAACAAAATAAATAAATAAAAGAATAAAAAAAATAAGAAAGTCCTCAAAGCTCCACAGAAGTTTTAAATTCCAGTACATTTTGAATCTTGATACCTTTTGCTTAAGTAACCTTGCATACAATTCCTTGTAAGACTGTGACTTATTTGGTTCCAAAGGGTCTTGAATTAAGATACTTTGCTCTTAATGAACTAATTCCTGTCTACCTCTGAAACTGCCATTTTGTTTCAAGCGCTTCCCTTGCACTTTTTTCCTCCCTAAATCGAGAGCAGGGACAGTAAACAGAACACAGAACAGGTAAGATTACACACCAGGATTCCCAAATATTCTGGGGTCTTGGACACATTTGGAAATTTGAGAAACTTGTAGGCAGTCACACAGAATAATTGCCTGGGGCCCAGGCTATTTTCAAAAGCTCACGAGATATCCACAGTGCACATTTAGAGCAGTTTGATCCTACTTTTAACCGCTATGGCAGTTAACAGTTAACAGAATCCCGAGATGTGTAGTTTGGGGAGATCTTAAAACTCCCTGTTAGAGACCTCTGCTTCACTTCTTTAAACTACAAAAATAATCTGAAAAGAGGGAATGAGCCTCAAACGAGGGTACCCCAAAACCTTGTTCAGAGGAAAGGAGTAGAATTCTCTAGCAGATAATTTGAAGTTTGTCACCAAAGTAAACATTCCAATCTTCCATAGGATGGATCCATGATAATTAAGATGGGATCAAATTGTGATAATACATAGTAGTAGGGATACACATTTGTTACTGCATTTGTTAGCCCGGATTTGGGGCTACTAGATATCAGTTTGATATCCATAATTTGGCTCTGTTCTACCACCCCTCTCCACATGTTTGTGAGGCCCCCAGACAAGCACAGAACTAGGCTCGGCCATCAAACGCTGCAATATCCCAACACAATACAGGCAGGCCAGAAATAGCCAGATCACCGCTTTAGGAGACCTCTCTGCAAACCTCTCATTATGTATGCACACTGCTTACAAAGAACTCCCTGCCCCCAGCAGGCAACTTGGCAAGCTACTCAAATGTCAAGCACCGAGCATTTGCATACTATCTACCTCTTTGTCAATTTGGACTTAAATCAATCATGCTAAATGTTGACCTTTCCAAAGCTTTGTCTCGTGCCCGAAACTCATTGTTTTCCCCAAGTATGGACTAGCCTGCAGTTACATTTCTCCCTATAAAACCCCCCGATTCCGAGACCTTCCTCGGATCGCTCCTGAGTTCCATCCCACCTTGCTGCCGCTTTGCTTGGCGAGCCTTCCCTCACAGTTCCAGTAGCTGAGACTGCGCAACTTCAGACCTTCGCAGTGACCTCTCCGGGCTTCAGGACAGGTGTCGTATCACCAAATTCAACAGTCCCTCTCAAAATCCCTCCATACCACTCCAACCTTTATTTTCTATAGTTATCTGAGTGAGTATGTTGCATACACTGTTTGTCTGTATTTAATAAAAATCTCAATTATTCTTAAACTTGGTGTGCTCCTTGACTTGGCCTGACGCCGTAGACATTTGATAAAAGATTCCGCTGCATTGCCCTGCCTCTCGCATTGCTAACTTGTGCTCTAGCTAATTTCCCCAAACTTAGTTTAAGTGAGAGCGCATTTAGGTGTCCCTCCCAGGACCCCCAGTAAACAGGGTAACAATTTTGCGCCCAAGAATTCAAGAACAAGGTAAAGGTAAGGTCCACCTTCAAGGGTACGCTCTAGCCAAAGAACCATCAGAATGAGTTGCCTTGGAGCTACATTTGGTCAGACTTGGAAATGAGTATTGATCATTTGTGATGTTCTGCTCTTGCTTCTGTGAGAGACAAGCTGTCTTCCAAAAGCTAGGATATGTTCTGTGGTGGTGAAAGCCACCTGTTATGTGGATCAAGGAGAAAAGACTGCAGATGAGATAGAGGAAGAGTGAGGTGAGTTTAGGTTCTATAGGAAAAGAGCATTTTGAGACACTGGTCACCCCTCCCCTGAGACATGATGTAGAAGCAGAGTACTGTGAATGTACACTATAAGTTTTAAGCTATGCTTCTGTGTGTTTCTAAATAACTCCATTCATCACAACATACCATAAGCAGTAGTATAGTGGAGCTAGGGCTAATAAGGTCAAAGCCTTGGGCTTTTTGAACAGCAGGGACTGTGATACTATCTGCCCCCACTCCTGGACTCCCCTGTTTCCTTTGAGTTTAGATTCACTGTGCACAGTAACTGGGGCATGGGAGAAGGAATTTTTGCAGTGGCAATACATTATGTTTGGTTTTAATATAGAATCCCAGAGCTGCTTGACTTTCTGGAATGTTCTTAGTGGTACCACTATAGGGAATGTCCTGGTAAGGACCTGCAGTTCAAAAGCTACTTATACACCACTGACAATAATTTTCTAGTGAACACCTTCCTAAGGGAACTAAACCTCGGGAAGCATTTGGGGAACTGGAGCACATGTAATGATATCATGTCAAAATGTTCTTCCACAGCCACCACATGAACCCGAGACCTAATTCATGCCATTGAGTTATTCCACCTGAGATGATTTAGGATTTCTATTTCTCTTTGGAGCTGTTTTTCTAGTTAAGGGCAGACTTGAATATGACTTTAGGGCCAAGATGAAATGATGCGAGACTCCTGGATCAAGTACACAGCAGCTTGCCAAATTTAAAATCTGTAGTGCCCCACATTTTCCTATGAATCAAAGGTACCAACATTTAAAGCTAAGCGCTGGCCTGATTAATTAATATATTGTCATGTATGATAGTGCTTCTTACACTATCTGATGTGTGGGACTGGCAATTTTTCCCCAGTGTGGCAGGGACCAGAATCATATTTGTTCCCATTGACTACAATTGTTCCACTGTTTCCTGGAAATTTGCCAGAGACTAGTAGCTGATGGCTTGTGGACCGACACTTGTCCATTGATCACCAAATTGAGCAGTATTGATGTACTGTACATATAATATGTTAAGACAAGTGGTCTTGTAGGGAGAGGATAAAAGCATGGAATGTTGGATGTGACTGGTGATTGCCTGTAAGTTTGAATGTGATTTGGAAAGATGAATGAATCAGTCATTTAGGGCCATTTCATGCTATCCAATATGATTCCATTTTAACTGGCATGGTCACTTCCTATGGATTCCTGGGATTTGCAGTTTAGGGAGGCTATTTAGAATTCTCAGCCAGAGAGTTCTTGTACTTCACCAAACTCCGAACCCCAGGATTTCATAAGATACAGCCATAACCATTATAATGCTATGATTATATAAGGAGTATTTATTATATTAGAGAAGAATGGGAATGAATAGAGAAGGTAAGACAAATGCAAGAATGGTGCAGAGCAAAATTGTACTACATTACTAGGAAATCCACATATGTTAAAATGTGGCTCTGGTCTATGATCCAGTATTCACTTTTCCACCTTCTTTCCCCTGCTTCTGTCCCAAGGCAACAAGGCTTGACTTTCAAACAGAGTTAGGATTGTGTTTCTGTAAAACTGTTCTCCTCCTGTGTCTTTAACAACAATCTGACAAACCAAAATGAAGCAATTAGATCTTTTCTTACTCACATCACTTCAGCCAGGAGAGGTTTCACCTGTTACATTCAAATGTGTTATATTGCTCTTAAAGACAGAGGAAAAAAGTTGGCACCCCAGTATTCATTCATGATTTCTTTGTTCTTATCACATTGAAAATTAACACTGCAATTTATAAACGGGTGACATACCCAATGCAGGTTCCAGTTAGAGGAAAGGTCATAAAGATGGAACCCTAAGCATGCTTACTAGAAGGCAGGCTGCTGGGCAGTCAGTGGGACTTACATCTAAATAATCTCGTTTAAAATTGTACTGCTCATGAAGCGCCACGGAGGTTTCATCTTATGGGCAGAGAGCATGAGAGAGTAGCCATATTGGGCAGCAGTGATTTGGTTGGAAGACAAAGAGCTATACCTGTACATGTGACCTGCCAGGCTGCTGTCAGGTGCAGTGAGGAGATGCTGTCCTTTGGCTAGTGGTCATTTCCACACTAGACTGTTATAATGGTATTATTCCACTTTCAACATCCTATTGAATCCTGGGGTTTGCTGTTTAGGGATTCCATAGGATGTTGAAAGTGGAATAATAGCATTATAACAGTCTAGTGTGGAAATGGTCCAGTGTCAGAATAAAAGGTAACTATGGTCAAAGACAGAAACTTCTTAGCTGTGGCTCCTCAGTTTTGGAATGCTTCATGAGAAAGGTATACCTGCCAAGAACCTTGATAATCACTTTGCGTGGAGGCAAAGGACTTTTTTTTATTTGCCTGGACATTTCAGCATGCAACATAAGTTGCATTCATCATGTTCTGTCCTGCTGAATGTTGTGATTTTGTTTTAATTACTTCCTGTTTTAATCTTACAGTGATATAAATATTGACTTTTTTATTATCATATTGTATGGGACCCTGAGAATTTTTATTTTAAGGCAATGTAGAAACCTACAAAAGGAAATAAAAAGGTTTCCTGTAGATGAAAACATAAGAAAACCCATTCTGGTTCAGATCAGTGAAATATTTAGTTCTCATTAAAAGTATAATCAGTTCCCCTCCCACCAATGCTCCCAGAACAATTCACAGCAAAGTTTCCTTAGAAACAAATTAAAAACAATTTCGAAAGCCAGTCTTAAAAACCAAACATCACTTTTAAAATGAAACCAAAGGACAAGTGGAATAATACCATTTTAACGGCTTTGCAAAAGGTCAACAGCGACTGAGCTTCCTTTAGGAGGGAGTTCCACAACTGAGATGTTATAAAGAATGTCTTGTCTGGGATATTCCTCCACCTAGCCTCTTATGATGGTTTGCAAGGTTGAATAGGCAATGAGGCTTCGGTAGCTTTAATCATTAACAGATCCTTGGTCAGGAAGAAGTACAGAAAGTTCCAGCAGGTGGAACTACAGCGTGTTTCCTCCCTCATCCCCCCAAACCCTTAGCTGCTGTGAGATCCATCCCTATGGTTATATACTGGCTGGTAGAGAGTAGGGAGATAACAGAGAAGCATATAGCTTTGTACCTGTACCTAGACAAAACAACTTAAGACTGGAACCACATTCTGTGTGGTGGTATCTTTTCAGGACATCATTTTTCAAACAGCTTTCCTATAAAGCCATCTCCCCTCTGGAATTAATGTCTCATGTGAAAGGTGGCTTCATTGAGTGTTAGCCGCTAGAGGGCAGAGTGGTGCTGTGATTTACAGAGCGATGACATAAGTTATGTCTGTTGTCCATCACATCATAATTCCCCTTAGCTGAAGCATGCAGTTCTTGGAGACATGACTTACATCTCCCCATTATTCACAGTCTTCATCATACTCCACCCAGGATGACTCTTTCGTCTTTGCCAGCTCGTTTTGTAACCTTGCTGGCTCAGAGTGGTTTTATAACGGTTAGTTATAAAACAGTTGGTGGCTTCCATTATTTTCTAAAATTTAACACAATATCCACGTTTATGGAGTCAGAATACCTATCCGGGAACACAAATGGCTTTTTGTCATCTGTTCTACTCTTAGGAAATCTCACATATTTTTTAAAAAAAATTTACTGCCACCACACCACATAGTCGAGTGCTGTAAAAAAGCAACAGAGAACAAACTGGAAGTTTTTTGGTTTCTTCATGGAAAAAGAAAATAAAAATTTGAACCACTTACCTACATTTCAGTTTTGAAACCCAAAAGCAAAGAGCCATGCCTTTTGTTACTTTTCAAAAACAACAGCTGCTTTCGATCACCTTGAATCAGCATCTGTTATTTCAATCTTTAAATAGAGATTGAATTTCTTTGACGTAATTCAGGATTCCTATGTTTTGTAATGCAGGAAAAACAGTAGCTTTGAAAAGTGGCTCTCTCCCTCAGTGCCACAATCCAGATCTTATGTTCTCCTTAAACCAGTGGTTCTCAACCTGTGGGTCGCGACCTCTTTGGGGGTTGAACAACCCTTTCACAGGGGTCACCTAAGACCATCGGAAAATACGTATTTCAAATGGTCTTAGGCTCCATTCCCTCCTCAGTGGTGGTGCGCAAGCGCGAGCCACGCGCTTGCGTCCTCCTGCCCCCTGTTCAGAAGGGACTGAAATCGCTCCCCTTCTCCACGACTGGGAGAACCTCCCATCTGACAGGCCAGCTCGGGGGGGGGTGGCAGCAGCACAGGGGGCAGGCCTCCTCCTCACCACAGCCCCTGCCCCACTCACCACGGAGGGGGGCACTGCAAAAGGGCCGGGGGGCCGCAGGGCAGCACTTTTCTGGGAGGGGGCGAGCTGCACCTGGTGCAAAAGACAAAGGCGCTGGGATTCCTCCCCCCACCCGGTCAGGGTTGACACTCTGGAAACTTTTCCCACACTGCCCCCCAGTGGAAATGAGAGCGAAGTAGAAGCAGAGCCCGGGGGGGGTTCTTGGAGTTTTTTCCCGGGGGAGATGTGCGGCTCCTCTTTCCCTCCCTGCCCGCCCTCCCTCCCTCCCTGTTCCTGGCTGGCGAGGCAGCCTTTGCCAGAGGGGAGACATTGTAAATAATAAATAAATAATTTTATGGTTGGGGGCTACCACAACATGAGGAACTGTATTAAAGGGTCGCGGCATTAGGAAGGTTGAGAACCACTGCCTTAAACAGAGGTTGCTTGTGCTTTGATGTAACAGAGCCCATAGTCCTCAACATTTCACAGATGAAAACTGGGACACATGTAGCCAAACAACATCAGACTGTGCTCAAAGTTATTAATGAGAAAAAACACACAAGCCAGGAAAGGACGCAGCAGTTTGCTTTTGCCTGTGCTTATTGGGAAGGGGAGGATTCTATCTCTTTTTCCGCCTGCTGAGTTAATTGAGTACAAACTGCTTTCCCACAATGAACTCAGCAGCTGCAGCAATTGAAGTAAGCTGAAGATGAAGGGAAAAATGTGAGAACGAAAGAGAAACTGAGACATTTTAAAAACATCTGAAAAAGTGAGATGACCGAGGATTAAGTGAGGCTGTTCCTGCCAAATCAGGACAGGTGGAGAGAATGAGATCCAATAATGCCTGTGTGACCTTCCCATTTCCTTTGGCTCTTAGTTATTGTTATAAATATCTATTACTCTCCTTTTTTCTAAACTTAAAAGCCCCAAATATAGTAACCTTTTTTTGTAGGAGAATTACTCCTTCTCTTTGTTCATTTTGGCTGCCCCTTTCTGCACTTTTTCACTCTGTTAGCATTTTTGAGGTGTGGTTGTAGAACTGAGCCCAGCAAGGATGGTTACATTATCATTTGTAAAAAGGAGTTTTCACTAGCAGTTTTATTTTTAATTCCTTTTCTAATTATCCCCAATAGATGCTTTGACTTTTTCACACCTGCACATTGGGTTGTTGTCACTAAACTGTCTTACTCCAATCCCTGGAATGCTTTCCTTGTTGACTCAGACCCTATCAGCAAATATGGGAAGCTAAGATCACTTTACACTATATTCCTAATTGCCATTATCTGGACAACTTCTATAAGTAAATATTGCTGTCCCCTTTCAAATTCTTCAGATAATGTTGTTTTATTAGCAAAAATGTGACCTTCAAAAGGATCAGTACTGTGTGCATCCGTGTCATCATGGGTTCTGACCATTTATTCCTACGCTTTCCTTTCTGTTCTTTAAAAAGTTAATGAACCATAAGAAGATGACTCCTCTTATCTTGTGACTGCTGATTTTGTGCAGGAGTCTTTGATGAGGTACTTTATCAAAAGCCTTTTGAAAAGGTATGTAAATCATATCTATTGGATCATCCCATTCAAATTCTTCTTGGCACTCTCATAGTATTTTAAAAAGCTGGGAAGATAGGATTTAGCCTTGACAAAAGCCAGATCTTCTATAGTAATGCTTGTTCTATATTAGCCTACCCCAAATCTCCTGACCTCGGTGTTTGTTGGACTAGAATTCTCATAATTACAGTTAGATATGTTAGCTGTCAGATTATGGGGACTACAGTAAACACATTTGGAGACACCAACCTGTTCTATATGCTTGACAATTTTATCTTTCCACCAGTATGCCTGGAACGTATGTTGGGTCAGCGGCATGGAACTTCCAGTCTGTGAGTCTATTCCAGCCTACTAGTGATCCTATTTGGGGTGATACAGCATCTTACCCCTGATGATTCAGCCCTGCCCAGCAAGTGTTCTCAATGATAAATGCAAAGAGAGTGAGGAATCCCACTGCTATATCTTATTGGAGGTAACAGTGAAATTCCACCAACCAACATTCCCAATAGGGAAAGTAAGCAGGATGGGATGGAGTCCTTCTTATTGCCCACCAGAGATGTGGATTTTCCTCCCTCTGACTGATGCCATTTCTGCACTAGACTGTTATAGTGCTATTATTCCACTTTCAACATCCTATAGAATCCTGGGATTTGCAGTTTAGAGAGGGGCCAGCTGGGAAAAAGGAGGCCAAGGAAGAAAGAAGCTTAGGCAGCTCACCTGATATCACGGGAACCAGTCCCCATATCCTTGCTGAGTTATCTTGTAATTCCCTAGATCCCTCTTAAAAATGGTATCACATGGCCCACTTTCCAGTATGCTAACAGAGAGGCCAGTTTTAGGGACAGGTGACACATAAGCACACATATTACCATTTGCCACTTTCTCATTTGAGTTAAGAATTCTTGATGAACCAGCACCTGGACTAGGTGATTTATGTATTTTTGTATTATTAATAAGCTCTAGAACGTCATCTCTTATTAATTCTGTTTGTTTCAGATCCTAAAAATGTTAGTGGGCCCTGGTATTTTGCTACATTTACAATAAAATAATTAAAAATTAATTCAGCCTCAATGTGGTCTCCTTATCTTCTCCTAGAATCACTTTAACTCTCTTGTCATTCTGTCCTCCACCTGCTTCCTAAGTTAGTTTCTTGACTTTCTTGTTATTAGTTGTTGTTGTGAACCTTCAGGTCATTTCCAACTTATGGCAACCCGAAGGTGAACCTATCATGGAGTTTTCTGGAACTGAGAATGTGTAATGTTCCCAAGGTCACCCAGTGGGTTTCCGTGGTCAAGCAGGGATTTAAATCCTAGTCTCCAGGCTCATAGTCCAATGTTTAAACCACTACACCATGTTGACTCTCCACCTCAAAATACTTTTATTCATTCCTTATTGTCTGCTGGAATGATCTCAATCCCCACCCTTTTTTTTCTTGTTTTTTTTTCTTGTTTCTTGTTCAACTTTTTTGAAGGAAAATAAAAATCTTATTTTCTGTAGTAGCCTCTTTTTTAAAAAAACTATGCCTCTGGAATCTTGAACTTAGAAGTATTTTTTTTACCTATTATTGTGTGCTTTTCTAAAACAAAATACAAGTGCTTCAAAGGCCTTTTTGTATCATGATTAAAACAATAAAAATAATAATGGATTGGACTCTGAGTCCACTCTACATATGTAGAAGGCACACTGCACAAAAGCAGCAACTTATGTTATCATTGTGCATTATTGTTCCATGAATACGACAGTCCTGATCTACTATACAGTCCTCCCTCCACATTCATGGATTTGAGCTTTGCAAATTTGATTATTTGCAGGATGGCACACATGCCGCCTCCTCCTCCTCCTCCTCCTCCTCCTCCTCCTCCTCCTCCCCCCCTCCCCCATTTCTTTGTGTTTTGCCAGACAGAAGAAGGAAGGCAAGCACCTGGACAAAAGACAAGGAAAGCACTGAGGACTCATGTCAAGGCAAAAGGCAAGGGAATGGGGAGAAGACTTGCATGAGCCTTCCTTCTCCCTTCCAGAGCACCCCCTGGCACACAAAAGGCAAGGGAGGAGGATCATGGGGGGGCGTTATTCGTAGTTTCCCCACTTTTGTGAGGGTTTTGCACCCTGAACCTTCACAAAAATGGAGAGGCCACTGTATTGACTTCTAAAAGTACTGGGTTCTTACACAACATTGTTAAACATATCTTAGCACTGCAATTATTCTGCTTGCACATTGCCTTGGTCATGTGCTGCTGCTGCAACTGCTCCATTCCATAAGCACGTATCTGGATCCATTCCAGTTGATTTCAGAAATGTTTGTTGTTGTTTTTCTTCCAAACTTCATATGACCTAGTTACTTATGAGGGATAGAATCACATATGTTCTTTTTATACTGTATATGGGGAAGCAGGGATGAAGAAGCAAAGGACTGCTCCACTTTATCAGGTTGCTTTTTCATTAGCTAAAGATACCAGTCTTTTAAGTATGTTCACCGTTTTGGTAAAACGGTACTTTTTCTGTAAAACTCCTTTAAAGATAGAAGTACATTTAAATTCTCCACCCTATCAAAAATATATGTTCATCTTGCCAATTTATGAGCAATTAAAAGCAAAGCCATTACAATCTATCTTTCAAAGAATGTCATCAGATGAATTGGAATACGAATGGAAGGCAAATTGGACAGATGATGGTTATAAATCATCAAATCATGTGAAAAAGAACATGATTCAGAATTCATTATAAAAATATTGGGTTGAACTTGCTTTGGAAAAATTTGCTTTGGAAAAGTACAGCCACATGTCTAATCTGTTTACTTTTACTCATTTGCTTCAGAAATTTTTATCTTTTTTAAAAAATAATGCCAATTACATGTTGTTGGTTTTCTAGACTGCATTCTTGTATGAGTGTTTTTGTGTTGCAAGGAATTCATATCAAAGCAATAAATCACACTTGTTTAGCCATGACAATCCTTTCAAGATGTTGCGTTTTCTTTAGTAGATGTAAGGACCATATGGCAGAAAAAGAAGTCTGTGGTGAAATCTCGCCCCCCTGCAAACAGATGAAGCCCAGATGGAAACATGTCTGTCCTTTTGAAGGCACAGTTGAACCCTTTGTGAAATGAAATCATATTCTTTTTATTAAACACACCCTGTATCTTCCCTGCTTATGGAAGATAAAGGGAGATTATCATAAATGGGAACCATCCCCCGTTCTCCATTAATAATGTTGGCTGCAAATTCTGGAGAGTTTTTCCTCCACACCGCTGCCACTTCTGTCCATCTGCGTTTCTTCTGCACTTGGGTCCAGTGTGCATTGGGAAAGATGAAAGCAAAAGAAGTCTACTGCTTCTCATGTAGCTATTTCTTTTTCTTACTCTTGTCATTCTCAAAGAGACTAACTGGACAAGGAGCAAGGAACAGCTGAACTAGGAATACAAATGGATTTCAGGGAATGAGAAAGAGCCTTCTGAGTGGGCTTCAGCAGGTGCCTGATTATATTAATCCTAACTGCTATTTCTGATTATAGTTGGAATTTGGAACCATACCACATCACAATATTGCTTACATAGCAATTGGCTTTATAACAGATTGGATTATTTGTCCTTCTAGACCAATATCTACAAGATCTCAGGCAGAGCCCCTTTCCATTAGCTGAAACCTCCTCCTCCTAATCGGAGATGCCAGAGGTCAAGTTCTGGATGATCTGTTTTCCAAAGATTATGTTCTACCACTGAACTATAGTCCCTCCCAATAGGTCTCTGTTCATATCTGCACCATTTTCTCATGGGAAAAGTAAAGCAGCATAGCAGAAGCTGCATTCCATGATCTCCAGATTGAATGGTTTGATAGTAGAATGGATGGATCTGAAGAAATGTAGACATGATTTCCCGATTGAGTAATTTGATAGCCAAATGCATCTGAATAAGGGGAAGAGTGTCATTGTCTTGGAGACCCAGCGTAGCAGAATGGTTTGAGTGCTGGACTAGGACACTGAGACACCAGGTTTGGAATACTTGCTTGGCCATGGAAACCTTCTGAGTCACCTTGGCCAAGTCTGACACATCAGAGGAAAGACTGTTCTTTAAACAATACTAGCATTTTCAAGTAGAGGTGCCTGCAAAGTGCTCTCATAGCAAATCTAATATATAAAAGTCAAAGTTTGTGAGTTTGGTTGTGTCAGGTGGGCAAAGACCTTGTATGATTGGCTGTGTCAGGCGGGAAGACCTCATATGGTTGGCTGGCTGTGAAGATTCTATGGAATCCTGGGTTTGGCAGTTTAGGGAGGGGCCTTTAGAATTCTCAGCCAGAGAGCTCTTGGGTTTGGGCGGTTGCTATGGATATGAGGCCTAGCAGCAAGGAGGAGGGCAGTGTTTTCCTTCAGGAATCTAGACTCTGTATGTTAACAACTCTGAATACAAATTGAATTGGAGAATATGGGGAGAGGCTACAGGTACCGGACAACACAGTTTGGAGAATTAGAGACACAGGATCTCAAATCCGTGTGTATTTCAACCACATCTAAAGTAAGGTAAAGTAATTCCTAAGGTATTTCTAACAAGTGTTACCTCTGAGAAAATAAAATCTTGGGCAATGCTGGGTAAATATGCTAGTACTCTATAGAGGGATAATTCACCAACAGACTCTTGTCTTTAATAAGATTCATCTTCCATTTCTAGGCCTGAGACACACTGAAATTCTTAATCTCAGTGCTGCATTTTTCTTCTATCTTCTGTGATATTTATTGTAAATGACTCTAAGATGTATTTATTTTGTTAATGTATTTAATTTATATCCTTTTTCTCAATGCAGACGGCACAGCTGCTTACATCATAATTTAAAACAACTGAAACAATATATAGTACAGGAGTTAAAACCCATTAAATAATCAATCCAATTAAAACATTAATTAAAAACTATTCAAAACTGGCTTTAATGTTTGGATAGTTTGATGATCCAGTAAGTCCCCCATAACTGCATGATCAGTATAAGTGCTTTCAGTTACCTATGACAAGTGTGGTCTGAAAACAAGTACTTAACAGAAAGTACTACCAGAAATAATACAAATTAAGGCAATGAAGTGAAATAAAGCAAAATACAGTACAGTAGATACAGAATTACGCAGAAAATGGAAGGGAAAGATGCTGTTTTGAATTTCCTCACTATGTCCATTTCCGCACAAGACTGTTATAGCGCTAGTACAATGTATAGTAAGAATTAATATTCCATTGGTTAAGTTCTGCAGAAGAAAAAAGAAATCTGTACTAATTTTGCTCTTGCACGTCAAACTGCAAAAGTTACCTCCACGGTGTGTGATAGGTGCTTGATTAAAATGGACAAGGCTTTAAATCTGTGGCTGGAAGACATGAACAGAAAATGAATCCCCATTAACATCAGTGTTGTGTGCCAATAAAACCTTGAGACTATACAAATATATCAGCAATGCATCCCCTCAAATGAGTGCCACCAAGTCCTTTACTGCAGGTAAGTGGATGTTTGCACAGATTTAAGAACAGGTTTGGACTTAAAAACAAAACTGAGTGGCAAGGCTGCCTTTGCCAATGGAGCAGCTGCTGCTACATCTCCAGGGCAATTTAAGAAGCTGGTTCAGGAGAAAAGGCAACCATCCAAAGCAAGTGTTCAATTGTGATGAGACCAGGCTCTTTCTGGAAAAATATGCCCACTAGAACCTGAATTCATAAAACTGCAAAGGCCTATCCAGGGCATAATGCATGGAAGGATAGATTAACTCTAGTCCTATGTGCAATGCTACAGGGCATATGATAAATTCAGGTGTAGTGTATAAATCCAAGAACCCATGTGTTCTTAAAAACAAAAGCAAACTTTGTCTTCCTGTATTTTCACAGCACAATAAGAAAGCACTGGAGACTGCCAACTTGTTTACAGAATGGTTCCATCAATGATTCATTCCAGAAGTTAAAAAATATTTGCAGCAGGAAGAGTTTGAATTTAAAGGTCTGTTAATAATAGACAATACATGTGGACATCCTGAGTCTGTTTGCTATGAAAATGAAAATATCAGCCTTGTCTTACCTCCCAATGCAATTTCACTGATTTCAGCCCCTTGAGCAGGGCATCATTCATTTTGCCAAGGCTGTGTACACACGCCTGTTTGTTGACCTCATTCTATCAGCTGTTGAGGCAAACTCTGATGCAAACATAATGCAGCGCTGAAATCCTTCACTATTGCTGATACCATAACCTTCATCAAAGCTGCAATGAATGAATTAAAGCCTGAAACTGTAAATGCCTGCTGGAAAAACTTGTGGAATGAGGTTGTGGGTGATCTCAGGCTGTCCTGGGGATCAATAGAGAAGTTAGGAGACTCATCCACATAATAAAAGTGACTTAGGGGAGGAGGATTTGCTGGCCTCCTGGATGAGAAAGTGGAGGAACTTATTGATGGCTGTGAAGAAGTGTTACCCGGTGAGGAACTGGAGGAACTTGCTAATCTGTCTTCAGAGGAAGAGGAAGAAGAAGAAATGGAAGCAGAACCAGCCATGTGAAGCTTAGAGTAATTTGCCAAAAGTTTTTAAATTTCACAACCATTAAAGGACAAAATTATGGAATATAATCCTTGGATGGAATGCAATCACCTGTCTAATCACTGAAGGGTTACAACCTCTCCAGCAACACTTTGATGAGTTGAAAAAAAACAAGACAACAACCTCATATTACAGTGTTCTTCAAAAGGTTCCAGCAAAAACATAAACAAAACCAACCAACCAAAACCAAAACCAAATCTCAAAGAATCCCCAACCATTGATGTTGTCATTGTCTGTTTCTGAGATTGAGATCCAACCATCGGCATTGTCCTGGTGCTATAATCCAGGATTGCCTTCTGATGAGCTTCCTTCTGGGATGGTCCATCTTCTGATGTATTGTCAGAAGATTAGTACTAGTATAACACTATGCCACTGAGACACTAGTGTTAGGCTACTGTTGCCTTTCTGCATATGAAAACATTTTGTTTTTTGGACGATTAGTTGTCAATGTTGAAGTTTTTCACAGTTGTGCACTGGCTTGTACTGCAAATAATGGCTTACAAAGCCTTCTTTATCTTAGTTGCTAAAGTTTTGTCAAGTTCCATCAAGTTTCAGAACCTCCTCCCCAAGCTGTGTACTCTTCTTGATACCTGTGGCATTCATCTCACTGAAAACAATAGCATCTGTATTATCCATATTTTTTACCATCCTTGGTAAGTGTCCTGGAATGTCTCCCCTGGGGTTATGGCGAAACCTACTGTACTTTTAACTTATGGTTTGTTTGTTTATATATTTGATATGTCTTTTTTAACTGCAGTAAGACACATTGAGTCCTGAACTGGGGAAAAAGTGGGATGATGCTAATACACATTAAAACAAAGTAAAAGATGCATCAAACCCACTAAACAGCTTTCTTTCTTTTTGGTTTTAAGGTCTTTTCTTTGCCAGCAAAAAGATAGTAGAGAGGGGGCCAGTGCAGCCTACCATGGGAGGGAGTTCCAAAGCCTAGGAGCTGTCACCAGGAAGGGTCTCTCCTGTGTCCTCACCACACAAGCCTGTGCAAGTTGCGGGACCTAGAGAAAGCCCTCCCTTGAGGATGTTAAGACTCAGTTAAGTTCATATCTAGTAAGTCTGGAACTAAGCTATATAGGGTTCTATAGGTCATAACTAGCACTTTGCACTGTTTTTGGAAACAGATCAATAGCCGGTAAAGCAGGTTCAACAAGGCAGTTATATACTCCATGTAGTTAGCTCTAGTCAGCAGTCTAGCCTCAGCATTTTGGGACTCCCTCAGTTTTCTGAAGTTTCAAAAGGCAGCCCCATGTAGTGTGCTACAGCAGCGGTTCTTAAATTTTTCTTTATGATAGACTCCCTTTGAATATCTTTTGTTGCCATGGGCCACCAAAACTTAACTCAAGCTTGCTTCTGCATGGTAGCAAAACGTGTCACATGCTTTCTCTTAGCCACTCACTGTCATTCACTTGCATGTTCTCACCACATGCAGAAGTAGCAAGTGCTAAGTGCATTTTTTTGCTAGCAAAAACCTATTTTCATAACTTTTGAACAGTTTGAGATATTGTAATGAAACTTTGTACAAAAGAGGCCTATCACCAGCAAAAGACTCCTGCTCTTTAAGATCAATGTATGGACCATCCATCATTTCTTTCCCTTTCCCTTTCCCTTTCCCTTTCCCTTTCTTTCTTTTCTTTCTTTCTTTCTTTCTTTCTTTCTTTCTTTCTTTCTTTCTTTCTCTTCTAACTGTAAGAGCTCATAACATTTCTTCAAGACTTCATGGACCCACAGGTTAAGAACCATGTGCTACAGTAATCCTCATGTATCATACAAGAAACATAACTGCAGTTACAAAGGATTAGCACTGGCTGCTGAAACACTTGTGGTTTGAACTCTAGGTGCTGGTAATGACATTTGAAGCCTAAATGCTGGAACATCAATACCTGAAGGAGTACTTCCATATATACATATGCTATTTCAGCATTGTCCCAGACCTTGAGGTTTTTAGGGCAAATTCTGTGTCCTAGGGCAGCCACTGGTGATGGCATTAAGCATTAAGTACCAACCACAGCAGCTCACAGCTGTCTTTCAAACACATGCACACAAAGACAATTTAATTTGGAAATTAAGACAGAAGGGTTAACTGAAGGGACTACTTTCAGACCAAGGTGAAATGAGGGAATTATTCTTTCTCACCTACTTAGGGAGACAGGATAATGAACTTTTAATCTAGTTTACTTGCTTCCAGCAAAAGGTGGATGGAGAGCAAAGCAAAGGGTGAGTTCTCCAACCACAACAAATGGGAGGGAAGGAGTAAGCTAAGTAAATGCATAGTTCTTCTGGGGAGTCTTGCGGCAACAAATCAATGAAGCCTTGCAAATTGCAGCAAGCTGCTGCTCTCTTAGCTGAGCTGGAGATTTGCACCCACACTCTTTATAGAATCATAGAATTGAAAGAGACCACAAGGGCTATTAAATCCATTCCCCTGCCATGCAGGAATATACCATCAAAGCATTCCCAACAGAGGCTGGATGACCATCTGTCAGGAGTCCTTTGACTGTATATTCCTTCATGGCAGGAGGTGGACTGGATGGACCTTGTGGTCTCTTCAACCCTATAAGTCTATGATTCTATGGTTCTAACTGTGAAACAGTGCCCTTAAGTCCCACCCTAGAAACGAAGGTCAGAAGGATACCATGGTTGATGGTATTGGAAGCTTCTGAGAAGTCCTGCAGAACCAACAGCAAGACATTCCCTATATAGAGTTCCTCGAGTGGGTCCCCTTCTTTCCTGATACCCCAAAAGGTGGGAAACCCTTTAAGGTCCTCCAGTAGTAAATGCAATGTAATGTGAAAAATGGGGAATTAATTAGTTGTAATTGAGAAGGCAGCAAGAGGTGGGGTAACTAGCAAGATCTTTTCACCAATGCCTGTGGGGTCCTTGTAAGAAGACCAGCCAGAGATTAAAAAGTAAACTAAAAATGTGTTTTATTGAGGGGAATTCAATCACGCATGCACATACACAAGATTCAAACAGTCATGCACTCACACAAGAACTAATCGAAGGAAAGGAAGGAAATTTGGGCAGAGACTTAGGGAGCAGGCTATAATTACCAATCTAGAAGAGTAGTGAAGTGGCTTACACTTTTGTCTGAGGGCAGACCAAATTGGAGTTCAGAGTGACATAGTGGTGTTCAGCATTTGAGGTACTGCATTGAGGTGCCCAAAGTCGAGGATTCTTATATCCAAAATCTGCCCTGAGGGCAAGGGGCTCTGCCTGAGCAAACAATGAAGGTTGCAGAGTGGACAGGGGTGGCCAGAATGAGTTGATGGTCTTAATGTTTGAGGGAAATATTTTGATGGTTTTAGCATGTAGGTGACAAAGAGTCAATAGCTGGTTGCAAAGGTGTTGAAGTGAGGAGGTGATGGAAACGCCAAACAGTGTTTCTGTGTGAACACTGGTTACTCTTTTGTCTCATATCTTTGTCTCAATGGCTTGCTGGAAGTTTGTTATCACTTGAAAGCTCCTGGTATGACTTAGCTATGCCTGCGAGGGATCTCAAGACCTGTTTATCCAGCCAACTTGTCAGTGCCAGGCGGTGGTCAGGCAGAGGCAGGGGAGCTGGTTAGAGGTGCAGGGCTTTAATGCAGTCAAAACTCAAAAGTACAAAGCAAGCAGGCTTCTACACAGTCTTAACAGAAATAGTCCTTAATGCAGGCAGGGCTTCTACTCAGTCTTAACAGAAATAAACACAGGCTGTTAAAGTACATAAGGCAGGTTACTTCAACAAGGCGAACGGGAGGACTGGTCTCAAGCGCGGGCAGGAACAAGGCACGGACAGCAGGACCACAGTTGACCGACGGTTGTTGCTCCGTGCCTTCCCCAGCCCGGCGCCTGCCTCAAATAGCCCTCCAAGCCAGGCGCCGGCCAATCAGGCGTGGCCATGTGGCTGCCCTCCAAGCCAGGCGCTGGCCAATCAGGCATGGCCATGTGGCTGAGGGCTCGCAGCTGTGCTGTGCCTCACAGCTGCGAGCTCTCTGCCCATCGCTGCCTCTCCCGCAGGCATCGAGACCGGCGAACAGCCTCCTTGGCCTGCCGCCGCTGCTGGAAAGGAGGAGGGGAGGCGAAGGCATCAGCCTCCTCCGGATCGGGGCCGCAGGCAGATTCCCAGGCCTCCCACGGATTGGGGCCGCGGGTGGGCGGAGCCCCGGGAGCAGGCCCGGGTCCCGCCCACCCCGGCAGGCCGGCCGACGTCGAGGGATCCGAGCCTGCAGCCCCGAGGTAAGTGGCTCCAGGCCCGGCAGCCTCTCCCGCGGCCGGCAGACCCACGCCGTCGGCCGCGGCGGCCTCCAGACAAGGCCCGTCAGCCACAGCGGCCTCTGCACAGGCCCCGTCGGCCGCAGCGGTCTCCGGGTAGGCCCCGTCGGCCGCAGCAGCCTCCGCGCAGGCCCCGTCGGCCGCAGCGGCCTCCGCGCAGGCCCCGTCGGCTGCAGCGGCCTCTGCCGCTGCTTCAGCGGCGGCCTCAGGGGCAACGACAGGCCCAGCCGGGCCCGTGCCCCTGACACAACTTGACTCTTATTCAGTCTCACTTTCAGCCACATCAGGATGTATTTTATGTTAAAGCCAATTGATACATTTTGCCAATTAAATCATATTTGATCAATTAAACCATACCGAAGTGTGGAGGGTGTACGGCTATAACACTCCAAGGATTCTGTCCACATCTTCAGGATGCACAAAATGAAACAAATACAGTAACTCAGAACAAGCAGGAGCCAAGATGACCTGTCTGTGCTACAGTATCCAAGTTAGAGTAGATAACAGAGCAGTTCTGAAAAGAGGTAACAGTTGCCTTCACATGTACATTTTTCAGAAAATTGAAATGTCTTACCAAGATGGCACACAACTTTGTAAGTGATAGATTTTTGTCTCCATTTCTGAAGGGTGCATAATTTCAATTAAGAATGAATCACTGCATGAAAAATGAAATTTACATATTGTATGATTCATGCCACTAGATGAAGATTTTTCAGAGAGACTTCCACAATAATGGAAATTAGCTATACAATTTTAATGCATGTGCTATAAATTAATTTTTTCTTTTTCCCCTTTGTGCTCCTCCCAGATTGGAATTGAACCATTCTTTTCAAAACAATAATAGATGTCATGACAACTGGTAACATATTTGGAAGTTAAAACACCAAACATCCTCTCCCTCAGAAAACTACACTCAGCTTATGCAGCTGATCTACATCCAGGAGCCTCTGGATCAAACCAATCATCATGAGGATGAAATCTGGGCATTTTCTTAGAGGTTAATATTAAGGTGTGATGGGGAAAAATGTTTTTAACACTAACAAGTTACTGCCTGGTCAGCTGAAAGAGAGGGACTGAAGTGCAAGTTTGCTACCTCTCATTTCTAAAAAATAAGAATTTAAGAAGAGCCCAGCTGGATCAGACCAAGAGATCCATTTAATTCCTGTTCCTTGTTTCCCATTGAAGTCAACTAGATGCCTCTAGAAAGCTTGCATAAGCAGGGCATGAAGCCTATACGTCTCCCCTGCCCCCTGGACTAGGTATTCAGCCACATATGACCTGGGAACATGGAAGTTTCCTATAGCTGTCATAACAAACAGCCATAGATACACAGTGGGGCCTTGGTATCCACTAGGGTTTGGTTCCAGGACCTCCCATGGATGCAAAAAGCCATGGATGTCATTGTAATCCAATTACAATGTATAAAATGGTGTCCCTTATATAAAATGGAAAAATCAAAGCTTGAATCAATTTTGGATTTTTTTTGGTAATATTTTCAAGGCACGATTGGTTGAATCTGTGGATACAGAATCCACACATATGGAGACCGACTGTTCTTATCAATGTACCTCTCACATGCTTTCAAAATCAGGGGCTATTGCCACCATCTTCTGGCAGTGACGTCCACAAATTACGTGCTATGTGAAGTACTTTGTTAATTCTGAATCTGTTAATCAATTTATTGAATGTTCCTGAGTTTTAGCATTATGAGACATATGTTTCTATTCCACATCAGGTGCATATACATAAACAGTGTGTGTCTCTTTGTCATAGCTCCAAGACTATCAAATCTAGACATCTGAGTATTAGCATACATAATAAGGGAGAAAGAGGGATGTACATCTTGAGTTTATTTGGTTTTTTTAAAAATGAATTAATTCTAATTAATTTAAATATGCCTGCAGTACAATTTTCAGTCATCAAGTGACGGACTTACATAATGATCAAAGAAATAGCTGCAATCAGATATTTGTTTCTCCAGGGGGCCTTTAGGAAATTCTCCATGGCCATTGGCACAGGAGAGATAGATAACGAATGCAAGGCTTGTAGGGAGAAGGTTGGGTAAGGTAAAAAAGAGAACTTTGTGTTAAGTCTTATCTGTGCACCTTTCTCTTTATCCATTTTAGCTATGATTATTCTTTTTTCAGTATACATTCCAAATGTATTCAGAGACATTTAAGTTCTATTCTATATATTTAATAATTACATTTAGTTGGTTTAGAACTAAACGTGATCATTGCACAAATATTTCTGGTGGCTGTTCTGTGTGTGTCAAAACATTTTATACTCTTATTGTTATTATTTAATCCCTTCTTGAAAGAAAGGTGGAATATAAATTCAATAAACAAACAAACAATTATTATATCTCACCTTTTTAACAGTATGGGAATCAAGATGGCTTACAACAATTAAAACAAGGTTAAATTCACAGGACACTAAAGTTAAAAAACAATTAAACTATCAAAATAGTAAGCAATAATATATACACAAATACAAATAATTTATAACTTTATATTAGAAAGGTCAATTGACCTGTAATTTTTATTATGGCATGCTTGTATGGAGATGAAGATTTTACATTTATTTAAGATAGTTGTAATGTTTATTACTTTTTTGTTAGTGTGTTACCTGTTGCACAAATTTTCATCAAATTAGATGTTTGAGATAGTTTGACTTAAAATATAATTTTTATTTTATAATTTTAAAAATAATTTACATGAAATTCTTTTTTTTATAATGCACATAGAGCAATGTGTTTGGCCACCAAGCATGCGCTCTAAAGAGCAGTTGAGACTGATGTACAATATAGGGAATGTTTGAGCACCTAAAAAGAGATTTGTCCAACGGAAACAGTAAAACTGAATTATATTAATAAGTGATTATTTTCTAAAGTAAAGCTGAGAGTTACAGTTAGTAATGATAAATGAGTAATTATAAACTCATGAAGGGAATTTCAGAGGTAGGGCAAATATTTTAAACAATAATGTAGCAGATCAGAATAATTGAGTGACTGAGGAAAAAAATGACACACAATTCAGAAGTACGACTGGATCTCTACCACAAAATAGAACAAAACAAGACAGATGTTTATACAGGAATTTTATTTTTATTCATGATGGAGGAAGATATTGGGTACAGTTCTTACAAAATTCCAAAACAACGTAGTCAGATTTCTGCTCTAAAGCAGTCCAAATGGGTGTGGTTTTATGCCTTATTGCTACCAAATTCTAATGTGCCCATCTAAGTGCATTAAAATAAATTTGCACCATTTCATAACTTTAAAATATTTTCAAAGCTGCTTAAAGTCATGACAGCAAACTATTCCAAGGACTTGTAGAGGGACTATAACAAACTTAAGTAGTCATTTATATGAACAAGATAGGAAGGTACTGACCACTCTTTTAAAGATTTATGTTAGCAAAAGCAAGTATCTGATCTAAGCAGAGTGAAAGGAATAGATAGTCTTGACAGGCTGAAATCTGAAGCCACAACAAAGAAACAACCAGAGTAAATATACCACTAGAGTTCCTCACCTTTTAGCAAAGTTAAACATCAGTGATGCTGCTGGACAAAAGGGATATGTCATTTTGAGAACACGTAATATGAGTATGTGGCAGAGGATGAAGAAATGCATGGGAGCAACTGTGCAGAAGAGTTAATCTCATGTAATACTTTAAATTTTCTGCACCAAAATCCCTAAAAGGCAACAACAATAGTTCCATCATTATATTTGCTCTGTTGATCCACCTTGCCTACTTAGGCAGCAGATACCATAAAAGGGGTGAGGGGAAGGAGGCTGCAGATAACATGCAAGAGGGAGAAAAAGAAGGCTATCTTTCTCACTGCAGAGTGTACTGGTAAATGGTAGAGTATTATAATGGAAAAATGTCCTGTCAGGCAATTACAGGATAACCTATTTACTGTGCAAATTTCTGTTGATGATTCATACTCAGGCATGAGTCATAACGTCCCTTCTAAAACTGATGTAGTTTATGAAAACACTGGAATTTAACAATGGATGCTCTTGTTCTTTCCATAATCATCTTTCTGATAGACTGATTTTTAAATCTTCCTGTAAATCTTCTTGGATGTACAGTGAAGACTACCACAGGAGACTACTGGCCTAAATACATTTTTTTTCTCTAGCAAAATGACACCACCTGCTCAGCACTGGAGCTCATTTTTCAGCTTATCACTATATACAAAATGGATAATGGAAAAAGGAGATGGTACCTCTGCTGGAACCTGCTGCTGACATAAGAGCTTCAAGATGCTTTGTGGTAAGCTTATCAATGTCAACAACTATATTGAAAACTGTTAGCAAGATGTCAAAAACCTGATGAAAGTGACACTGCTATGTAACATAACAGGGTTGAAGGCAGAATGCCCCAGTGCAATTGTTTATAGTCAGGATGTTAAGTGTGTGGCTTTGATTTGAGGAACATAGCATGTTCTTTTGCAGAGAAGGCTACCATATTTATTTTTCTAAGAAGCTACCATATTTATTTTTCTAAGAATTTGGCACTTGTAATTCCAACTTCTTTCAGAGAGAAAAATATAAACGGTTCTCTGTTTGGAATCAATAGGCTACTAGTGTTCATTGCTTTTAGGCAAAGTTTAATGGCTTTACAGTTGGCCCTCTATATTCGCTAGGTTCAGGGTCATAGGACCCTCACAAAAATGTAAAAATTGCAAATATCAAACCATGTCTGTGTCTGTGGGAAAGGGGGCCAAGGCATGGTGGAAAGAACAGGCACCAAGGGTTCAAACCAGGTCAGGGAGAAGGAGAAATCACTGGTCAGCATGGTGGACCTATACTTGCTCTCTGTCACCCATCTCTTTCCATGGGTGGGGGGCATCAAGAGAGGGCTTGTGGTGCTGAGAAATTGGGGTGCAAGCCATCCTTAGCTGGCCAGGCAGTGGCTGGTGGAGGAGGAAGAGAACCTGAGGCAGGTTTTTAAAGGGCTGTCGCAGTCTGATGAGAGTTGCTGAGAGGGTAGGTTCTTCCAGAAAAGAAGCACCTAAGGTGGAGAGGAGGCAAGGGTTGAAGAAACTTGCAAATAAATCTATATAAGTCAAACCTGCAAATGTGGAGTGCCAACTGCATGTCATTATCTCCTACAGGAGTACAGGCCAGACTCAGTCCTCAGCATCTTTCTCCTTTCAGAATGCATTGTAGGAATACAGAGGTGACAAAAATTGTGTGAGATGGCAATGTTTCTTCAAGCTACTTCTCTTTTGTTTTTTTGGTCACATATGCAATATTTACATAGAGAAGCTGGTTCAGACAAATGACATCTCCATATAAGTACAAGTAGTTGGATAATGTCTCCAAACACATTGCATGAGGGCTAGTCTCACCGCAGGTTGCAACCAACATTATTTTTACTATATAACTTTTAATAATAAGTATCACAGCTATTTTATGGAAGCATATATCAGTGATTTTTCCTATCTGAGTTCTTAATAAAAGGTCAGATTTCATGCCATACACTCAAAAAGATCTTGATTTGATATAATACCCTATTTAGCTAATGGCATCTTGAAGTAATACAGTTATATTCAGTATGCATTTGTGAGTTATAGCTGTATTATGTTTTTATACCTTATAATATTTTTCACAGCAGAAAAAAAATAATAATCAGATTTTAAAAAGAGAAGCACAATCTAAAGTCCAGGATATGGTGTGCTATGAAGCACACATGAAAAGACTTTGAGCAAATCTGTACTCTGCCTTCCCCTTTCAGTTAGCTACTTTAGTCTTCCATTCCAAAAAGTGAATCTTTAACTGGATTCTTGCATCTGCTTTATACATGACAAACATGCTTGTAAACTATTAATAATAATGACCAATTTTATTCTTTATACACTAAAAAAGGAGACATATTGATGAAGGAGACAGAATTGAAACATCCAATGAAACAAAACATATTTAGATGCAAAGATGTGACTTTGTAGTAAAGCGAAATACAGCATAGTAAAAAAAAAAAAACACAGGCAAACTCTAAATTGTATGTTGGAATCCAAAGAACTGACTTGTTAGTAGCTTATTTCCAAAGACAGCTGAAAAGAATCCAGTATTTCCTGAAATATGATGTTTAAAATTATGTTCTGGATTAGCTGTGAGGGAATAGACGCATATCTTTAAATGAAAATACGATGGACTATTTAGTACAATATTGTAACAACTCAGCAAGTTGATAAAAACTATTTGGTACTATAATTACTGAAATAAAAGGAAAGGAAATACCATTCTTGTTTCATTTCTGTTGATCCATGTGCAGGAACATTTAGGAGTGCAGCCTGTGTTTATTCAAAGACTTATTTGCATATCGGTCTTGTCCCTGGGCTCATAAAACACATGTAAAAATACAGTGCACTTCAGTGTTCCCACCCAGTCCCTTAATCCTACTCATCAATTGAAAGAACCATATTTGTTTTAACCAAGTTATTCCAAATAAAATAGTGACACATTGTTTTCTGGAAATGACCTTTGATGAACTTCTAGGCAGAGTTTGATAACTGTGTAACAGCCAATGAGAAGTCTGTATATGTTCTCTTATTACTGAAACCTGATGTCAAAACAGAAACATCAAGCAGTATGGTTTCTAGCCAGTTATAGTTGTATAGTTCAAAGACCTTGGCTTATATACTACTTTAGAAAGCCTATTTAGACTCTGGTGCATAAAACTTTTTCTCCTAGTGGCATATGCTTGCTAAGAGGAGAATACTGTACTTTGTCCCCAGATGCATGATACTGTCTTAAAAATTTAAATAATTTTCTTCTTTAAAAAAAGTGATAGATGCATAAATACATGTGAAATGCTCAGGCTCCCATTATATTATTTGAGGGATTCCTTTTCCAACAACCTGGGCATTTTGTTGCCTTGTAAGTGATTAGCTCTATGTGCACACAACCTGTTTATGTATGTCCAGAGTTTCTATATATAAAAGCAAACATCTTGATAGAAGCATGACTATTCTGATTTTCTTCTGCTTTCTTCTGTCTGTTTTGATGGCTTTTACTATAAATATTGAGAAAACAGTATTTTCTGAATAGTCATGAACCAGTTATGAATGACACATATCTTGATTAAGGTTGCGCTCTCTTCCATAAGTCAGTTTCAACTTTTAATGACCTTATACCTTTTCCAGATTCCTCTCTATGAGCACTTGCACTTACGTCTTGCTGAAAAAGAAAGGAACATAACCAGTTTCAGAATACTTTGCTGTTAGGCACAACATGACACATTATTAACAATAAATAAAGACAGGTATACATGCAGATCCCCTTCCATGTGCAGCCCTTATGCATATGAAAGGAATCTCACAGGTGGTTTTCTGAGCAATCCCCTTCTTTCTGCTCTCAGCTGGCTGTGGAAGGTACACTGCACTATTCATAATAATGTGATGTTTTTTCCTTCCAGACAGCCATCTAGTGACATGGTGTCTAAGGCACAACGTATTCAGTATGATTGTGGAAAATAATTTTGCACTGGGGCAGAGAAGGTTGCTGGATAATTCTTTCATGGTATCTGGACTGGCCAGTCCATTGCTGTGTCAGAACAGCCTTTTGGTGGAGATGAGGGCTCAGTAAAATGTCTGTGGGAATTTCTGCAGTGTACATAGAGGCACTCAGTGGGGAACTCATTCCACCAGTCATGATTATTTTAAGGAGCTATTTCTTGATTAAACAAGTTAAGGTTTTCTCAGCTTACTAACACACTGAATATTGGAAATACAACCCTTAGGCCAGTAAGAGTACTAAAAAACCCACAAATTGTTTGCTTTACTTACCCCACAGCCGTTTTGTTAGTTGCTCCCCAAGGAAGTAGAAGGTTACCATGATACAGAAAGTGACGGAGAAAAATATTATCATTCCACACGGACTGAGCACTCCTAGAACTGGATATGCCCAAACCCCAGATTTATGGTGTACCCATAATATCCTTAGAAAAAGAGATAAATATTATAGGATGCAAGAAGCTATAAAATTATAATGATTATTAACTGATTGCTTGTACTTATTTAGAAAGTCATATGTAAATAGAACTCTTAATTAGATATACAAAATTATACATGTTATCTACATTTGGATTTCATTAAAGATACAGGGCAGGAGCCACAATGTTTGGCACTGATTTAAATGTAACACACATAAAAATATATTTAACTCCCATAGATAAAATATTTGGAATAATTTGGGGATAATCAAAATCTTATGTAGTGATATTTGATTAATATGTATCATTTAGATAATATTTATTTATAACCTTTTATGCCTTATTATTTGGAGAGCCAGTGATGTATTGGCTTGAGCACTGGACTATGACTTTGGCTACCAGGTTTTAAATC
Organism: Ctenosaura bakeri; assembly: GCA_948474755.1. Taxonomy (NCBI): domain Eukaryota; kingdom Metazoa; phylum Chordata; class Lepidosauria; order Squamata; family Iguanidae; genus Ctenosaura; species Ctenosaura bakeri. Next base: position 318,867 of record CAOLHI010001406.1, read on the forward strand.
CTTGTTCATCCATGGAAAGCCACTGAGTGACCTCAGGCAAGTCATACTTTCTTAATCTCAGAGGAAAGTAAAGGCAAACGCTCTCTGAACAAATCTTGCCAAGAGAATCCTGTGACAGGTTCGCCTTAGGGCTGCCATAAGTTGAAAATGGCTTGAAGGCACACAACAAGAACAAATGGCTTACTAAAATATCTTTCATGAATTATAATAAATTACTTTGAGGAAGCCATAGCAAATGTGATTCTGTGTGACAATATGCACATTCATACTTCTTCAGATTTTTAAAACAAATATTTCAAGTTAATATAAAAGGAACAATAACATGTGAACAACATGAGGAAAAATATTTTATTATAAAAGGTCAAAAGTAAATATTTACCATATGAGGTATGTAACTGCGAAGAAGCCAAGTCCCAAAATTCCTTTATTTCTATTGGGATACTTATGGGCACATATAACCAGCTCTATGAAAAGCAGCGGCAGAATGGTAGTATGCTAAAAATCAAAACCACACACAAGTACATATGGTGAATATTAACAAAATTAGTACTAACTGTTATATTGATATCAGTGGTCTATAATATTACATGTTCTACACGTCTCTATTTCATGTTTATCTCAAGGAAAATATTTTCATGATACAGCCAAGAGACAGAAATTATTTATGAATTTCTTTTTTTTACCTGTTAATTAAGATTCTGTGTTTGTGGTTATAGTTATTCTGAATGTATACTGCAATGAGAAAAATAAAATAGGTGTATGCTATAAAATCCCCAGAAAAAAATGCTAAAACCACACTTTAAATATCATTTTAAACATTTATGATACATTCCTACCTCCAAGTTCTACTACTTAGAGGTATGTATGGAGGTTATAGGAAAAAGCAAAGTCCTGGTACCTCAGTAGCCATGCACCACCCAGTGATGTGCTGATGTAACTCTGTATTAGCATATCGGCAGAACTTCCTGGCACTACTGTTCAAAACAGGACTGAGGTATGGAGTGTGGACCTCTGTCCTATTTTGAACATTAGTGTCAGGGACAGAGGTATAGAGGGGGACAAGAGTTAGTGTGGTATAGTGGTTTGAGCATTACACAACATCTCTAAAGACCAGGGTTTCAATCTCCACTTGGCCATGGAAATCCACTGGGTGACCTTTGCCAATTCACATTCTCTCAGCCTCAGAGAAAAGGAATGGCAAACCCATTCTGAACAAATCCTTCCAAGAAAACCATATGATAGGTTTGCCTTAGGGTCACTATATGTTAGAACAGAACTTTCCAAACTTTTCATGTTGTTGACACATTTTTTAGACATGCATCATTTTGCGACACAGTAATTCAGTTTTACTAGCAAACCAGAGGTTAAACCAGCCCCTTATAAGATATATGGACACATACATAAATTGTAATAATGAAATTACAAGAAACAAAGCTCTTAATTAGAAACTTATCCATATTGGGGTAATTCAACTGCAATTTAAGTAACTAAACATGAAAATAACATCACCATCACTCCACTGCCACAGTGGGTCTTTCTGGGCCTGGGGCAGCAGTGACACACCTATATACTGCAGCTGACACTAATGTGTCACAACACACAGTTTGGAAAGCTCTGTGTTAGAAGGTGCTCAACATGGAAGGGACTAAGATGGTATATGTAACATTTTACCCATTAAACCTAACAGAAGATAAAAACCACTGCTTTCTCACCTATTCCCCCACTCACATTGCCATGACAGCAAATAGTATTCAGAGATACTTTCTATGCAATCACAAAGTTGCCCTCATATGAAACCTGTCATTCATATAACACGACATATACTCATGGCTATACTCTGTTGGGATCATATGATGCATGCTTAGAGATCATATAGATGAAATTAAAAAAATAAAATAAAAAAGAGGTGGTTTGATATGAGTTTTGAACACCTGTGTGCTGGAATTCTACATAATTTTCTGTGGTTGGATTCTTGCTATGAGGACCAAACTCACCTTTGCAGCAATGAGTGCTGTTGTGGTATCACAGCAGGCAGTTTGCCTGTTGCCGTAAGTGGATTGGCTTTTTCAAGGCTGGTTGAGATGGCAGCATAGCCACCAGTCAGTGAGTGACCAGTGGGTACTATCAGTATTTCATGAGAATTATAATTATAATAATAATTATTATATATTATTATTGTTACAAATTATAAGTTATATTTAGTTTGTATTTATAGTGGTTAAAATGTGGAAATAACTAGGTGATAAGGATATATATATTTAAGTTAGAAAGAGTAATAATACATAGTTATATACTTTTAGTAGGTATAAGTTGGAAGTCACCTTTTAATATGTTTAATGTCTTACTTGTTTAGTATACGTTTTATTGTGTATGGTTTTTCTTATTGCTTTGTTTTGTTTGTCTTGTTTGTTACTGTCACTTTTTTATTTCTTTGTTTGAACAGAATAAAGTATTTTTTAAAAATTTAAAAAATAAATTTCAGTGTTACACTCACAAATTCTAAGGTGGGGAAGGTGGAAATAGCAACATTCAGGTCAGAAGCCACACAAAGTTCACATGTTCCCCACCTCTGGTTAGTGACCACACCTCTGGAATTACTAATTCCACATACTTAAGTATTTACTTATCATAGAATGATTAAGCCAATTTACCACTTACCATAGAGTGATTAAGCCAACTTGGGTTAATATCATCAAGCTCTTTTGGGTACACTAGTTCTCTGTCATATGCATAAAGGCCCCAGAAAGCAACGGCTACAAACTGAAATTAAAACATTTGAACATTAATAATTAAAATATAACACAGATTATGATCATGGGTGTCTAATATTTTTTCAAGATCAAAATATTTTCCCCTTTTTCCTTTCTTCCTCACAAACAGCCCATTTAGTACCATGAATATAGGATACTATTCTCTTTATTTTATTACAGATAGTTAATAAAAAAACTTAAGTTCATAACAGATCATTTTTCAGGATCACATAACACAGGATACTATAGAGCATCACATTAAAGTTGTGCTCACAAAGGACCAAACTATAAATAACATTAATTATGTGAATGAAATTGATGTGCACAGACAGAATATGGGGAAAGAGAATGGTTTCTAATTAGCAAGGGTATCAGACAAATCTGCATCTCATTATTTTATTGGGTAACTATATGAGCATATAATATGGAAAGTTAGATTCAGATGGAGGTGGTGTGAAAACTGGAAGGAACTAGATAACATCCTCAATTGTAAAGATACATAATTGAATATCAGAGTCAGGATTCTCTGTCATAGTATGGTCTGATTTCTATATATGGTTTAAAAAACTGGACCGTGAATAAAGCTGACATGAAAAAAATTAACTCATTTGAAATGTGCTAGAGAAGAGTAATACAGATGCAATGGAGTAATAAAAAGACAAACATATGCATTCTACCACAAATCAAATTTGAACTCTGACTAGAAGCTGAAACAAATAAACTGAAGTACAGTTAGCCCTCCATATCCACTGATTCTATATCCATGGATTCAACCAACCATGGCTTGTAAACAAACTTTGATTTTGCCATTTTATATAAGGGATCCCATTTTATTACACCATTGTACGTAATGGGACTTGAGCATCCATGAATTTTTGTATCCACAGTATATCCTGGAACCAAAACTTGGCAGATATAGAGGGCCCACTGCAATTGTACTTTGAGTATATCATGGGAAAGCATGACTCTCCAGAAAGAATGAGAATGCTTAGTAAGACTGAGGGCAGCAGGGAAAGAGGATATACAGGTATTGCATTACAGGTAGCCTGACTCATTAAAGAAAAGCATTGCTCTGAATTTGCAGGGCCTGAGCAGGTCTTTAAGGATCTCTGTCATTCATAGGCTTCATGGCATATCATAAAGATCACTGGACTACAGGGGATTGCATGAGTTTATCTCCCTGTCACAATGTCAGTTAAAAATTAATCTTTGAAGTTGTTCTTTACATTTCAAGAAAAACTACCAGTGGTGCTAATGGAAAAAGAGTTGATTGTTACTCAACCAGATATCAAACCAAACAAGGATAAAAACACAAAACAAAATGAAGAACAACTTCCCCAGCAGAATAATTCCAAACTGGCTAATAATAATTCCAAACTTACTTCTATTTACATAACAATGAAAGTTAACAGCAGTTGTGCAATTGACATCAAATCTAGTTTCACATTAAGTGATGTTAACCTCCTTGAGTTGTCTCTCAAGTGGCATCTTATAATGCAGTATATCATTTTCTAGATACCTATACATGCACAAAATGTTAAGGAGATAACATTAGCATTAGTACTGCATGTATCTGGGCTCTCTTCTGGAGGGGAAATAGCATGCTCTGGTGCTAGGAATTAGGAGTGCTGCAGTGTCTGATGATAGCTCTGCTGAGATCTATCATCAGAAGAAAAACATGTTTTTAAATGGAAGTTCTGTGCCATCTCTGAAAACACCCTAGCATTCCCTTGACATGAATGAATCTTTATTAGCATTAATGAAAAGTATTTGTGGTCATGCCAACAGCACTAGGGTAGGTCATACAGATTAATTAAAAAAGAGTGTTTTAAGGGAATATATTGGAGATATCAATGGACAAGAGGCATTTTTACAAATCACTGATTTTCTTTCCCTGAAGACCCAGAGAAAATAGAACTTTTGGTAAAACATTAAGTGAGCCAAACCCGTAAGAGAGCAAACCAATATTCATTCATTCACCCTCTGCAAGCATTGCAGCCTGTAAACTATCTTCATGAGTAGACCCCTGCAGAATACACAGTATCTGGCAGGTCTGAAAATACAGAGGCATCAGGTGGTAGCTTGATCCAATCTAACAGTGAAGCTGGCATGATGTAATTAGGGAACAGCTCCAGGCAGCATAAAGAACAGACTCAGTCAGTTTCCATCAGTGGCTCTTCAGCTTTTTGGGAACATGGGTCTTTTTGACAATCTGATAAAAGCTACTGACTCCTTTCACAGGAAAAAGTGGATAACTGCATATGCACATAATTTTGCATACACGTTACTGCTTTGGAATTTGATTTCCTCATAAATTAGAGTGGAATTTTAAAAATTAGAGGCAATATTTCAAAAGTCTGTTTTTACCTAAAAAAAACGAGTAAAAATCAAAGGAAGGAGATCAAAGAAAGGAAAATAATTATTTTGCAACCAGTTCATTGACCCTCTGAAGCCTATTCATAATTAAGAACATCTAGTGTACACTTACAAGCAGGGCATGTTGTCAGAAAAGTGGGAAAATTATTAAATTTTAAACATATTTCATGCTTTTAACCTCTGTACTGCATCTGAGGAAGTGGACTGGTATCCGTGAAAGCTCATGCTAAAATCAAAAGCCATTAATCTTAAAGGTGCTGCTACATTCTTCTTTTTCCTCGCCTTACCTTCCTCCTTTTATACAGAGGAAAAGTTAATTGCTGCACTACTGTAGCAGGAGAGTTCCAGTTAAGGAACATCAAAGAGATGAGGTATTTGAGCATACACAGTACTCGAGCATACACAGTACTTTTAGATGTAGTAGATGGGCCCATTAGAAATCCAAGTGCCCAAGCATAAATATCTCCCCAATATACTGTATCTATGAAAACTATGTAGTCAGGTTAGTAGAAAATTCTGTCCCACAATTTGTTCTCAGCCTTCATTTTTCCCAGCCTTAACTCTCAAACCAACGCAAAAGTATAAATAAATAAATAAATAAATATTTTTAAAAAATCAAAAGAGTGGACAGCTGTTAACTTCTGTCCATGATTTTAACATGAACTTGTTGGGGGCATGGATAGAACTGTTTCGAAATACATGCTATTTGTAAGTTGTTCGCCGCCTTGATCCATATGGAGAGGCGGGATACAAATAAATAAATAAATAAATAAATAAAAAAAATGAACTCCAAAACCCAGCTACTTGGTGGCAGATACCCAACTCACTACAGTTATAGTAATTACTTACTAAGCCAATGGGGAATACAAATGCTGAGAAGATGAAATCTCTGATAGGCACCATTACACGTGACACAGGCTTCTCTTTGGAAGGGATGCATAGAGCTACAGCATCAATTATGGCACACAGTGTATACAATATTGTCTGCAGAACCTATTAAATTACACAGAAATTTAATTACATGATCTAGGGCACAAAATATACTTTCCTTTTGCATTGTTGGGAAATCAGAGGAGATCATATGCAACTGGTACTGGATGTTGGTCTGGATATGTTTATACCAATTCAATTCTGAGTCTTCACAATACAAATTTTAAGTAAACTGGAACAGCTAAAACATTTTTATATATTTAAATATGTACTGTATATCCTGTTTTATTCCTGATAACATTTCCAGGAGGCAGCTGACAATGAATAAGAAAGTATACATAATGATATATAAGATTCCTGAAAGGACAATAGTGACTTACAAAAGTTGTGGGGGCACACTGATGTAAATTGTCAGTTTACCATGTATTGGATATGTCTTTCATGAATACAGTCCTCTTAACATTTCCACATTCCCCATAATTCCTGGAGTATGAGAAATCATACAGGAGTTTCTGAGTATGAGTCCTGGGTAGTGTTGTGAGGTTTTCAAAAGAGTAATAAGGGACAGTTGAAATTAATGACATGCAGGCTAGGTAGCTACAAATAAGTGTTTCATTTTGATTTAAAACAGCCATGTGTTTTTTTTCCTGTAAAACTCACATATTCTCCACATTCAAAAATTACACGATGTCTTTATGAAGTGCCCACCCCCCCCCCCAATATGCAGCATTTTTTGGTATCTTAGTCACTTCGTGTAAAAGGTCATGCTTCCCAACCCTCAACTAAGAGGCATTCCTTATAATAAAGAACACCGGCTAGTCCCATATAGGACAAGTTTTCCAACCTTCAAATAAGGGCCATTCCTTATAATAAGGGACACCTGCCAGTCCTATAAAAGACAAGCTTACCAGCCTCAAAAGAAAAAGAAAAAAAGGACACTCCGTGTATAATAAGAGACCCTCAACAATCCCAGTCAGGCGGCACCCCAACCAACTCTCACTGCGTGTGGGTCAGTTTGGCCCCCTCCGCAATTTACCTCAGCGAACGCACCGCTCCTGAGCCACATTGCCCGCCTAACTGTTCTTTTAGGCCATTTCCGCACTAGCCTGTTATAGCGCGATGATTCCACTTGCAACCTCCTCTGGAATCCTGGGGTTTGCAGTTTCGGGAGGGGCCCAGGCCCAAATCAACCAGAGGAGGTTGCAAGTGGAATCATCGCGCTATAACAGGCTAGTGCGGAAACGGCCTTATTTGCTCCCCCGCCCGAAGACCCTCCTCCTGCACGTGCCAGGGAGAGTCTCCTCGGCGCCGTCGCCCTCTTTTTCTTTTCGCCCTCCCCCCCGAAGCGGGTTCCGTTAACGGCCACCACCTGGTTGAGGAAAGTCAGGTGCTTCCAGTGTCCCCCGTAAGTGCTGTCCTGCTCTTTGCGGACCGACTTGGGCAGCCCCAAGTTCTGGCTCAGGGCGAAAACCGCCCAGAGCAAGCAAAGGACGTGCAGGAGCGCTACGGCCCGCTGACCCCGGACCGCCAAAGCCATGACAGGTTCGCTGGGCGCTGGTGGAGGCGGCGGGGACGTCAGCTTTTGGCGGTCGCGGCGCCACACACCGGAGGGGAGATCCGCGCAGGCGCCCCTGGAAGACCTTGGCGCTCAATTGCCCGCCGCCATCTTTATCTCGTTTGTACCTCGAGGGGAAGCCTCGTGGGGAGGCGACGCTGCTTCACCTCACAGTGGGCTTTGGTGGAATGTACCATAATTATATTTTTGTTGGGGGAGGATGGTGAGGCTACCGGGAGCGACTCTCGTCCGCTTCCTGATTTGGTGAACCTTCAGCTGAGATAGCAATGAAAGTTTGCTTTTTCTAGGCAAGTCAGCGGGAAGTATGGTTTAAAACTGCTTTTTTATACAGGAGGATTCAATCCCCCCCCCGTTCTAAACTGGAAATGGTAGAGACCATGCTGGGGGATGCTTAAGTGAGTGTCACTAGGGCATTTAGTTTACCGGTAGGGGATACTTTTTATTTTTATTTTTTATTTTATTTATTTATTTGTATCCCGCCTCTCCATATGGATCGAGGCGGCGAACAATTTACAAATAGCATGTATTTCGAATGTTGCTTCAGACCTGGAGAGAGTCAGTGTGGTGTAGTCGTGTTAGTGTTGGGCTGGGACTCTGGGAGACCAGGGTTTGACTCTCTGTTCGGCCATGGAAACCCAGTGGACGGCCTTGGACAAAGTCAAAAGAAGGTGATGACCACGTCATTCCCCTTCTGAACAAATCTTGCCAAGAAATCCCTGTGATAGGTTCATTTTGGAGCTGCCCTACGTTGGAAAAGACTTGAAGGCACACAATAGTTCAGATGTGGGGCTGCCTAAGAGTGCCCCCTGCAAGCCCAAGAGTGGCATGCCTTGGCTAGACTTAATCAGAAGCTGCCTTTTCGGTTTCATGTCTGTTTAACTGGCGCACTACTTAGTACTTAGTACTGGCAGCAGTTCTTAATCAAGTGCTTTGAGGGTGTTCCTGCATGGCAGGGGGTTGGACTGGATGGCCCCTGTGGTCTCTTCCAACTCTACATTTCTATGATTCTATGATTCTAAGTCTGAGAGGCCGGCAGCTTTAGAGATCATTTATCATTCTTACATTTGCTGAAGGTGTTTCTGTGAATCTGCATACTTCTAAAGAAAGGGGTGAGATCAGTTTTCATTTTCAGATGCAATTTTACCTTTTTAAAATACTGATACCTCACCTTTCATCTTTAAACAGCGTGGAGTTAGATCAGGAGTTATCAGTATCTCAACATCTGGTGGTAAAGTGGGTCAGCCTAGATGACCTCAGGAAGTGAGGAAAATTAGTTAATTTCCTCTGCAATTAAAATCTCTCTGTGTTTGAAAGGAATACAATGGTACTCTGTGAGACAGTGTTAGGGAGGATGGAATGTGCCTCGCAAAGCTTCCCTTACTTTGCAACATTAGTAAGATTAGGCAAGAGAATGGTGGGAGCCATTTGTACGTGTCAGTTTCTCTTTTTGGACGTGTGATGTATTTGTATTGGAGATGAATAAAATGCTCTGAATGTAAGGAGACGGGGCCCAGGCTTTTAAGAGGTATCTCACTGGGACATTGTGCACAATAAATCTTTTTTCTGAAACCGTGGGTCTCTATCTCAATTCCACTACAGTGGGAACTGATTAGGAGTACAGTTGGAATGGAAAGGACACACTTTTTTCACAGTGCGTAATAACAGAATTGTGTTGGTATTGTTCCCTTGATGAGACAGGAAAAGCACAGTGGACAATTTATAAAAAGTAAATTTACTCCTCCATAATCTACTTTGTTGTTTTTATTTGCCATCAAGTTGACTAACTTATTGTGACCTCAGGCATGAGAGATTTCCAAAAGCCCAGTTGTCAATGGCCTTGCTCAGGTCTTCCAAACTCAGGGATATGGCTTCCTTGGTTGAATCAATTCACCTGTAATGTGGTCTTCCACTTTACCAAGCATTATTGTCATTTCCAGTGAGTCATGTTGTCTTATGATACGTGCAAAGTACGACAGTTTCAGATTAGTCATCTTGGTTTCTAGGGAGAGTTCGAGCTTGATTTACTTTAAGTCTCATAAATTTGCTGTGGTATCTGTCGAACCCTTGTTGAACACCATGTTTCAAGTGAGTTTTCTTCCTGTCGGCTTTTTTCTCTATCTGGCTTTCACACCCATACATAGAAATTGGACATATGTGGCCTGGATGATTCTGACTTTGATATTTAATGTGTCAGAAGAGTTCCCTGTAGATCTCATATTCAAACACCAGCTGCAACCAAGCCTGTTTAGTTTGTTTCCTCTGAGTTGTTGAAGTAATTAGTAACAACGATAGCAGTACTAATAGCTTGTATGCAATAGTTTTGGGTGCCTTTAAAGGAGGATTAGTCATTTCTGTGGGAGGTATGTCTTTCAAGTACGCCTGCAACTTAGTTGAACGTCCATATTCTAGCATGGTATCTGTGTAAACAGTACTCTGCAGAACAGGACAACAGCAGAGATCTGTTGTTTTCATGGCTTACGTCATGCAGTTTCCAGAAGATAGCTTACTGATACTTTGGTATCGGTATGGAGACTGCCCTTTTGGGGATAACATTTGAAGGTTAGGTCAGTTGTCCATGTCTTCATATTGTATGTGTATGCCTTCACGTTGCCAGCTGACTTATGACAACCCTATGAACTTCATATGGTTTTCTTAGGCAATACTCAGAGGTGATTTGCCTGTGCCTTTGTCTAAAATATACCCTACAGCACCTTGTATTCGTTGGAGGTCTCCTGTCCAAGTACTAACCAGAACTGACCCTGCATCGTTTCCAAGATCAGACAGGATTTGGTGCCTTCAGGGTGTTTAGGCCCCATCTTCATATTACTATGGTTTTATATGATAATTTAGTTGACTATGCAGACTCGTTATTCACAGCATCCATTATTTTGATGTTATTCTTTAATTAACTGTGATACTGATTTATACAGCTGGATGAATACCGACATCTGGCTACATATGTGTTTGTTTAGAATTTCTGCTATGCTTACATAATAAATAAGAAGGACTTGAAGGCAACAACAACACGGTTGGCATGGTAATGTTTAACGTAAGAGCAAAAGGTAGCTAGAACACATGATACACTGAAAGATCTGTCAGGCTTATGATCACGAGATCATACATTATTCTGGTTGTCTTTTCTATGGTTCTTGTTTTTGGCAAGAAATAAAGTGCTAGTTGTGGTGGGGTAATAAAAGATAATTCATCTAATATTTGCCTATCTCAAATGACTTAATGTATAATGAGTTAAGATGTGGTTAGAATGTATCTTTTAGAACAGAGTTTGATTTTTGTTTAATAAAGAGCTTTGTGCTTTCTTGCATTTAGAGGGGTATTCTTTAACCACCAGTTCTTGCCTTGTGTGTGAACATATTTGATGTGTTTTCTGTCTGAAAAAATGTAGTTAGGCTATACCTGTATAACAGTACAAGAATTACTTGGCATAAAGCCAACATGCTAAAATCCAGTGCTTGCAGTAACATCAGGAGTTTTGACCCCTTTCTTTTGCAGCCTTGTCCAGCACTGAAAATGTGTTCTGATTGTTTTCTAGCCATCCAGAACAGGTTGGGTATGCTAGTATATATGAGGGGTGCAGGATGGGTGGGGCTGGAGGTGCTATTTCTTTGCTGAATCTGGCTGCAAAAGCTCCTCCACAAGTACAGTATTTCACATACGTGGCACTGTGAGTCAATGTACTTGAACTTCCTGGGTATGTTTTTGTACAGTGGCGTTTGACACTAGGGTTCTTTAGCTATTGCATTTTTTCCTCCGTTGATTTGTCTATTTAACTTTTTCTAAATGTGTTGAAACAGACAGATAAGGCAATTCTTTCTTCTTGTTGTTATGTGCCTTCGAGTCATTTCTGATTAACAGTGACCCTAAGGTGAACCTGTTGTGGACTTTTCAGAGGCTGAGAGTATGTGATGTGCCCAAGGTCACCTTATGGGTTTCCATGGCCCAGGGGAGAATCAGGCTTTAGTCTCCAGGGTCATAATCCAATGCTCAAACCACTATACCATGCTGACTCTCGCAATTCTTTCTTATTGTAAAAAAAAAAACCATGCCACAGAACAAGCACACACTAGAGGGTGCCAAATAGCAACACAGAATAAGTTTCTTTCATGATTGATGCCACGTTTTATAAATTGTTGACAAATTTCAAGTGGAATTTATGCAAGAGGAGCAACCTACAGTTTTTGTTTTACTGTTTATTGTGCCCTCTGCCTAAACTCTGTGTAAAATATATTTTTAAAATTTTTCAAACTTGAATTATAATATGCAATATTCTGGAATGTAGCCTTTGTTCAGTCTGTGCAGGAAAACCCCAATGTTCCTTGCAATCACTGGTCAGAGATGAAAGGTTTTTAAAGGTGTTGAAGATTTAAATACTCTCATCTTTAAATACCACACAGTTTTGAAGAGGCAAATATTTTGATTTTATGTATTTGTTTGGCCACTGAAGTCCACATTTTTACAGTTAGAATATCTAAACACCTGTAGTATTCCAGTATGATTAATTTTCTTGCTGTCCGTTTCTGGGAAATTAGATTGTTTCTTACAGTTAACAGAATTATCTGTGCACCGTGGCTTGAAATAATTACCTTTTTCATGTTAATATCGGGAAATTATCTTGGACAGTAATCTGTTGCTCATACATTATGAAGATGTACATGAGGTAGTAGAACATGTGAACCTTCTGTTCAACATCTAATGCAAGTTTGTTATGTGTCCTTTATTCTTGTGAATCTTTATCCTCAGAGAAAATGGTGATTGTACAGTTGCAGCTATAACACAATATAATTTACAACAACAACAACAATAATAATATTATTCTATCCCACCTCTCCAGATGGATCGAGGTGGCGAACAGCAATAATGCATTAATTACATTAAAAACATTCCCAATCCTTCCCACCCATCAACCCGGCTAAAACCAACCCCGTAAAACACATAACAATTAACAATTAATTAACTATTAAAAGAACAGCAGGACAATTGGTGGGAGGCAGTGGAAGTACTAGTCTTGGAAGGCCTGTCGGAAGAGATCAGTCTTGACTGCTTTTTTAAAGCAGTCAAGACTGGTAATATGCCGGGTCTCCTCTGGCAGGCCATTCTATAGCTTGGGAGCGATAGAAGAGAAGGTCCTCTGGGTAATAATTATGATGCATAGAAGTTCATAAGACGTTGGTGTCCTATGATTTTTTACTATTTTACTACTGGAAATTCCTGGCTTTACGTAGATCAGGCACATGTTCCAGGTGTTAGAACTGGAGATTCTGAACTAAATCAAATTACTAGTTGTATCTGGAGTGGATCATTAAACTAGTATTTACTATTGTCAGTTTATCATTCAGCAATTGATTGATGATTCTACTCTTGTTGCGACTAGCTGTTTTATTTAGGCCATTATGTGTGCCCCATCTGAATGGAGTCATGGCTTTTGAGATTCCCAGGCACATCCACAGCAAAGGTACTACTTTTAGCCATGGATGAGGCTGATCCAGAACAGGGGAGAAGGTAGCCATATAATTATATTATGGACACTATTCCTGACTTTAACTGTAGAAATTGTAAACCTGTGTGTGCTGCTTAGGAAGGTCTGTCACCTTTAGTGAATCAAATTGTATTTTTTTCCAGACTGTCTACAAGGAGACATTTAAAATTAATAATGTATAACAATAACCCCCTGGTGCATACTGCAGGGTTACATTACAATACATATCAAGTGTAAGGGATTTATCATAACACAACAGTGTTATCCTGCAATTGCACTATGTTAGTCCTGCCTTTGTCTGGAACGTATCACATGACATTGTGGCTCTGCTAGTGTTGTGTACTGCAGTGGGTCATTTGGAAATCGATTGTTTTCAACTTGACACAATCAATTAATGACTCCATATGCTGCTCATGGTTTAGTAACTATTTTGGGTGCAAATGTCTTGTTCAACATTGTTACGATATTGACGGCATAGTAGGATCAGTGCAGGTGAAGTTTCATTGCTCTTCTTTTTGGGGTCTCCAACAGGAACACTCCAGACTGCTGGTGGTTGGTCTAGGAGGATGGTTGGATTCCCAAGAGAACTGTTTCACACTCATTTTTCATTCTCCAACGTGCCCAAAAGCACAGTTCCAGTGTACACCTATTAAGAATGAATGCTGAGAGAATCCACAGGGTTCAGGAAAAGCTTAAAGAACAGATATACAGAAGTTTAAGTAGAACCAGTTAAGTGTTAGTTGGCAGGAAAAAGCATAGAAAAAAAGAATAGTGGAAGTAGCTTGGTTTATGTTCATCTTTCCAGTCTGGGTGAGGAGTGGGAGTGGTTCTATAATACTATAATTATGTAATTGTGCAATTATGCCTCCCCCCTTTTTAAAAAAGCACCAATAATGGAGCAGGAGGTGAGCAAATAGGGTAGTATAATTGGTTTTGTCATATTTCAAGTGTGAGAAAGAAATCATGAGAATTATGATTTTTCAAAAGGTGCAAAATAGTACATTGCCCTTCTGCAGTCTCTTATCTTTCCAAGGATAGGAGAAGAGATTTTCAGACACAATGACCCAAAGCAACTGACTAGTTTTAAGTGGGTTTCGTGTTATTGGAGACAGACATTTTCTTTTAATTTTATTTACTCAGTGGCCAGATGTACTTTCCACTCATACATCATGTCCTAGGCTTTTCCTTTATGTCTGCTTGCAGTGGGATGCAGAAAAACAGATAGCCTGATTATGTAAATGGATTTTCATTCATTCATGTCTTGATACAACATAAACAAGTTTGGATGCAGTTTACACGTCTGTTTGTTTAAATAATGTTTCTTTGGCATCTTCTGTCATTACAGTTCATACCAAACTATTTAAGAAAAAAATTGTGTGCCTTTTTTCTCAAGAGGCCTTAGGAGAAAGCCTGAAACCTCCACTGTGGAAACACTCGTGCTCTTTACAGTGGTGTTCTGAAGAGGAGAAACATCTCTTTGAAAGAAAGTAGATTACAGCACCAATTTCATAGCAGGTAATACAATGAATTTGGTCTGCTGTGTAAAACCTCAGTGGGAAATATTGCTTAGGAAAGAAGGAAGGAAAGAAGGAAGGAAGAAAGGAAGGGAAGAAAGCTTTGACAGTGAAAAGCCTATCTTTGGTGGTGGGAGTGCCCACAGGTCCTAGATTCAGTCTCCCCAGCCTTTGGATGTATAGTAATACAGCACTGTGTCAGAGTGCAAAAAAAATGATAATCCTGTTCAGGATCCCATCTGCCTCAACTGGATACCAGGAGGACTTACAGTTTATCCTGGTCCTTCTTAGCCTATTACAGTATAGATTTCTTTTTCTGGCTTATTTCCAAAGATCTTGCTCAGTTCCTCACTTACCACCACATGCAGCCTATGAGCTGCCATATGCTGCATGCTAAAGAAGGTGGTAGAGTGGGGACAGGGAGAGGTTTCTGCTCTACTTAGGGAGAGGTGGTTGTAGTTTCACAGTGGAAATGTACCTGTTGGTAATCCTAGTGTGCTAATAGTTGTAGCTGGGGAGTAGATAGCAAAGAAAGGACGGTGAAGACTAGAAACCAGGATTTCCACTGCAAGGTAGTTATTGTTTCAAGTCAATTACTGGCACCACAGTTAGTCCTACAGGCATCTGGGCCTATGATTGCTTATTACAAGAATCAAGAACAGATTAATTCTTTAGGTTCTATGAGAAGACAATGGATATCTCTCAGGAGCTGCTGTATGTATTGGGCCAGGCATCTGTACCATTCTAGAACTGCAGAGAAGGAAGAGCCTTTACTTTCTAATTTCATTTACCAGCTCATTTGCTAAATTAAAATTTCATTTGTGAAATTACATTTTTGTCCATACTTGGCATACATTTGGGATTGGCAAATAAAATAAAAAATAAGGTAAACTGTGCATTTGATTCTTTTGTGATATAAAAATGTTTTAAACATTTACAAGTTACTTTTCTGCTCAAAAAGACCACCAGGCAATATAGAACTTTTAAAAAGTTCAGAAGAAAGCTAAACATTTTAAAAGATGACTTGAAAAGAACAGAATTGTGAAACTATGAGAAGCCAGGTTTATAAAAACCAGCTACCTAAAGCTAACTACCTAAAGCTAAATCAACTTGAATCCAGTTTAACCACCTTCTGGAAGAAATTGGACAGTTGGGGTGCTGTCACTGACAAGGCCTTTTCTTGTATCCCAGCCAGCCTTCTTCTGGCGGTTGTGGGATATTATGTAGGCTTTTGAGGGAGATCATGAATTATGTTCAGTTTAGGAAGGGATAAGAGAGTCTTTCAAATACCTTGATCCCTAACTGTTTAGGGCCGAAATGGAGAGTGTATGATTCTCCAGATGTTGCTGAGTTGCAACCTCTTTCATCTCTTACCACTGGGTATGGCTGATGAGAGTTGCAGGTCCAGAATATCTGATTTAGAGAAATGTGATCATAGAGTTGATAGCATATGTTGCCACCCTATCACAAGGTTGTAGTGAGATTTGTGGGGAAAAACAAATTCATGAAAACCTCAGGAGAAGGATAGTCTTACCTGGTGAACATCTGTATATTGTATAGCCGACATGCACTGTATACCAAAGAGCCAAAGAAGGAGGAAAGAATAGGCCTTTACACAATTCATATTTTTTTATGTTTATTTTATTGTTTGCCTTTTTCACGGTGGTTTTAATGCTTTTCTTTTCTTTGCTGTACTTTTAGGTTCTTGAAATTTGATAATCTATAGATGGTGTTATTTTGTTGGTTGTTTTGGTACTTGTAAACTACCCTGAAAACATTTTCTTTCTTCACATTTTAATCTTTTAGGTAGGGACAGATGGATAAATGGCCAGACAGAATTGTCAGACACAGTCCATCCTCCATATTCGCTAGGGTTAGAGGTGTAGGAGCCCTGCAAAAGTGAGAAAATCACAAAGATCGAAATGTGCGTGTGTGTCTGTGGGAAGGGGGCTGAAACATGGTGGAGAGAACGGGCTCCCAGGGTCCAAACCAGTTCAGGGAAAGGAGAGGGAATGGGATGGATTGGAATGGTGGCCCTAAACTTCTCTCTCACCCATCTCCTTCCTTGAGTGTGCATGGGGGCATTGGGAGAGGGTTTGTGGTGCTGAGAAATCAGGCTGTGATCCATCCTTAGCTGGCCAGCAACAGCTGATGGAACAGGAGGAGGACCAGAGATTGATTTTTAAAAGGGGTGGGTGGCCTGGTCAGAGATGCCGTGTTATGGCTCCGTGCACCTACGCAAAATTGATCTGGTTTAATTGGCAAATAATATTTAATTGGGAACTACGTCTAACTGGCATTTGATATAAAATGGAATCTGAGGTGACTGGAAGGTCAAGATGGATGGAGGAAAATTGCTGAGTGTAAACATGAGATTACAAAACAGGTCAGCCACACCTACTCTAGGTGCAATCAAAGTCATTGTCAGGCAGATTACAAGGCAACTCTAGAGACAATAGGCTTATGCTAAAGCTGGACATCTCTGTGTAGAAAAGGGAAGTTCCCATCAAACTGTGCTCATTTTAACTCTTCCCTCACACCTGGATGTTTCCCTGCTTTGTCTTCCCAGCCTCCCCACACTATAGAGCTATTACGACAGCCGTTATCCCTTTGTCACATAGACACTGAGACCATTAACACTATTGGGACCTCATTGTTTGTGTTGCAACTCCCATTGTCCACTTTGCTGGGAGAGTGATTCACACCCATACCTGCAGAGCAGTTTGTGAGTATAAAAGTCTTCAGTTTTGAGTGGTTCAGCACAGTCTCTCACCTTGCTGAATGCCACACTCTTGCTCAGATTCCTGAACAAGAAGTGTCCTTAGCTGCTTATCTAAGCCACATCGCTGTTTTCCTTCTCTCCAGACCGCTAACAATCACCTGAACCCTAAAAATCCCTCCATCCACAATTTTCCTCCTTTTTCTTTTGGTTAGTCCTTGTGTGAGTGTGTAAGTGTTTGGATCTTTTGTGTGCATGTGTGACTTTCTCAATAAAAAACGCATTTTTAGTTTACCTTTCGAATTCACTGGTTGATTCTTTCATGCAAGACCCCATAAACATTGTTGGAAAGGTCTTGTTAAGTTACCCTGCCCCCGCTCTTTCATGCCTCCTAAGTTTGAGCTAATTAATTCCCCTCTGTCATGTGGAAGTACTGGCAGCACGAGTGGACCCCTGAGTCACCCATGTTTAGGGTGACAGCCAATTGGGAAGTTTCACCTGGAAAAGAAGGCCTTGTGGTTGGGAGGGGAGGGGGCTGAAGAAACTCACAAATAATCAGATCCATGAAAGTCAAACCGACGAATGTGGAGGATGACTGTCATGTTTTTTGTAGCACAGTTGTGCATATGTTTACTCAGAAATAAGTCATGTTGAGTTCAGACAATAATATTTAGGATTGTACCTTAGATTGAACTGCCAGTCAGGGGATATAGGAAACAGAAGGACTAATAATATGAAATTGTGACTTATTTGAAGTCAAAAGTAGTTCTGGCTCATCTGCGATATATTATGCAAAAAGCTTTTTTTCCATGGTAGATTATAGACTTCAAATGAAAGGCTAGTATTTCCCTT
The DNA here is from genome assembly GCA_948474755.1 of Ctenosaura bakeri. NCBI lineage: Eukaryota > Metazoa > Chordata > Lepidosauria > Squamata > Iguanidae > Ctenosaura > Ctenosaura bakeri. The sequence goes on from CAOLHI010001406.1 coordinate 337,078, forward strand.
CAAGTAATTCAAATGGCTGAGAGATACTCATACAGTGCAAGAGGATGTCAGTCCTAATGAGATTAGAGATCAGTAATGTCAAATTGAGTCATATTCTGTAGATTTTTGCATTATCTTCAGTGTGATACTTCACAGCTGTGCTTAATCTTGGAGCTACTTGATAGTCTGATTAAGACCAGTTAGAGGTTTAGATATCTTTAAAGTCCATACCAATAGTTTTCTTGGTCTCTAGATAATTGCAGCAAAAAGTGCTTTAAAAGTCTCTATCTATTCATTCTGAAACATTAAGTGGCTGACAGTTAAGAACTATAGGATGGTACTAATAGTTGAATGCTTCCCATCATTTCCACTGTAGTTCTGTGGTGTGAATTGCTGGGATCTTTGTATGTGCTTTTATTATATGACATAATACAACAACAGAAGAATTAGCCTCACATTCTGCCCCCAGTAATACCCTCCTGAAAAATGGTTCTCTTCAGAGCTTAGGAACAGGATGTGATTTTGGTTGGTCTCCTTGTTGTGTTTCTAACCATCTGTAAACTATGTTGACTGCTTTTGAACATCTGTTAATAACTGTTTATAAACTTGCTGTTTACAAATCTGTATTTTTAAAAAATCTAATGGCTGTTACCACAACTTTCAAGTTAATTAGCAAATGAGTTACTTTCTTGTTATGAACCTACTCCTATATCACTTGGTTAACACTGGTAACTCATTCTTAGCACACCATTTATAATTCTTCCAAGTTCCTATACTAAAAAGGCCTGCTCTTCTTATGTCATTGTTTCATGAGGAAGACTGTTATTTTTTATTGCACTTTCCCTTAAGTCTGTCAAGTGTAAAAGACATATGTTGGGGTAAAACAAGGTACAGCTGGGTGACACATGGTAAAGTACTATGCAGGTTCTTGTTTTAGTGTACAGCTGAATGCACAAGGAGTCATAATGTATCTTGCTGTGGGGGAGAAGTGCAGTTAGTTCCTCTGTTTTGCAGGAGATTGCAGCATTACTGTTTCGAAGAAACTCACAGGCTTTGTGATGCCATGAACTGTCATATGCTTTGGCAATTTCTTTGTCTTAGAAATAGTACCTTCTTTTAAAAATGGTGTTTATCAATGGCTGTTAGTCATGGAGGTCATATGGACCATCCACAGGCAAGCCTTTGTGTATTACTGAGAGGTAATAGTTTAGAAGGGTGTTATTTTTGTGGCCTACTTGTGGATTTTTCAGAGCTGTCTGGTTGGATTCTGAGCTAGATGGGCTTTAGGGCTTTATTCTGATCCACATGTCTTTCATGGCTAATAGTTTACATTCCTGTCACAGTTATAAATTCTGATGACCAGCACCAGTGGTTTAGACATCAGACGTGAGGAGGGAAAATCAATTTTGTGTAAGCCTCAACATCACTTTTTTGTCAATAACTAGGTGTTCATCATCCATCATTTATGGTGGTCTTATGAATGTGAGATCTCCAACAGACCTTGCCAACAATAGCTCTGCTGATATTTGACATCTGCTTGATGTGGCTGTGCAGAACCTAGAGGAGATATGGATTCTTGCTTCTTATTTTATCGTCTTACTTAAGAGGATAGGTAGAGTTGAATATAGATGGGCTTGCTATATCCACTTGGCCCTTGGGTCCGTGTTGTGACACTGTCTGGACAGTTACTCTGGCTTTTTTCTATTGTCATTGGATGAATGTCCCTGAAGATGACTGACGTAAGGCCCTGTCATGGCCAGACTCTTTTAATCCTGTCTTCTGAAGTGTTGATGGTAGCATTTGCAAATGTAGTTGTTGCTAGTAATGATAACTCAAAGTATGCCATTATAAATCCATTTAAATTGCAATACTATTTTTCTTCTGTATCTATGGAAACATAGTTCTGACACATGAGAGAGCAAAAGGGAGAAACTTAATGTTACTGTGACAACTCAGGACTACATGAACTCTGTGGAAAGGACAACTTGTTTTTTAAAGTATCACCGTATGCAGATTCCAATTTTGATAGGTTTCAGTTTTGAGAACCTGCTCAACGAAGTGTTTATAGGCATACCAGATTCTTGTAAGGGGTTGATGTTACAGATTTCAGTTCAGATGTTAAGTGATTTTTTTTCATTTTTATTATATTATCTTGTTAATGTAATGTAATTTTTTTACATTTTTACAAGTCTGCTGATTGCTGTTCTTTGATTAAAAGGAAATATGGGGGAAAATAAATTATTTTAAATTTTAAGCATTTTATATAACACAGTAGGTATGTATTATATTATTAATGTCTGCTTTTTCTTGAAGCTGAGGAGTTTATCACAGTCACTGGGATCTCGGAGGTGCCATCTTATAAATCAATAATGGAGCTCTTTGTTGAGGTGGTCCAGGCATAATCTGAATCTATGTTTGAGCCGTATTTGAAAGATCCTGTGTTCCTTCGTCTTTTGACATGTGGTAATTTTTTGATTTGAAGCAAACAACAGTTTGCCTTTGTTCCAGACAAAAAATTGTGGTTGTGGTGGTGATTGAATAAATACCCCACTTTTGATTGAATACTCCACTTTTCCCTAACAGTGATACTCAAAGTGGCTTACAAAAATATTGAACAAATACAATTAAAAATGTGAAGATATACTTAAAAACATAAAACATGGTGATTTTACATAGTTAAAACATTTACTACAAATCAATTAAAAAGGCAAACTATAAAACAAATAGATCAGTGTGCTAGTCAAAGCTCTTGCAGTCAGAGTCCAGGATTGGAAACAGGATTTTATTGTAGTTTCTGATTCTGCTTTACAAAGGGAATGTGAACTGTTACTTGTTGGTTTAAGTGAAAGGGCAAACTTGTTTGCTCCAGCAGGAGAGGTGGGAGGATATTGGTGAGCATAAATGAAGAAGAAAAGCAAGGTGATAGTGTATGAGTCTGAGGCTTAATGCAATATTTCAAATTCTCCATACTCAAATCCTAAGTCAAGGGATAAGTTATGAGACATGGTAGTATATCAAATATGTGTAAGACAACTATGGTAATACTTCATCTTTGTTAATGAAAAAATAATTGACAAAACTCTTTTTATTTACAACCCCATCCCCCCATGAATCTGTTGTTTGAAATGTGTTCATTTGATTGGTTGGGTGAACGAAGTTTCAAGGTTGCATCTTTTAACAGGGTCATTATGTAATATAATGTCATTTTATTAAATATCTTACAAGCTTAAATCAGGAGACAAGGCTCATGTATAAAAACGTTGAATCGAGGCTAAATAGTCATTTACATTTTTTGTGAACTTAAATTTTCTTATCTCAGTGAAATAATCATTTATTTTTAAAAGATACACAGACGGCATTGATGCCAGTATAAAATTCTGGGCTCTAAGCCATCAAATAAATTAGTAAGTTACCTTTAAATTTCTAAACCATCTTTTTGGTAGCAGTACTAGACAGTAAGCTGCAACAGTAGAAATCGAGTGTTTCCCTGACAACTGATAAAAACACAAGTGTATAAAAACCCGAGGTGGAAGGATGCAGCACTCAGAGATAGCGTGGGCTGGGACAGCAGCTTACCCTACTTGTGGTAGCATGTAAAGCAGGAGAGAGAAAAAGCCCTGGTGAGGAATGGTTATAAACTCTTTTGACATCAGGTTGGGGTTTACTGAATGGCAAAGTTCTTTCCCATATATATGAGGATGGAAGATTTTGACCGACTCTGACTGTAGTTTGTTGTACTTCAGGTATGTCTTTCTTCTTCCACGTTGTATCTAGAAATAATGAGCCAGACTCTTTTGAGTACTAACCCATTTTCTTTAGGTTCCCATTATACCTTCCCCCTTCCTGTGCCTTTGTCCATGCTATTTTCTGTGCCGACGAGAGCCTCTCTTTTCCATGTCAGTAAAACAGGGCTTCCTTTCTATCAATTCCTATTTAAAACTTCGAATATTCTAAATCTCCTCTTGTTTATCTTTTGCTGCTTTGTGAAGTCTTGTCCCCTCATCATCATCCTTGGTATGTTAAAAAGATGCAGTTCTCTAGTAAAGGACTGAAGCTGAAGTCCAACTGAAATTAATGATCTCATCTGTGAGAGTAGCTGCTTGATAGCAGCCTTTTAATGCATGGGTTTTTGAGCAGGAATTGTGCTATACTGGTGTCTTGTTGAGTATTTAGCACATCCTTGGCACTTGGTATGGAACTAGTAATGGTGCAAATGTAGCAAAGACATGACACTTCATTAATATAGAATTAGTATGGTGAAAATGTCGTTTGAAAACATCACAGCTAGATCGTGGTTCCAGTGGCTAAAATACTGGTAAAATATTTAGTAATTAAAAATATAGGCTGGTTCACTGTTGAACTTCTGTGGATCAAAACCCAAACCTCTGGGGAAAAAAAAGTATTTGCAGTGAAATGACTAGAATTTAATAATTATTGTGCTAGCATTCAAATAAACAATACTCTTTAGCAGTTATCATAGAACATTGCAAAAGCTGTGCCCTGTATGGTTGCATGGAACCAATTACTCAGAAAGATTTGTAGATGTGATAAGAGAAGTCATCCGGAAGGAGTTAGTCACTGCACACTGTTGAGCAGGCACTATTTCTGTAGCGAGAAACTTTGTGCATGTGATGTTTACTGAAATGCAGCACAGTTGCGGATGTTAACTGTGGGTTATTGTTGAAACAGTGGTCAAAATAATATGCAGCTGCTCTACTAATAACTGCATTTTTTTCTGATTGGTTATGAAGTGTAGCCAACCAAGTGTAACTGAGTTTTAGAATTCTGACTTTTTGCTTATGTTCAGATGCACAAAAGTTGCTCTTGGACTCCTAAAGGTTTTTCTGTTAACTGGCAGAACTATTGTTGATGTTAGAATGGAAGATCTCTTGAAAGCTGAGAATGGGAAAGTTATATTCTGAAGATATTGTGTGTACAGAAACCTTTGTTTATTTGTCAGGAGGAAAAGCAGGGTGTGAGAAATAGAGCAAAACAGTCCTGTTTATATGCACGCTGCTCTGTATCTTATGAACTAAGAATTAACCATTTGAGGACCTGAGAATGAAAAGGCCTGATAGTATCACAAAAGTTTGAGCTGTTCACTGTGACTTTCAGGAGAGATCATATGGTGGCTAATACCCTGTGTGAATAGACTCTATAGAGGTAACATTTTTAGCCTCTGCTGAATGTATAAAAGACACTCTGTATATAGCAATAAATTATGATGATTTTTCTCAGAATATATTACTTGTAGGTTTTTCATGAATATATTTAAATAGGTAGGTTGATTTGGTGCCAGTAGTTTCCATGGTGCTTTGGATTTTTGCCAACTAAAATTCTGGTGATTATGAGCAATGTAATAGTCACTGCTAGTTGTGTCTTTAAGCCTACAGAGAACTATCAGTTCTGCTAGTATTTGTTTATTTTGTTTGTTAGTACTAGAATTTCTGGAAAGGCTTTTCTGTATTTTTTGTGTTAATGCATTTAAATTCCTCTAAAATGAAAGACATTTCATTTTGGTGCGTGTACACACCTGGTTATTAGCGAGTAACTCCTGACCTTTTATTTCTGAAACCATTAAAAATGAAGTCATGCTAGAGCAGAGCTCAGAAAGTTACTTTCAAAAGCAGTTACTAGTCCTGTTCCAATCCACCAAAGTAGTTAATTACCATCATTATATTTTTTTGGTTATTCAGAAGTAACTAGAACAGTTACTTTTAGGAACTTAGAAACCCTCCAAGTGCAAAATGTTACAGGGAGCTGGCCTTTGGCACAAAACACATCAAAGTAGTGAGATCACCCCTTCCATAACTATACAAGTAACTGTGATGGTTATGGCTATACCATAAAACTGTTGTTATCCCTGTCATGTTACAGTAGTAATGTAACTGAGTTAGGCTGTAGCTATTGCAAACAAACAAAAATCATTGCAGACAAACCATTATATGTAACTAGTTACTTCCAGGTTCTTGGTTAGATGCAAAAAAAGATAGGACTCCTGCAACTTGTGTTCAAGAGCTGTAGCTTCCATGAGAAGTCATAAATTCCTACTTCTGGACAAATATTAAAGGTGTAGGAGCACCTCTTCTGCATCAGACCAACTTAAAGAGAGACTTTTCAGTTTGTGCAGCTCCAGGATGTGGACACAATCCTTGGAGAGGTGAGAGCCACCACATATGCTAGATGTCATGACCCAGGCTGAGCAGGAGGAGGAACAGGCTGCCGATTCAGACGAGGACTCTTGAGTTGGATGTGGGGGAGGCCTTGGAGGGAGAAGGGGCTCCTGCAGAGGCAAGGGAGGGGCCTACCAGCAACTCCCCAGCTGACCCAGGCCCCATACCTACAGCAGAGGAGTCCAATGCTCCTGGCTCGACAGAAGCAGCTGCTTCTGATTCCAGCCCAGAGCTTGCAGCAGACTCTACCCCCACATTCCTCCAGAGGCGGCTGGAGAAGGTGGCAGTTCGTAAATCAAAACACCTGCTAGGGAAGCGGCTGAGATCAGAGGGCCTGCAGTTGCAGGTCAGGTCAATGGACACTTGATCAGCCCCAGCTGGGCTAAAGACTATTTGAGGCAGACGTTGGGGAGTGGGAGTTTACGGGGCAACAACCGTCATTCATCCAAGACTCTGCTTCCTGTCCAAGGGCTTGATATTTCTGAGTTCTTCTGCCTTCGTTCATTTTGGGTGACGTAACCTCCTTTTGCTTTATGGCCGTATTTATTTATTGCCTGTGTTTGCTTTGGGTGCTGTAAACCCTTGATTAATTTACGGTCCACTCATTAAAAGGCCATCAAAACTCCCGTTGCTGCCTCTGTGTTGCTTGGCCACCGCCTGACATTGACACTAGACTCTTGCTCCTCCTGGCATATTAAACAGGCCAGAGTGGGTAAAGGAAGTGATTAATACTCCTTTACCTGAGAGAGTAAAGGAAGTGATTAATGTCTCTTTACAACAAGGCAGAGTCCCATCTTGCTTGAAATAGAAAACCAGGGGGCTGGTTTGGCTCCCCTTTGTGAGGGGAGGCTCGACAGCGATTGTGTCCCCCTGGCCATTTCTGTATTCCAGAGATCAGCCAGGACTTTACCAAGATTGCCTCTCAAGGCAGCAGAAGATTCTCCAAGAGCCCTCAGGAATCCATCCAGATCCGTAAGCCTCTTAGGGTAGACCATCTTAATGGGTCCCCCACCCCGAAGAGCTTCTGAGTCCCAGCAAGTATGGAAAGACTCTCTGTTTACTGTATACATACATGAGGAACATAAAGCCTTGCACTCTGAAGCTGACAAATCCAGAATACGTTGCTGCCTGGTATATTTATTGTTAATGTGCAAATACTTTGAACTATACTTGTAACCACTGGCATGTGAGAAGTGTATGTAAGCCACTGTCAACACATACCTGTGGTACAGAGTTAGTAATAATGATCTGCCTTCTATGGTTGTGGTCAGGTTTATAGTAAGGTGGTATATTAAAGCACTTTGAGCACTGAAAAGTACTATTTAAAGCTTGCTGATGAGACAGAGTTAGGTGTTTTCACATAAAAGAGTTCTTGACTATTAACAAAAAGACATTGTGCATCATTCTGCTTGATTAAAAATCTTATCATGAATCACCTATAGATTTTACCTGATGGGATCTAACCGTACTGTTTGCCTGATAAGCAATAGAGTAATAACTTGAGAGCTGAGCAAATTGGTTGTGTGAACATGAAACAGAAGATCACCAGGTTCCAATTCCCTTTTTTCAAAAGAAAAATTATTTTAAAGAGGGATTGTAACTGGAACAATAGTTATTTTTCGTGAATTTGTTTCTATGACTATTAACCTCTTTCAAAAATACATTAGTTGAATGTTTTTCCTGTGTCACATGTGCTAAGAGAAGCAAGAACAAATTTTTCCTTCCCCACGAGGGAAAGACCATTAGGATATTCAAGCACCATAATTGCTGCTTTCCCTGCAACTCTCTAAATAAACACTGTGCAGATGATACCACATTTTAAACAAAGATTTTAAAGGAGGCTTATGGTGGGTCTCATTTTACTATCTAGCATTTAGCATTCTAGTATTATTTAGGTTTTATGTTTCATAATAAAAATCTATGTGTGAAAATGTTTCTCTACTTTCCTGCTTGCTCAGACAAATACAGCCTACCTTTCAAGTCTGTGGGACTTACTTTTACCTGTTCAAAAGGAAGTCCCACTGAATTTCATTATGCTCAGCTCTCAGTAATGTGGGTGTAGTGAGTTCTCCATATTCACAGATTCTGTGTCCGTGAATTCATCCAACCATGGCTCAAATATATATAAATATATATATCCCTAAAGCCATTTTGGGATTTTTGCCATTTTATGTAAGGGATGCCATTTTACTACACCATTGTACATAAAGGGACTTGAGTAACTGTAAATTTTGGTATTCATTGGGGGTCCTGGAACCAAACCCTGGCAGATACCAAGGGTCCACTGTATAGGTGTATAGCCATAGAGCCCTTTCCCCCTGGACTAAGGGAATTTTGCACTCTGTTGACTCAGAAGGTCTGAATTCTCTGCTCTACAGCAAGTATTTCCCACTTCTGCTGATCTCCAGAGAAGGCGGGGAATGTTGCAAGTGAATTTGGAGGTTGTCTTGCTTATGCTCTTGGGTGGACACCTGGACTTCTGTCCCAGAACCCTGCCTTGCCGGTGTCACTCAGATATGTTTATAAAATAATAAGAATTCTGAAAGCTATAATATAGGAGATTCTAGTATTCGTGAATGCATTCTTCAGTGATACTTCGACAGAATACAAGTGGTAAAAAATTACTTTACAAAGTGCTGTTAGATCTTGAGATGTAATTGCTGTAGGAGTGCAAAGAATTACTAGTATGTCAATGAGAAATTGAAAATACTCAAGATGTAATGGAATTAAGTGTATTTGCTTGTCAGGTTGTTTTAGTCAGCAAGATTCTACAGCTGTCCAATTAAAACATAACTCCGATGATTACAAAATTTGAGTGGATTGGGGAGAACAAGGAAAATGGTAATATTTCCCGAACCTCTTATGAATTTCTGAAATCTGGAAATAGTTTAATTTAGTTACAGACAATTTAACCTATAGATGGCCACTAATCAGTATGTGTTTTACATTACCAATAAAGGGATCACTAGATAATTTGTTGTTTGCAAGTCAAACTGAAGCAGAGGGGACCTAGGATCTTGTACTTTTCTTAGCAATGCTGAATTATTATGGCCAAGGTCTCCTGTGCTCTACATTGCAGCGCTTAATAGAGTGGTGTCTGTGAGATTGTCAGAGTTATCGATGAACTCTCCACAAAAGACCCTTAATTAAAGGTGAACAAATTTTATGGGCTAGAGAGAAACCAGACTGTGGATGAACTAACTCCTCAGTGACAACTGTCTTCATTAACGTATTTGGATGTTAGATGCTCCACGAGTCATCTTTTCATTTTATTAGTTGTGATATATTCACTCATAACAAGCTCTTTTTTTTAAAGCAGTGTTTGCCTTGTGGAATAATTTCAGTAGAACAGACCTGTTGCACTAGTTGCTACATGTTAAGTCAACAGTTATGTATATCTTGCTGTTTTAATGAGTCTATTCTAGATGGGATTAGCTATTAGATTTAGGTTACCATTCTCTTTAAAAGTGAACTCAGATGATTGAGTGCTTAATGGCATATTGCCTAGATATGTTATATGTGACAGATGAGATACACATGTCTTAAAATAACAGGAAGTGAAAAGGTCTTCAGAAATGCTCAGGGAATTCCCTAGGTATGCATAAGTATGCATGTTTTTAAATTAAAGGAGTTGAAAAAAGCACTGCCTGAGAAGCATACATGATCTTTAATTAAGTACAAAATACTGGAGTAAGCTTCTGATAACTGTAGAGTACAGAGACAGCAGTTGAGGAAGTAGAAGAAGAAGTGAAGGGGTCATTAGAAAAGCAGTACATAGCTTGAAAGCCTCTCGGGCATTTATCCTGTATGGACTAAGGTTAGTGTGTATTAAAATTATTAAAAATATTAAAAGGATTGCCTTGTTGCACTATACAGGGATATTTCAGGAGGAAGGAAGGGAAAAAGAACACTTTCGTTAGGGGGCACACATAGCCATATATGTACATATACTTGTAGGATATCTCGGGAGTTCACATTTAGAACAGGTAGGTCTCTATATAGATAGGTACATATGACTTATCTGTGTGTGTTCTTCTTCAGAGACACAAATTTCTGCAGTAATGGGGAAGTGTTGATTCATCCAGTCCATTCTCAAAAGTGTCTTGTGTAACATCCAGCAAATATTTTTATAGGCCACCTTCATGTACAACCGTATAACCAATTCATTGTTACTGCTATTACATGAGGAATGTACTACAGCAAAATGGCTGGAATTCCATGCTCTTCTAGAAAACTCCATTTGATTTTGGCTTTTCCCTGGTTTTACATTTTCATCCTGTTCCCATCAGTTCAGCCATCATTTTCTGGCTGCTGGACATGCTCAACTTTTATTTGGCTTTTGAGTGTTTCCCCCATCGAAGTTTTTTTTCCTAAAGTTTTAAAATGTCTGCCAGCCTTGAGATTCTGTCACAAGGCTGCTGATACCTCTTTGTATGAGTGGTCTCTGTTGTTGGGAAAATCAAGGTTAATGTTAGTATATATTAGTGGGACTGTATAAGAAATGCTCCAGTGAATCGTTTTTTGCATGTGTTGCAGTGTGAATTGCAAACTGTTCTGGAGATCAAGCAGTGCATTTCATTGTCCTTTTGCCTGTAGTCTGCAGACACTGAGTATCCCCAGTGTTCATTGAACTGTTTTGGAGAGGAGATTGTTCCTCTTATTTCTCATGCTATGGCTATGTCTGTGTGTGTACAAGTGTGTTTTTGAAAACCTTGGAGTTACCCTGGGCTGCTAATCCGTTGGTGTTGTCTGTGGGTGCTGTTTGGTTACATGACTGATGCAGCACTCAGACATGAAATTTCTACTACCATATAGATGCTGCTGCTGCTGCTGCTGCTGCTGCTGGGGATCCTAAAGGAACAAATGATTGAGATGTCATTTTAAAATCTGTTATAAAGTAGTCATGGAAGTAAAAGTTATTAAGGCTGTTCCCATGTATTTCAGTTACTGTACTTCTTGTGCTGTATAGAACTAGATTAGACAGTTGAAAGGATGCTAAGAGAAAGCAAGGGAAAAGATTTTTTTTCATTTGTACCTGATTTTTTTTTAATCTGTTTGCAAATGTTGCTGTAATGGTTTTGAAACCCAGTCGAGTCATTTCTTTACACCCACACAGAACTACAGTAATGCAGGCGCTGTAGCAGGAAAATCATATTACTAACTAGAGCCATTAAAACTCTTCCCGCACTAAGTGTGGGCTGAAATAGCCCTCTTCTTCCTTCCTCACCCAAAGCCCACCACCCACCAAAAACCTTCTGTACATCCTCTGTACATTAAAAAAAAGGAATACTAGAGAGAAAAATCTGAAAGATAATTCAGGATCCTCTCTTTTTTCCAGCATGTCCCCAGAAAAGTCTAAAGTATCCCTCTGGCCTATTAATTTGGTCATCTAAAGGTTAGCATGAGCTGTAACGTTAAGTTATTTGCTTAGATATTTGATGAAATTCTGCAGAGAACAGGACAGGTTGTTTAACTTGCAAGTATTTTGGTACAGAATCTATTAGGATGAGATGCAGGAACTGTTTTTTCTCTGATATGCACAGCATATTTGCAAAAAACAACACCTCCAGTACAGCTCTTTCATCAATATATATTTATGAGGATGGGACAAATCCAGAATTTTCCGAATCTGGATCTGAATCTCTGGAAGGTTCTGGGAATCCATGAATCTCACAAATCTCAAATCTTTCAAAACCTTTTTTTAAAAAGGGTTTAAAAAGCAAGGGAAAGAAGGATAATCTTGGGCAAGACACACTCTCTCAACCTTAGCAAAAGCCTAGGCAAAGGCAAACTTCCCTCTGAAGAAATCTGGCCAAGACAATTGTCATAGTTTTGCCTCAGGATCTCCCCAGATTGAAAATTACATGAAGGCCCTTTCTACCTAGGCAGGAAAATGTGGATTAATTGCACATCTTCCTGCCTATGTAAACAGGACCACTACAGTACAGAGATAATCCAGGTCAAAACTGGCTTTTCTTTGCATAGCTCCTTCTGGCATCCTGGGGTTTGTTGTTTGATGCTGCACCAGCACACTTTGGCAGAGAAGGCTGTAACACCTTGTAAAACTACAAAGCCCAGAGTTGTATCTGAAAGAGGTTGGCAAGGGAGCTATGCAAAGGAATCTTTCAGCTGTCCTTGAAATCTCAAGCCTATACCTTCCAGTTAGGTGCTGAACTTAAATATTAAATGTTCAATTTAAATATCTTAGATTACAACCCCAGATGTAATTTCTGAAATTGTTAGCAAAGGCCATTATTACTCCAAGGGAAAAACTCTCTTACTTACTATCTTCCCTTGTATGTCTGGTCTCCCAGGCTTACAGGTGTCTCGGTCTCCCAGGTTTTCAGGCGTCCTGGTCTCCAACAATCTGTTTGATTGGTGGATTTGAAAGATTTGGTTTGCCTATTTTGGCACAGGGATTTGGATTCGGGAATTTCGAATCCTTACCCAGGATTTGAGGATTCAGTTGGCCCATCCCCATATATTTAGTATCCTTTGGTTGAGCTTTGTGAACTTTGAAATATGGATGAAGGTGATTGTTGTCTTCAGAGGCAGGTTTGTTAATGTGATGTGAGAGCTAAGGACTGCGAACTCTGTAATTGCAGAAAGTGAAGCAGAGAATTTTACAAAAAGAAATTCCAAATTTTTTCCTTTACTCATATATTTAATTACAGGAAGCCTCTTGTTTGTGCAACATGTTAGAAAAAGATTGGACACAAGCTAAATTTAGTTTTCCTCTGACAGAACTGACCTGAAATTTATTTCCAGACATAAAATCTACCTTACTCAATTCAATTTAAGTGAAGGCTATGCCTAGAAATGATATGGAAGGATATATTCATATTAAAATGACATGATTTGAGGAGTCAAAAATTTCCTTAAACAATATTTTCTTCAATAAAGGTAATGCTAGAAGTGTCTGTTGAAGTCAATCTTTGTAATATTTCAGCTTTTCAAATAATCAGGAGGAGTATTAAGCAGGAATCCTTTAAAAATGATCTATTTCACTATGGAATTTCAATTATCATGCCTATAGTTTGTTCTGTAGCCCTTGGTACTAATTGTAATAATTTGCTCTGTTCAAGCTAAGAAATCTGTACTCTTTGGAAACATTTTCCATGTAACATAGACATCTTTGCTCCTGACTGTAAGTTGTCTGAGTTATACTATACATAGAAAATGAAGCTATAGCCTGTTTTCTTCTTGTATATTCTGAATGAATTTTTGTTATGCAAAGATGCTCCAGGTGAGCGTGGGATAAATGCTTGTATGTTAAATGTAACATGATGAGAATATACTATGGCATTTGCAAAAGTGGACTTCAAGTAGCAACTGAAGACAGTCTAGCCATTCCCATCACTGAAATTTGTTTTTTACTTTCCTAAAATATCTCTATTTTACCAGGCCAAAGTATAATTTCTGGCACAAACTGATATTGTAGGGTGGAGATAGCTGTCCCTGGTAAACCATATGGCTAATTCTCAGAAGGTTATCAACATTTCTCAATGTATAGAATTTCTAATGAGTCTAAATGGCTTAAAGTTTAAGGATATGAGCTTCCTCAGTTACTATTAACATAAAAAATATGTTGTTAGGAGGCCATTCTGTTAGTAAAGGGTGCTGGAAACAGCAAAGCCTTATATTGAACTCAGAGAAACACATGGATGTGCAGCATTAGAGCTATGAAATTATGGCAGCAGACAGCTCCTGAACAGAGATTGTTACAGTGGTGAGTTTGTTAATAAAAGATTCAGGAAATATTGACTTGACCATAAAACTAAAGCTGATACTTAGTTATAAGACACTGGAGGATAGTCAGTTTCAGCAATGAAGTTTAAATGAGAAGTGTCAGAACTAAATTATTTGCAGTTAAAATAGGCAGCTAGGGAGACATTTCTGTTCAAGCAAAGAAATCTGTACTCTTTGGAAACATTTTCTATGTAACTGTAACCCTGATTTCTGGGGTCCCTTGGGGGACACCTCAATGTGCTCCACGTGATGGAGAATGGAAACTAGCCAGAGCACAAGCAATAGCAATGCAAGAGGAAGGGTAACGTAGCGGGGTCTTTTCCCTGAGTTTTTACGGGGTCAGGCCAAGCCAAAAACCAAACAGAAATGTCCAATAAATGATTTTATTGAATTCAAGTCTCACACAGCAACACAATCACGCACACACGTACCCAGGAGCTATTAAGAAACAAAAGAGAGGAAATTGGATAGGGGAGTATTGAAGGGGTACAGCTTGGGTAATATTGCACCTTTTCCTGAAGTCTGGGGTCTGGGACGGCAGTGGAGAAGTGGGGCTCAGCACAGAGAGAGGGCTGAGAGGATTACTTGATGGACAGAACAATGGTCTGCGGGGGTACCGGGAGCGATCTGAAGAAACGCTCAAAAACTGGGACTATTTGTAGGGGAAAAAGTACTTAGAGGACTAATCCTTTCCTGGGGAGAACAATGAGTGTTGGAGCGAGAACGAAGCTCCACAATGATAATTTCCTTTGCGTGATGAGATTGCAAGGTGTTGCCAAAGTCTCAGGGTCTTCGGCTGTGTTTGTTTGTGATGTGACTTCATGTAAATGGTCCTCACTTGATGGGATATTTGCTCAACTTGAGGCACACATGCTAATCCCCTCAAGTCAGCATCTTGGGGCTGAGGGCCCTTTGTTTATTGTGGGTTTACACATCTTGAGATCTCCTGAGGCTACGTGACTGGGGAGTTTACTGGCCTGACTTGGTTTTCAGTCATTTGACCGTGCCTGCCTACGTGCTCATCCGGGTGACCTCTCAGACACACAGAATCATATTTAATATGAAATTGTAGACCCCGGGTTAGGGTTTCTCCATTGGAGTAACATAACATAGACATCTTTGCTCCTGACTGTAAGTTGTCTGGGTTATATTATACATAGAATATGCAGCTATAGCCTGTTTTCTTCTGAGATCACTGCAAAATTGGAGTTGTGTGCAAGTACTTGATTTGGATGTTTTGGACAAATCATTACATGATCAACAGTGCTCTCACATTCTAATTTCTTGTTCACTTTCTAGTTTGCAGTAGCTATTGTTTGCTGTTGCATCTGTATCAGGCAAGTTATGTCACAAACCCTTGCAAAAACTATAATTTACCCATGAACCAGAATTGTAGATCCGGTAGAAATCAAAATTGCCTGTTTGGTAGGAAGCCAACTGCATAGCTTGTACTAACAGTGACAGTAGTTAGCTTGATTTGGAAGTAATGACAAACTGTAATTATTATAAAGATTGTTGCTAAGGGTGCATGGCAGAAGATAGATATGCAGCTGTGCTTTTAGATTGTTGATTGAATTGTAGTATATTTAAGATTCCCAGTTGTTTAGTAGTGGCAGCAACAGAATGATTCTACTACAACCCTGAATTATAGCAATGAAATGAAGAAAGCTTGGGCATGTCAGGAAACAAGATATAGATGAAACGCAGTGTGGTGTACTGGTTTGAATGTTGGATTACAATCCTAGAGACCAGAGTTTGATTCCCTTCTCAGCCCTGGAAATTCAGTGGGTGACCTTGGGCACATCATATATTTTCAGCCACAGAAAACCCAGTGATAGGCTAGCCTTAGGGCTGCCATAAATTGGAAATGACTTGAAAGCGCACAGCAACAACAATGACAGCAGCAACAACACAACAATCAAAACATTTCTGATAATCTGAACAAGTTCCTGGGTTCAGCATTCTTTAATTCTAAGTATATGTCAGCAAAACCAGAATTTGGTTGGTAGATCCTATTTTTAAAAAGTCCTACTAGCTTTAAGCCTGTCCTTTTCTGTTCTGATAGTCCATGCAGAATTGAGAAGGGAGTTCGTTAGTTCAAGGGGACTCGGGCATGGGGAATGAGAAGTCCTGATGCATGTACTCTGTTACTCATGAGTGCCCCTGTAGTGAAGCAGGCTGTTGCATGTGAAAATTGATGCTGATTGAAATTGTGCCATTCTTTGTGTTGGTTTTGTGACTTCAAAAGACAGTAAGCATTCTTTTTGTAAACAGAAGGTCGTTGGAACAGTAGTGAGTGGTTGCAGCGCCCTTGAAGCAGGATCAAGAGTGGTTATATTGGCTATGCCTGATTGGGCATTTACTGAAGTAGAACGGTTATATTTACTACTTTGCCAGATTGATTAGATTGCCAATTTTGGAAGGAAGTTTAAATAGCTTTTATATAGTTATTAAGAAGCAAATGTTTGGATTTCACAAAACTATCCTAAGGGGATTAAACCTGACATTAATTTGAGGTGATTTTGTGACATCAGTATGCAGCTGCACACAATTTCCTGTTATTCAGGAAACATAATATTCTGCAGAACAAGTTGTCACTATAGTTATACTTTGGTTTTATTTTAAAGATTTCCTTTGTTTCTGGGTGTTAGTATATTTTGTCTTATAAATTTTAGCAGTTGTGACTAAGGACACAAACTAGCCTTGGGTTTTGTTTTTTTTTAAGTATGTAATCAATACCTCTATAGAAGAAAATATTTTCATTACAAAGGTGTTTATTGTCCAGCTTAAGAAAAACCCACATATATTGAACTCTCCTTTTTTACAAATATTATTTGCTTGTTCATTCAGGTCAAGGTCAACTACGAATGTCTCTAAGAATTATTCCAAATGAAGAGCAGAATCCATTTATGTCTCCAAAGTTAAATCACTAAATTTATTAGCTCAACATGTAATGATGGCCAGACTTAGATACCTTTGGAATACGATTACATAAATTCCATGAGGCTGGATCTATATTGATTGCCATGACTGCTGAATAGAACCTAAATGTTTAGAGCCCATCCACTTTTATGACAGGTGGGGCACCTTAGAAAGTCAATATGGTATAGTGGTTTGAACATTGGACTAGGATTCCAGGAGCCCAGGGTTCAAATCCCTCTCAACCATGGAAACCCACTGGCATTGGGCAAGTCACTGTCTCTCAGCTTCAGTAAGGCATTGGCAAACGTCCTCCAAACAAATCTTTCCAAGAAAACCAGCTGATAGGGTCACCATAAGTCAGAAATTATTTGAAACTGAAAACTATGCCAATAAGGAGGAAAAATGGCAAGTGTCTAAAGAAACTGGAATGATTGACTAAAGAATTCTCAGCTGAGCTAAGTGTTAAAAGAAACATGTACAGGAAATGGAAAAATGGTGAAACCACCAAAGAGGAATTCAGGCAAATAGCCAGGAGATTTAGGGAGAAGGTCAGAAAAGCTAAAGTGCAGAATGAACTCAGGCTCGCCAGAGTCATCAAAAACAATAAAAAGGGCTTTTTTAGATATGTCTGCAGCAAAAGGAAAAACAAGGAAATGATAAGGTCACTGCGTGGAGAAGATGGCCAGTTAATAATGAGGGGAAGAGAGAAGGCAGAACTACTGAACACCTTCTTTGCTTCAGTTTTCTCCCAAAAGGATAGAAGTATCCAAGCTGGGGGGGTGGGGAGCAGGTGAGGAAGTGAGGGAAATGCAGCATAGAATAAGTAGAGAAGTAGTACAGGAATATCTGGCTAAACTAGATGAATTCAAGTCTCCAGGGCCAGATGAATTACATCCAAGGATATTAAAAGAACTGGCAGAAGTCATTTCTGAAGCACTTGCAATAATCTTTCAGAACTCTTGGAGAACAGGAGAAGTCCCAGCAGACTGGAGGAGGGCACATGTTGTCCCTATTTTCAAGAAGAGGAAAAAAGAGGACCCAAATAATTATTGGCTGGTCAGCCTGACATCAATTCCAGGAAAGATCCTAGAGCAGATCGTCAAACAGTCAGTTTATAATTACTTAGAAAGCAATGCCGTAATCACAACATGGGTTTCTCAGAAATAAGTCATGCCAGACTAATCGTATTTCTTTTTATGATAGGGTTACAAGCTTGATAGGTGAAGGGAATGCTATACATGTAGCGTATCTTGACTCCAGTAAGGCCTTTGACAAAGTTCCCCATGACATTCTTGCAAAGAAGCTAGTAAAATACAGGCTGGACAGGGCTACTGTTGGGTGGATTTGTAATTGGTTGACCAATCAAACCCAGAGAGTGCTCACCAATGACTGCTTTTCATCCTGGAGAGAAGTGACTAGTGGGATGCCACAGGGTTCTGTCCTGGGTTCAGTGCTACTCAACATCTTCATCAATGACTTGGATGAAGGAGTGGAGGGCATGCTGATCAAATTTGCAGATGGTACCAAATTGGGAGGGGTTGCTAATACCCCAGAGGACAGGATCAAATTTCAGAATGACCCTGACAGATTGGAGAGCTGGGCCTAAGCTAACTAAATGAATTTCAATAGAGACAAATGTAAGGTCTTATACTTAGGCAGAAAAAATGGAATGCACAAATATAGGATGGGGGATGCGTTGCTGGGTAACAGTACGTGTGAAAGGGATCTAGGAGTCTTGGTAGATCACAAGCTGAATATGAGTCAGCAGTGTGATGCAGTAGCCAAGAAAGCTAACGCAATTCTTGGTTGCATCAATAGGAGTATGGTATCTAGATCGAGGGAGGTAATGGTACCACTCTATTTTGCATTGGTTAGGCCTCATTTGGAATACCGTGTCCAGTTCTGGGCACCTCAATTCAAGAAGGATATCGACAAGCTGGAATTGTCCAGAGGTGAAGAATCTGGAAGCCATGCCCTTTAAGGAGTAGCTTAGGGAGCTGGGTATGTTTAGTCTGCTGAAGAGAAGATTAAGAGTGGATGTGATAGCCATGTTTAAATATTTGAAGGGATGTCATGTCGAGGAGGGAGCGGACTTGTTTTCTGTCGTTCCAGAGACTAGGACAAGGAGCAATGGATTCAAGCTACAGGAAAGGAGATTCCACCCGAACCTCAGGAAGAACTTCCTGACAGTCAGAACTGTCCAGCAGTGGAATATGCTGCCTCGGAGTGTGGTGGAGTCTCCTTCTTTGGAGGTTTTTAAGTAGAGGCTGGGTTGCCATCTGTTGGGAATGCTTTGATGTGTGTTCCTGCATGGCAGGGGGTTGGACTGGATGGCCCCTGTGGTCTCTTCCAACTCTATGATTTTATGATTCTATGAAGACACACAACAACTAAGGACACTGTATGGCCTAATTTCAAAAGGCTTCTGTAAGCAGTCAGTTCAGAGGTCTAGCAAGAGATATCTATTCCTGCCTTGGCAGCCTGGTGAAAGTGTAATGGGGGAGGAAGGGATGTTTTGTTGTGTGTGTGTGTGTGTGTGTGTACGTACATACATGTATGTATGTGGCCCTACCCATGTCTGACTGACTGTGACCCTACGTACCATTTCCCTCTGGAAAAAAATGTCAATAGAAGCAATCTTTCCCCACCCCTGCTCCATGTGCTGTAGGAAAACAGTTAAGGAGAGCTGTTCCATTATTCCTTTTACTTCAAGATCTGGATAGCAGTGTTGGAAACAGGATTCTAGAAATAAGTTGAACTTAGTCTGGTCCACTGGTGCAGTTTGCATCATGAAAATATTATATAACTTGTTAGGTTGGATAATACCTTTCTAATAGTGGAGTTCTGGTGTTCTATGTAGTTCTTTCCTGGAAAAAAAAAACATGAAAGTTTATGATTAGAAATTATGAAGAGCAAACCTCGTTCCATGGTAAATGAAGAAAAGAGCAAAAAATATATATATATCTACAAACATAGTTGATAGTATTGAGTTTTGATTTCTATTGTGCGGTGAAAGAATAGCTTTGGTATTCCTTAGTAACAAAAACTTTTTGTTTCTTCATGCAACAAAATCCTTGGAGTCTAAGCAAGTTTAGGATGAATCAGATAAGTAATGAATTTTCAATTCTGGATGAATATGGTAAACCAGAAGTACCAGAAGTAGCAATTAAATCAGATGTGCTAATTCATGATGAAACCGTTGCTGAAAATCAGGAGTTCACAGTGATATTTCCAACAGTAAAACAGTAATAAAGTCTGCAGGAGGTTTTGTAATGTCTGGAATTGGAATACCATTGGATAAAATGAGGAAGGGCCATAGCTCAGTCATAGAGCACATGCACTGCATATTCAATTCCTAGTACAGTCATCCCTCCATATTCACTAGGGTTAGAGGCACAGGACCCCTGTGAAAGTGAAAAAAATGTGAATAATTCTAGGTCCTCCCAAACCATATTTAACACACACAAAAAATATGATCACCATATTCAACCCACTGTGGATTCCATTGAAGCATCAGGGTTCCTTCATAGGGCAGAAGTGGGTGGCTGGTGGGGCTTACTGCCACCTCCACTACTGCCCCACACCATTTTTAATAGAGGCTTACTAGCCTTGTTCACAGTTTCTCAGTCTCACAGGGCTCGCAGTCCCTATTAAAAATGGCATAGGCCAGAGCAAATAATCCATGAATAATCCGCAAAAGAGAAACCCACAAATGTGGAGAGGGCTGATTGTATTCCCTGGTAGGGTTGGCAAATTAAACAAGAGATGCTTGAAACTCTGGAGACCTGTTAACAGTCAGGCAGCACAGAATTAGATGGAGCTGTAGTCTGCCTCAGCAAAAGTTAGCTTTTGAACAACAAAGGAGAAACTTTTTTGGGTTGACCCAACTCTTCCTTCACATTACAGCTGGTTCTCAGACTGGACTGTGGAAATACTGTGCTAGTTTTCAGATTTCTACATACTCAGAGATTTTCTGTTGTTTGTCTTGCAAGCATCAAGGAAGAAAGTTCACATGTTCAAAACAGTTTTCTTTAAACTCTCAAGTTTTAGGTTTTCTTAATATTTCTATCACTTTATCTCTTCACTGAGAGCGATGTCTCTCACCCTACTCCAGTGAGTGTGTATGCAAATTGCATCCATGATGAGACATGGCGGTATGTTTGAATTTTGTCTGTTCATGCTTGATTTGGAAGTATATAGGTATACAGTTTTTCCCCTCAGTGCAGATTTGAATATACTGAAGAGCCAGATGTTTAGTGTGGGAAGGAAATCTAGTTGTTGATAGAAAATCTAGAGCTTGCATCTTACTGTGTGATGTTCCAATCTGGGTTCAGGACTGGTTATGAGACAGAAACAGCCTTGGTGGATGACCTACACTGGGAGTTAGATAAGGGGAGTGAACCCTATTGGTCCTCCTAGATCTTTCAGAGGCATTTGATACCTTTGTCCATGGTATCCTTCTAGGTTGTTTGGATGATAAGAGACTTTGAGGCATTGACTTGCAGTGAGTCCAATCTTTCTTGGCTGAATTTTCAGAGAGTGGTGCTGCAGGACTGTTGTTTAGCTTTCTGGCCATCCATGAGGGGTTAGTACTGCTCTTATGCTTTTCTTATATATATATATATATATATATATATATATATATATATATATATATATATAATTAATTTTTATTATAGTTTCAACAAATAAAACAAATAATTATCTCTGTAATATTTAAGTGCCATGTTACATCTGCTTCCTTTCCTTTTTGGATTACAATTAATGTTAATTCAGTGTTTTGTTATATACCACATTGCAATAAATTGTTAGTAACTATACTTAAATCGTTAGTGCCTGCTATATTTCTCAACTTTACATGTTTCATGATATTTCTCTGAATATGACCTTATAAAACAATTGCTATCATGAATTATGCATTATTTTCTGTCAACACCCAACCCAAATCCAAAACAATCTTCCACTCCTTGTTAATATCTTTGTCTGATTTCCCTTTTAACCTCTGTGAAACAATGTCCGCATTTCTATTTTCTATAAAAGTTGCCCACCACTGTTCAATTGAAGGTACAAGTGTGGTTTGGTTTTTCCATAATCTTGAATACTCAATGCGGGCCGTCGTTATATAGTACTATTCTCCAATATTTCTTCGCTAAAGTTCCATCTAACATGTGTGTCATATTTAACAGATACAATTCAGGTGTCATATCAAATTGAACCTTCAATATTGAACATATTTTCTTATGTATTTCGTTCCAATATTTTTTTACTTTAGGACATGACCACCACAGATGAAATAGTGTACCAGAACTCATTTCCAACATTGCCCTGTACCCGTCTTGTAAATTGTCTTTAATTTTTCAGGTGTCATGCACCATCTGTGAAAAAGTTTATAGTAATTTTCTTTTAGGTTCTGAGCAGCAGTAAATTTCTGTGTACATTGCCAACTCTGTTCCCACCATTCTAACTGTATTGGACGTCCGACATTTTTTGCCCATTGTATCATCACTGTTTTAACTGTCTCCTCCTCACACTCTTGGTGCAGAATCTCTTGATATAGATGTGCTGATAAATGTGGTGGATTTTCTCTTAAAAGTTTCAACAGTTGGGTCTGCTCCTTTTGTTGTATTCCATAAGTTTGCACATCCATTTGAAATCTTTCCTTTAGCTGTCTGTAAGGAAACCAGCTTAATTTTATTACTTCAATTTCCAATTTTTCTCTTGACTTCATCCTCAGAACACAATCATCAGTCATTTCTAGTAATTCTTCATATCGTAGCCTGTATCTGTATCTTTCCATCTTCCAAAGAAAGCTTCTTGCGGGGAGACCCAATTGGGTAGCTGCTTAATGTTCTTATTCTTGTATTCAGTCCATACTTTAACAATTTTCTTACGAAGTGATGCGTAAATTCTTTATCTATTTCTGCTTTTCTGTAGAAGATATAAGCATGCCATCCCATTCTCAAGTCAGCTCCCTCCAACGTCAGCATTCTTGTATTCTGAAGATTCATCCAGTCTTTTATCCAAGTGAATGCCGCTGCCTTGTAATATATCTGTAAGTCCAGTAAGCCCAGGCCTCCTCTCACTGTTAGATCCGTCATAATTCTCCTTTTGATTCTTGGTTTCTTCCCTTGCCATATAAATTTAGTTATGTCTCTCTTCCATTGTACAAAGGGTTTAACATTTGTTATAATTGGCAAATTTTGAAAAAGGTAATTCATTTTTGGAAGTACATTCATTTTCATCACTGTTATTTGCCCCAACATAGATAATCGAAGTTGAGTCCATTTAACCAGATCGCGAGTTATCTCCTTCCATTTTTTGTCATAATTGTTTTGGTATAATTCATTATTTCTTTTTGTGATCCACACTCCTAAATATTTAGCTTTCTGTCCTTTGTTAAATCCTGTTATTTGTTTAAATTCAGCCTCTTCTTTCTCCCTCATATTTTTTATGTACACTGTTTTTTCCTTGTTAATCTTAAAACCAGAATAATCTCCATATTCTTGAATAATATCCATCAATCCTTGAACACTCTTGAGTGGGTCATCAAGGAACAGTACCAAATCATCTGCAAAAGCTTTAAGTTTATATTGATATTTTTGTATCTGGACTCCTCTTATTGTCAAGTCTTCTCTTATATTGTTATTAAATATTTCTAATGTCATGATAAATAGAGGTGATAGGGGACAACCCTGTCTTGTTCCTCTCAGTAGTTCTATCTGTTTAGTTCATTCTCCATTTATAATTTGTCTCACCTGTTTGTTGGGAATATATTGTTTCAATTCACGATATAAATTCTTCTCCTGCTTGTGCTTGCTTAATTGTGTTCTTCAAGAATGACCAATAGACAACATCAAATGCCTTTTCTGCATCAACAAAAACCATAGCTAGTTCTTTCGTTAAGTTTTTCATAATATTCTATTATGTTTAAAACTGTCCTGATATTGTCGCACATCATTCTCTTAGGTGAAAAGCCATTCTGGTCTTCATGAATGTTTTCTTGGAGAACCTTTTTAAGTCTCTCTGCCAAAATAGCAGCAAAAATCTTATAATCAGTGTTTAGTAATGAAATAGGTCTGCAATTCATAACATCCGTTACATCACTTCCTTCTTTTGGAATCAAAACTACATTAGCTTTTTTCCATGTATCTGGTAATCCCTCCTTTTTTATCTCATTTATTGTTTTTTGTAATGGAATTGAAAGTTCATGTTCTAAGATTTTGTAATACTTTGCTGTGAAGCCATCAGGTCCTGGAGATTTGTCATTCTTTGTATTCCTGATAGCTTCTACTATCTCTGTCATCGATACTGGTGCTCTGGTTGAAACTTATGCTTTTCAACATTTATATGAAGCTACTGGGAAAGGTCATCTGGACCTTTGGGGTTGGATATCATCGGTATACTGATTCTCAGCTCTGTCTTTCCTTTATAACTGATGCCATGGAGGCTGTGACAGCACTGAATTGTTATTTGGATGTAGTAAAGGACTGGATGTGGGTTAAATAGACTGCAGCTTAATCCTGATAAGACAGAAGTGCTTCTGGATTGTAGGAAAACCAACCTTGGATTGGGATCACAGCCCTTTCTTGATGAGGTTGCTCTCCCTCTGAAAGATCAAGTTTGTAGCTTGGGGGTGTTCTTGGGTCCAGTGCTGCTCCTGGAAAGCTAGGTTGCTGTAGTGGCCAGGAGTCCCTTTGCCAAGCTGTGGTTGCTGCAGCAGCTGTGAACTTTCTTGGGGAAGCAGAGTCACAGCTATTGACTCCTTAGTTAACTCTTGATTGGTCTATTGTAATAGGCCTGCATATGGGCCTGCCCTTGAATAGTATTTGGACAATGCAGTTAAGTGCAAAATGCAACAGCTAGACTAATGTCAAGGGTGCATTTTTAGATATCATTATAATGTTGGCTCTGTAAGAACTGCACTGGCTTCCAGTTTGCTTCAAAGCTCAATTCAAGGTGGTGGTATTGACCTATAAAGCCCTAAATGACTTGGGACTGAGATATTTGATACTTCTCCCATATGTGGCTGCCAGAAATTTGAGATGCTGAGAGGGGGCCCTGTTGTATGTCCCAACACCTTGTGAAGTTAGGTTGATGGGTACATGTAACAGGGCTTTCTCTGTAGCAGGGCTTTCTGACCTAAATTAGTTAGACTGGTCCCATCTTTTTTAAGCTTCCAGCAGGCAGCCCAAACAGTGCTGTTCTGCATGGCATTCAGCGTTTGAAACTGCTTTTTAAGTGTTTCAAAACTGGATTTTAGGATTGTTTTGATACCACTTTTAGGAGTTTTTAAAAAAGTATTTTAATGTGTTTTTAAAATGTTTCTGTCTTTGTATTAATTGGTTTTTATTTGCTTATCACCTTGGGAGCCCTTATGGGTTGGGAGACAATACAGAAATACTTCAAATAAAAATAAATGTGCTGTGTCCATTCACCTGGAATGGAGCAAGAATTATTTGCAATAATGACTTGCATTTCTAGGAGAATTGTGTCTACCTTAATAGTCAACTAGTGACTGTTTGAGAGATGAGGGTTGGTAAACCAGTGTAAAGAAAAGCAGAATAGCAATAAAAGAGTTGGAGTTTTTATGGGAGGACTGAGTTTGAAGAAGCTTCTGTCACCAGTACAGTACTTCAGTGAAATGTAGTCCTCTGTCCATAGTATATACAAAAAAGGAGGCAAAATGGTAGTATTTGGTGATATTTTATCTTCAAAAATAAGCAAGAAATCATTAGTTTAATCAGCTTTCCCCAAATATGTTTGCAACACTGTGGGCCCTATAGCAAGGTTCCACATTTCAACTCATCTTGTGAAGCATGTTTGTATCTGCTGTCCCCTGAGAGGGTTTCTTATACTGTACTGAGATTTGGAACAGAAGAACCCCTTCCCAAGGGGTTCTCCCATATGCAGAAGATTTAAGGAAAGGGTGAATATTGACTATAAATGGTGGCTGGCTAAGGAGTGAAGCCAATATTTGTCAGTTTCCTATTCCAAACCTATAAAATCTTTCAATAAAGTATTGATGGGTTGGAGGGGATTTTTGAGTGGCTAAGATAATACTGCTGTTAATAGAAGGTCTGTTTTTCTTGGAAGTGGGGTTTTGTTCATAAATACAGCTTGCGACATAAGTGCACGTTGCAGGAAAATAGCATCATAGAATTCCAAAGGCAAATAATAATTTGCAAAAAATCTGGTAGTAAGGTAGTGAGATCTATGACTTAGAACATGGCTAGGAACACCTCGCTACTTTAAATGAATCAGGTCTCTTAGACTAGTTAAACTGCATCCATTGGTAATAAAAGGACTTGCAAAAATGATCTAAGAATCTTTGTCTACAATTTTTGAGAAGACTGGAGGTGAGTATATGTCCCCATCTTCCTCAAATGACAAAGGAGCAAAGTGACTACCAATCAGTCAGCTTGACATTGATATTAGGAAGGGTTCTAGGACAGATAATTAAACAGTCAGTTTGTGACTGTTTAAAGAATGCTATGATTTCTGAGATCAAGTGTGGGTTTCTTGAAAGCATTTCATGCTAGACTGATTTCTCTTTCTTAGTATAATCACAAATTTGTTAGATTACATTAATGCTATAGATACAGTATATCTTGATCAGTAAGACTTTTGGCAAGTTTTCCTATGATATTCATGCAAACAAGATGGTAAAATGTGGGCTAGGTGATGCTACTGTGAGATGGATTTGTAGCTGTTTGACAAATTGAACACAAAGGATTCCAACTGGTGATCTTTCATCATTCTAGAGAGAAATGATGAGTGGAATGCCACGAGGTTGTTTTCTTTATAAATGACTTGGCAGATGGAAAGTAATAAAGGAGATGCTCATCAAATTTGCAGATGGCACCAAACTGGGAGGAGCACCTAGTGCATGATTTTGCCTTTTGGCAGGAAAAATCATATTCACAAATACAGGATTGATGAACCTGGTTTGATAGTAGTAGTTTTAAAAAATATCTAGTGGTCTTAGTAGATGACAAGCTAAACAGAACCACCTTTGAACATGAGCTTTTGTGCATATCACTCCATTTCTTCAGATGCACTGATGGAATACAACAATATAAGTTGTTGTTGTTGTTACTTGCTGTCTAGTTGACTTAGACTTGTTGGGACCCTATGAATGAGAAACCTCCAGAAGCCGCATTTATCAACAGCCCTATTCAGGTCTTCTGAACTTAGAGCTATGGTTTACTTTATTGAATCAATCCATCTGTAATGTGGTCTTTCTCTTTTACTAATGCTTTCACTTTATCCAGGATTATCATGTTTTCTAGTAAGTCATATTATCTCATGATATTACCACAGTACACTATCCTCAATTTAGTTATTTTAGCTCGATTTGCTTTTGGATCCACTTATTTGTCTTTTTGGCAATTCATGTAGTATTCTGATGCACCACATTTCAGATGAGTTGCTTCTCTTCCTGTCAGCTTTCTTCACTGTCCAGATTTTACAACCATACATAGAAATTGAAAATATTATGGCATGGATGATTCTGATTTTGGTATTTAATGATATATGCTTACTCTATTTACTCTTTCAGTGTTGCTTTGAGGGAAAGCCCCAAAGGGGCTTCACTGCTACTTTCCTGCCCAGGCATTCAAAAAGGCCAGAAGCAGGACTGTGGCAGAGAGGGTAGAGGAGGCTGGTGCTTCTTTTACATTCTTCTGGGATGGAGTAACCTCTCACCTTTCTCCACTCTACTCAGAGAAGCAGATGGTTCCTTTTTTGGTAGGAGTTAAGGTACAGTAGTTACATTGACCCGTGGTCAGCCCAGGTTTTTTGGGTTTAATTTTTTACTAAAATTTCTAGATTTATACATGAGTATATACACTATGTCTGTAATAATATCCATAGTGCTTCTACCTTTTCTGAACCTACCTTGGAAATTTGGCATTACTTGCTCCATGTATGGTAAAGTTCTTCTTGTAAAATCTTGAGCATCACTTTGCTTGCATGGAAGATTAATGCAGTGCTCAGCTGGTTTCCACAATGCCTGTTGTCCCCTTTCTTTGGGATTGGCACATTATTGAACACTTCCAATCTGTGGGCCATTAATTTTGCTTTCCATATTTGTTGACAGATTTTTGTTAGAATTTGGATGGATTCTGACTCTGTAGATTGATGATGAGTTATGATGAGGTATCATCTGTTCCTGCAGATTTATTTCTTCCAAGTGCTTTGAGTATTTCTTGCACTTTACTTTCTAAAATTTATGGGTTCATAATTGAAAGGCTTTCTTTGAAGGAATCTGTAATCCTTTCATCTCTCTTCATTCTATTGCTTCCAGCATCTGTTTGCTTTATTCTGATTATATATGTTCCCCTGTTGGTCACATAGCACACACCATGATAAGCTTCCTCATGATGTTTTAATTGGCACACTTATTAAATATTGAATGGATGGGAATGCCATCAGATAGATCCAAAATTGCTTTGAAAACTGCTGAAAGAGTTGTCATTGGTGGATGTGCTTCACATTGGAAGCAGGGCTCAAGTGGAGTGACACAGGGTTCTGTCCCAAGGCTAACACTCTTTAGTAGGTGGGATCAAGATCTGACTTGGGCTATTGACACAATCGTTCCCAGACATCCTCTCCAACTTGTTACTAATCGGGCTCTTGGTATACAAAGGACATTAGGGGGATGAAACGAGAAGGACAACAACTGGAGCACAGATGGCAGAAAACTTTACTTATATCGAATAAGACATGATATGGAGAACATCTTTGTTCCTGTAAGGTGGCAGCACGTGCAGCGAAGAAAGTCTTTTCTGCACGTATGGCATCTGCGAATTCACATCCAGCTGAATTTTTCAGGGTGGTGAGAGGTTTATCTCAGGCACCCCCCAATTTTATTTCAGAGCCTTCAGCGATCTTGGATGATTCAAGTTATCTAGACCCATTTCAAACTGTTTTCAGAGCAGAATATGGAGTTGAGACCGCTATGGTCGCCTTACTGAATGATCTTTGCCTGAGCACTGACAGGGGGAATGTGTCCCAGCTGGTGCTTTTGGTCCTCTCAGTGGTGTTTGATGCCATTGATCATAATATCCTTCTGGAATGGCTGAGCGGTCTGGGAATCGGAAGCACTGTGCTTCAGCGGTTCCAATCCTATCAGATAGATTCTAGATGGTTGGTGCCTGGGGATAAGTGCTCCTCAGAAAAGGAGCTGCTATATGGCACACCACAAGATGCCATTCTATCTCCATGCAGTTCAACATCTACATGAAACCACTGAGAGTGATCATCTAGAGGCATGGAGTGGGGTGCTATCAGTATGCTGATGACACCCAAATATATTTCTCCATGCCTTCAAAAAGAGCCTCAGCTAAGGATAGTGTGTCTCCTCTGAATGAATGCCTGGAGGAGGTAATGGGCTGAAGCTGAATCCAAACAAGATAGAGGTGCTTACTGTCAAAGGTCCTAACCTGGGTTTGGAGTTGTGTCAGCCAGTCCTGAATGGGGTAACACTTCCCCTGAAAGACCGTACTCACATCCTAGGAGTGTTTTTGGATCCATCACTCCAAATGATAGCTCAGATAGATGTGATGGCCAACAGAGCTGACTGTCAGCTTCAGCTGATACAGCAGCTGCGCCTCTTCCTAGAGCTGGGGGACCCAAAGATGGCAGTGCATGCTTTAGTACAGAGCTTTCCAAATTTTTCATGTTGGTGACACCCTTTTTAGACATGCATTATTTTGCGACACAGTAATAGCAAACTGAAGGTTAAACTAAGATACAGATGCATACATAAATTGTAATAACGAAATGTATAGGGATACAACATATCTCATGAAAACCTTTCATATATTTTTAAAAATATATTATTTATAAATAATAACATACATTTCCAAGACTGTTGTCATTTATGAGTAAAAGTATGTCAATATGTGCGAGAATTAAAAAAACTGAATTAAACCAATAATTATTTTAATGAGATGTATGAGATTCATAGGATTGAACACAGCTTTTCAATATTTGGTGGAATATTAGATAAAGATACTCGTGTTTTGTCATCAAGCATTTTTAAGCTTCCACGTTTCAGCGAGGAAAGACCCCACTGAGGGCGGCAGCGGCACGAAAGGCAGCCCCACCACCCGATCCTGGCCCACTGCCATCGCCTTTGCTGAGGAAAGACCGCAGTGAGAGCAGCAGCAGCGGGCCAGGCTTGGGTAGAGGGGGTACTTCTCGGCCTGGGGAGGTGACACACCAACACACCTCAGGCGATGCACTAATGTGTCATGACACAGCGTTTGGAAAGCTCTGCTCTAGTAACTTCAAGGCTGGACTTTTGCAATGCGCTGTGTATTGGGCAGCTTCTGTACCAAGTTCAGAAACTTCAACTGATTCAAAACACAGCAGCCAGATTGGCTACTGGTACATCTAGGAATGAGCATATCATACCAATATTAAAGTCACTCCACTGGCTGCCAATTAGTTTCCGTGCAAAGTACAAAGTGTTGGTTATTACTTTTAAAGCCGTGCATGGTTTGGGCCCAGGTTACCTATGGGATGGCCTCCTCCTGTATAATCTGCCCTGAACATTCAAATCCTTTGGGGGACATTTACTTCAACTAGCCAGTACTAGATTGGCAACGGTCACTGGGAGGACTTTTCTTCAGCTACCCTTAGACTGTGAATGACGTGCTAGAAGAGATTTGACAGGTGACTATGCTGTCCAAAACTTTTTTTTTTGAAATATTTTTATTTAAAGTTTAAATTGAAAATAAAAAACCCCCACTTCCAAGCTTTTTTCTTTTTTTCCAGTTGAGTCTGTTTACATTCCATTCATACATAGTTTCTGTTTAAAGGCTAATCTTACATTGTTAGATTGCTGCTTTGTTACATTACCTTATTACATTGTTGCCTTGTATTACATACATTCTTACTTCATTCCTTTTCCTTTTCTTATACTATATCTTTATCCAATTCAAGACTTCTCTCCATTCCCTTTCGAATTTCTGGATAGGCTTATTTTTCAGTGAAAATGTTAGACTATGCTGTCCAAATTTAAAATAGCATTAAAGACCAGTCTCTTCCGGCAGGCCTATAATGATGAATTTGAATTATGAATTTTAACAATGAATTTTAAACAGGTATTGGCTGTTTTTAGGTATTTGTATTATTTGTTCTTTTAGGCTGATATTATACATTTAACTATTGTGTTTAACTGATGTTCTGTTTCTAACTGATACATGTTATGTGATAATCTATAGTTGTCTCCCACCTTGATCCTTGGGGAGAGGTGGGTAAAGAATGACGATCATGATCATCATCATCATTATTTAATAGTGAACACACATAGCTGCAATGGCACTCTTTTGGCAGGCTGGGTGAAAAAATGGGAAGGGGAGGGCAAAGCCCACAAGATGACAGCAGTGTTACTTTTGAAATGTAATGGCTTATATAGTACTGTATATTCAATTGGTCTTTAGGCTTAGATGCCAAGGTCTGCTAATTTTTTTTAAATGTTCTGAGTAAAGCTTTTGAAACCTCTAAGCCTATTCTCTGAACTTGGGGCAATTCTGTATATTAAAAAACCTTATGATGGTAATATCAAGTCAGTTTCGTTTTGCTCTATTTATTTTTAACTACTTCCCTGTACTCTTGCTTAGTGGTATTTTGGTTGGTCCAAATAAATATATTGCGCATCTGTAGGTTTGAGTATGGTAGGTTTTAAAATTAAATAAACCAAACATTGTAAGTAAAATGAATATTATTTAAATTAAAATCTGTTGTAAATATGTTTTTATTAATTTCACTTTGCTTGGGGGCAGACCTTTAGGCCTGGAACCAGAAGTGGTCCTCACAGTCCTGTGAGACAGTCTGTGTAATAGAAAGTGTCTCAAAACCTCTGAGGTAACTTTAAGGCAAAGTAGAGACTTGAACCCCATTTTCACTGGTTCCAGACTTACATAAGAAAACACAATGCCATTCATATTTACAAATAAGTATTTGCCTTTTCAAGTCCAGTTTCCAAGTGCTATGGAATGGAAATAAGTAGTCATGGTCCTTTTAAAACCTGTTATTTGTTCTGTAGCTAACAAGTGAATACTCTCACCCTGAAATAATATTCTGCCTTATTATGCTATACTCTGAAGTGCAAATGTAAGGTTTTTCTGATGTTTCCAGATAAATTAGTCTCGGTATAGAACAAAGCTGTAGATCTTGTCAATTAAATTTGGGATAGCAGAACAAACCACAGCATGGCTACAAGAACAGATGAAAATGATTTGACTTTTTTGTTGCTTAGTGGTGCCATTTGCTTGGAAAAAATAAATAAATAAGATGAGAATGGGTGGTGGGTGGGAAAAAACCACAAGGAAGAATGGACCAATGAGTGATGTTCAGTTCTCAGCAGGGAGTCTTTTTCTTAGCTGTACAGTTTTTACCCAATGCTTTAATTAAAAGTTCATGTATATGTAAATGTTTTCCAGATGGTTCCTTATAGCAGTTTTTGTGGGCTGGGGAGATTGAGAGGATGATGTATAAAGAAGAACAAGTTGGGATAGAAATAATGAGGTGGGTACTACACCAAGTAGTTAGAACATTAGACCTCCTCCCTAAAGTCTGTATGTCAGAGTTCCACACCAGCTGATGGATTCTGTTACACCTTTTGTCAAAGAAAAGACAGACAAAATGTTTAGAATTACAGGGTTAGTTTGAATGCCCACATCATGTTCTTGTACAAATATATAGAGAGAGATGCGGTGTTACCCTGTATGTTGGGGGTCCCGGGAGGGGCGCCCAAATAACCAAATAAAAACACAAATTGGGGGAATCTTGAGCACTCTCTTGGCTAAACGAGAGGCAGGGTAACTTTAGCAAGGATCTTTTAACCCAGTGTCTACGGCTTCAGGTCAGAGAGCAGGCAAGCAAGTTTAAAAGTAACCAAAAATGACAGTTTTATTGAAAAATAAACAGCAGATAAAACAACACACACACTAGCTAACTTGGAAACAGAAATGGGGCTTTTAGGGAAAGGCAATACGACACCTGATCTCATAGTCCTGGAGAAAAAGATGGGGTTCCGGGGAAGAAAGCTCAGCGTGGCTGGCTGAGAGGAGCTCCTTAGTCAGACCGGCAGCAAGGCTAGATGGAAGTCCAGGGTGATCCAGAGTACTCCGAGGAGGACTTGGAAAAGGGGACCTTTTATAGGGTGGAGTTTACCTACAGGCTATGTTATGTTCGGTGAGAACAAAGGGAGTTTGGAGCTGGACAAAGGATTTGGAAAAGGTCAAGTTTAGCATGATTGGTTTAGCTCTTGATGACAATAGCGTGGCCGGTACGCTGATGGCCCAACGTAAAGGAATGACTTGGCTCTTGGCTGTGTGGCTTTGTGTAACTCCGAGCTGAGCAGAGCCTGTTTGCAGGGAGGTTTTTCCCTAAAGCAACGGAGAGGCTTAAGTTGCTAGCCTGAATGGAGTTCTGGAATGTACAGTCATTAACGGCCGCACTCGTACGGCCGCACCCGCCTGTCCAGGAGGCCTCTGCAAACACGTGGAGTGAGATGGCAAAGAGAGGTCCAGCGAGGCCCAATTATTTGATATCAAAAGGATATCTAGTGCTCTCACCCAGCGTATCATAACCGTGATAACAGCGGGAGAGGCAAGTTATTTTTTTTTCCAGGCAGGTTTTTCTAAAACAGAGAAGCAGTACTACAGAGGTGACTGTTTGTGGCATCTCCAACCCAAACCAGCTGCAACTTGCCTTTTCAAGTCCAGTTTCCAAGTGCTGTGGAATGTAAATAAGTAGACATGGTCCTTTTAAAACCTGTTATTTGTTTTAGAATATTTATGATTATAATAAGGTGAAGAATTAAAACAAAAATGAACGAACTACAGATGATACCTTACAAAATAAGAGGACGAATGGGAGAGGTGCAACATTTTTATGACATCTTATTTATTTAAAATACTTATATTCCATATTTTGGCCCTAAAAAGCCCAGCAAGATGATTTACATTTAAAATTATAGATTTAAAATTATAGATTTTGTATTATGTCAATATTTGATTTACTGACATTTAAGATAGTTATGCAAATTATCAAGTTAATATCATACTAACTGAAAAATTTATTTACCATTACTTATTCATTTTAGATGAAGAGAAGGAATCTGTTTGATTTAAAAAAGTACCATGATTCTGAGAGAAACACAGATATATACAGATGCTAGCTGCTGGTGGTTCGTTGAGAAGATGACTGAATTCCCAATGTTGTTGATTTACTGGAGCAAGATTACACGATTTGTAGGCCACATTTCACCTTGCTACCACATTTTTTGTAGGCTGTGCCTCTCGGTGAAGTGCTGCCTGAGCCTTTTCTGCTGACATGGAGAGGGCAGTCCCTGACAAGAGCAATGATCATTATGAGGTTGATGAGGAGAGGAGAAGGTTAAACACGTGAATACTTAGGTACATGATCTTGTGGAATGGGGAGTGTGTGTACGGATTTGTGCAGTGAAGTGTATGGGAGAAGAACAAAGTGTATATGTGTGTAACATATGTACCTGTATATCTGTGTATGGGAGGGAGGGAAGGAAGAAAGA
Organism: Ctenosaura bakeri; assembly: GCA_948474755.1. Classification (NCBI taxonomy): domain Eukaryota; kingdom Metazoa; phylum Chordata; class Lepidosauria; order Squamata; family Iguanidae; genus Ctenosaura; species Ctenosaura bakeri. The sequence goes on from CAOLHI010001406.1 coordinate 371,467, forward strand.
TAGGAAGGTGCTAGAGGGAATTTGCCTTCATGACCCCCTGATAGATTACTCCTGAAATATTATGGCCCATGAGAATAAAAATATGGCCCATGCTTGGGTTGGTCTTAGAAAAATGAGTCAAAATTTCCACTAAGCCACAAAATATACTGTGTTGTATATTTCTGTGAGCTTGAGCACTGTTGTGAAATGAAAAATCTTGTTGGGTAGTGTGGTGTAATGGAGAAATAATTTGAATCAAGAAAGATGGGAATTACAGATAAAGGCAACAGCAAAATTGAATGAAGGAACATATTAATTCTATGTAGCTGAGACATCGTGGAATAAAGAAAGTGCCTTATAGAATAAATAATATTCTAGAATAAGAAGTACCTTTTGGAATAAAGTATATTCAACTTAACTAGTAGACTTTGAAAAACAGTGTCCACTTCAGTTGGTTTATAGAATCATAGAATCATAGAAATGTAGAGTTGGAAGAGACCACACAGGCCATCCAGTCCAACCCCCTGCCATGCAGGAACACCCTCAAAGCACTCCCAACAGATGGCCATCCAGCCTCTGCTTAAAAACCTCCAAGGAAGGAGACTCCACTACACTCCGAGGCAGCAGATTCCATTGCCGGACAGCCCTGACTGTCAGGAAGTTCTTCCTGAGGTTCAGGTGGAATCTCCTTTCCTGCAGCTTGAATCCATTGCTCCTTGTCCTCGTCTCTGGAGCAGCAGAAAACAAGCCCCCTCCTTCCTCTACGTGGCATCCCTTCAAATATTTAAACATGACTATCATGTCCCCTCTTAAAACCTCCTCTTCTGCAGACTAAACATACCCAGCTCTCTAAGTCTATCCTCATAGGGCATGTCTTCCAGGCCTCTCACCATTTTGGTCGCCCTCCTCTGGACTTGCTCCAGCTTGTCAATATCCTTCTTGAATTGGGGTGCCCAGAACTGGACACAGTATTCAAGATGGGGTCTAACCAAAGCAGAGTAGAGTGGTACCAGTACCTCCCTCGATCTAGACACCATACTCCTATTGATGCAGCCGAGAATTGCATTGGCTTTCTTGGCTGCCGCATCACACTGCTGACTCATGTTCAGCTTGTGGTCTATGAAGACTCCTAGATCCCTTTCACACGTACTGCTATCCAGCCACGTGTCCCCCATCCTATATTTCTGTATTCCATTTTTTTCTACCTAAGTGTAGGACCTTACATTTCTCTCTGTTGAATTTCATTTTGTTCGCCCTGGCCCAGCTCTCCAATCTATCCAGGTCATTTTGAATTTTGATCCTGTCCTCTGGCGTATTAGCAACCCCTCCCAATTTGGTGTCATCTGCAAATTTGATGAGCATGCCCTCTATTCCTTCATCCAAGTCATTGATAAAAATATTGAACAGCACTGGGCCTAGGACAGAACCCTGTGGCACCCCACTAGTCACTTCTCTCCAGGATGAAAAGCAGCCATTCGTGATCACCCTTTGGGTTCGGTCGGTCAACCAATTACAAATCCAACTAACAGTAGCCCTGTCCAGCCCACATTTTACTAGCTTCATTGCAAGAATGTCATGGGGAACTTTGTCGAAGGCCTTACTGAAATCAAGGTATGCTACATCCACAGCATTCCCTTCATCTATCAAGCTAGTAACTCTATCATAAAAAGAGATCAGATTAGTCTGGCATGACTTATTTTTGAGAAATCCATGTTGACTTCTCGTGATTACTGCGTTGCTTTCTAAATGATTAGAAACTGACTGCTTAATGATCTGCTCCAGGATCTTTCCGGGTACTGATGTCAGGCTGACTGGGCGATAATTATTTGGGTCCTCTTTTTTTCCCTTCTTGAAGATGGGGATAACATTTGCTCTCTTCCAGTCTGCTGGAACTTCTCCTGTCCTCCGAGATTTCTCAAAAATTATAGCAAGCGGTTCGGAAATGACCTCTGCCAGCTCTTTTAATATCCTAGGATGCAATTCATCTGGCCCTGGAGACTTGAATTCATCCAATGTGGCCAGGTATTCCTGTACCACCTCTCTACTTATTATGTACCTCATTTCCTCTGCTTCCTCCCCTTCTCCCCAACCGCCAGGTTGAGTGCTTGTATCCTTCTGGGAAAAAACAGAGGCAAAGAAGGTGTTAAGTAGTTCTGCCTTTTCTCTCCCCCCTGTGAGTAGTTCGCCATCTTCTCTGCGCAGCGACCCTATTGTCTCCTTCTTTTTCCTTTTGCTGCGGACATATTTAAAAAAACCCTTTTTATTGTTTTTAATGTCTCTGGCCAGGCTAAGTTCGTTCTGTGCTTTAGCCTTTCTGACTTCCTCCCTACATCTCCTAGCTACTTGCTTAAATTCTTCTTTGGTGGTTTCCCCCTTCTTCCATTTCCTATACATGTTTCTCTTAACTCTTAGCTCAGCTGAGAGTTCTTTAGTCAACCATTTTGGTTTCTTCAGATGCCTTCCATTTTTCCTCCTTATTGGCACAGTTTTAGACTGTGCCTTCAGTATCTCCTTTTTAAGGAACTCCCATGCCTCCTGAACTCCTTTCCCTTTCACTGTTCCTGACCACGGAATTCCAGCCAGCAGCTCCCTAAGTTTAAAGAAGTCTGCTTTTTTAAAATCTAAGATGAGTGTCTGGCTACACTTATCTTCTCCTTCCCACTGAATGCTAAATTCCAACAGGGCATGGTCACTCCCCCCTAAAGATCCAACCACTTCTACCTCATTAACAAGGTCATCCCTGTTGGTCAGGACCAGATCTAGAATATTTGATCCCCTTGTGGCCTCTTCCACCTTCTGGACCATGAAGTTGTCTGCAAGACAAGCAAGAAACTTGCTGGACCTTGCTGTCTTGGCAGAGTTTGACTGCCAGCATATATCCGGGTAATTGAAATCTCCTATTATTACTGTATCTCTCCTCTGTATCTCTTTATAATGCATTTGAGAATGCTTCCTTACAGGAAGTGAGGAAAGTTAACCACTAAGATCTGGTCTCAACATCTGGGAGTCAGTAAATATAAAAAATCGCCTTTCTGCTGTTAATTAGCTCCCTTCAGATGTTTTTAATAGATATTTTTGGATTAATCTTCTTATGTCCATTAGCCACAATTCTTAAATAATTTGCCTGGACATAATTAAACTTACAACCATGAGAAATGGAAAGAAAACACATTTTTCAGAATGATCTTCTCTGCTTCTTTTATGTTTTAATAAATATATGGTTGAAGTACTAAAATGAAACTTGAATTCTGTGAAGTGAATACACATTCTTGTGTGATACTGGAATCCTCTGCACGCTGCCGCCCCTCACGACTGGATTAAAATGAATGAAGAAACAATGGAATTCCAGAGCCTATCATTCTGTCTCTAGTGTGCATTGGCTTAGTCTGTGTTAAAATGTTGGTGTATAATAAAGTTCTCCCTCCACATTCACGAGTTTGATCTTCACAAATAATTATTTGTGGGATGCCCACTTGTCTGCCTTCCCATTCTCTTGCATTTTGTCCAGCTGCAGAAAAAGAAGGCAGAAAGAGGCTAGATGAAGCCAGTTGTTTTTCAGCAGCTCTAGTTTTGTCATTCATTCGCCTGTGTTTTTGGATTGTCCTCTGAGAAATAAATCTTGAATAATATATAAGTCTTTTTATTTCCACTTCTGGAATTGTTGGATATCATCTGGATACTGAAAAAGTGAGTACAAAGGAAAAGGACATATGGGTAAGGGATCTGGCCCTGTGTTTCCACTTATTGCAAATAGTGATTGACATTTGTAACCAAGGCTTATTAGCTTCTTTGATTTTTGATTTTGTGACCTTTTTAAGTGAGAAGTTAAAATCTGCTGGGAAATCACTCTGGATCTCCATTTTCACCTAATTGACAGAAATGTCTAATGAGATGAGAAACCTGATTCAGCTAGAAGGCTATGAAGTACAGCTCTAAATCTGGTACTACAAGTTCTCTGTTTTTGAAGGCAAGATGCCTAACAGATTTCCTAAATCTAGGTTTCTTATGATGGAAAGCAGATTTTGCCCAATTTTGAATCTTGCAAGAGAAGAGCAGAGAGGAATAGTCTAAACATGAAAAAGAAGCACTAAGTAAGGAACATTGTTATAAGAGTGGCTCTACCTAGTTGAAGTAATTGCAGTTTTCCATGTCAATATTTTGGATTTCATCCATTTCCAGACTATGGCCCTTTCCACATGCGGGCGGAGAAACGGGGTAAGCCACACTAAAATGGAGCTTACCTCAGTCCGTCGCCGCATGGAGCAGCGCGTTTCGCTGCTCCACACTCGTCGGCGTTCCGCGGCGTCCGGCAGTGCCCAAAATGGCGGCTGATGACTGGCAAAAGGGTCTCCACCAACTGGAGAACCTTGCCAGCTGGAAATCCCGCCCCCGGCAGATCTGCAGGCACGCCCTTGCACGCGCCTGCAAATCCACACCGGGCGCTGCGATGCGGCTGCACAGGGCTGCACGCCCCGTGCCTTTTAAAAAGCACATAAAAAGTGGTTTTTAAAAAGCATGTGGCGCTGCCACTTCCGGGCGCCCTAGCGCGGATTGCGGTGTGGAATTACTCTAAAGTAATCCACCCCAATCCACTTTACTGTGTAGACGACCTCCCACAGAGGTCGCGCTACCACGTGTTATTTCCCCGTGTGGAAAGGGCCTTTGTTATAATCTCTAGGAATGAGTTGATTTGTGATCTTTGGTGATCGTGATATCTAGGTATGTGAAACCAGAGCACTGCCATTGAAGACTAGCCATTTTTTGCCAGTCTACTTTTCAGACGGAGTGTTAAGACACATAAACTTGGATTTTGAATTATTAGCTCTAAACCTTGTGTACATGTCAAAAACATCTATGGTTGCTTTAGAAGTTGCAAGAAATTATTTGGGATTTTCAAAAAAAAAATAAAATATCATCTGTATAAAGATTCGCCTTCTGGTTCCTCTCACCTGTGTTAAGTCCAGTGATGTTTGGGTTATCTCTGATTGAGCTAGCCAGAGGCTCAGTTGTAAGGGTGAATGTGGTCATGGGGGCATCCTTAATTCCCTGATGTAGCTTTATGGTTGGTAAATCTAATCTGTTCACAGTTATAATAGCTCCTGGGTGTTTATATAGAATTTCTAAGATTTTCATGAATTTCTTCCCTATTTTTTTTCTTTTTTTTTCTTTTTTCTGCTTTTAATGCACCAAAATGGCACCCCCTAGTCCACCCTGTTGAAGGCCTTCAGTGCATCCAGGGATATAAGAAATTACATCCAGTGATATAATTTGAGGGGATTCTGACTACCAGGGTAATTGCAACTAGAAGTAATCCGGGCACTAGGAGTATGTATATGAGTCATTACTGGCATGTGCTTTTTTTATTCCAGTGAGTTTATTTTTAAATTGTGTGTCACTCAGACCATTGTTACCTATGTTGCACTATTTCAAAGAAATGCAAGAAGAATTCACTCATTCCACTGCGAAAGCTTTTACAACTTCTTCTGTTCCTCTTTGTCACCACATTATTTTTTTCCAGTGCCTGATACACCTGGACTGGCAACAGATAGAATTATGGAGTTTATGCTGTAGTCCTTTGGATATAATTCACTCCATTATTAATGATTAAAATGTGTATTTCACTGTGAGGAAGCTCACAAAGTGGTTTACAGGTTTTTTTCCTAAATGCCAGCAGTTTCCCCTTCAAGTATGCTTAGAATCTGAGTAACTGGACAGGATGGAATTAAGAGAAGCCAAATTACATTTAGTACATATAAAATCTAAAGTATTAAGAAATATTTGGATCACACTACACTCAGCTTGTGAACAAGGGGTCCCAGCTTGTAAACAGGGGGCCTTTGTCTATTGGGAGGCAATAGACAAATATCTTTAATAAACAATACAGTAAACATTGTGCCTAAACAAGGCCTAATACAAAGGTGTGCTTTCTATCAATTTGTGATACCTGCAGACAACATGGAAGTAGAATTGTGGGGAAGCTGAAGCCTTTTCTCACTGCAACTCTAGATTTGAAAGGCCATTTGATAAACTGCCTACTGATGAATACTTTTCTACCTTGGTCCCCCACACTTGCCCAACAGAAACAGCAATTGTTAGTGGCAGCAGTTATCCAGTTGAGCCATCGTTTAAATTTCGTACAGTATTTCAGATCAGTGCTGTTTCAGGGTACTGTGAAAATGTATACGGTGTCTCCTAAGATCTAGCAGAGCTCACTTTGTCATTTTTCATAGTCTTTTAAAGCTGTTATACTGCCTGGTATTCTTTTGAGTGGAGTGCCAATAAAGAGGGATCCAAAACAGTCATTGATGATGGAGGATACTGAGGTTCTGGCAGCTAGTAAAGGGTACCCTTTGCTTCTCCTGTGTCATTAGTTGTGACAAAGTTCTGGGGGTGTGACTATCTGAAGTGCTAGTGCAGCCTGGAAGCAGGTTGCCAGGGAACCAAAATAGCTCCTCAGGAGCAAAGCCCAGCCCAGTAGTGTGTGGGAAGGGCTGATGCCTGAGAGAAAAAGTCATATAAGGCTAAGTACCTGTGTATTCATTCCTTCAGTGAGAACTTAGCAGGGAGCTAGAGTGTAGAGTTCTTCAGTCAGCCAGGGTGTGTGGCTGTGTTGGTAGATTAAATTCTCAGTGGAAGCCTGGTGAGAGGTAGAAGACTAATTGCACCTTAGTCGAATCTGGTCAGAGAGTGTGGTCTATATTGGGGGTTGAGTCTTTGGTGGGAGTTCAGCCAAAGAGCTGTTATATGATACTTGTGCTATGTATGAGAGTCTAAAGATATAAATGAACTGTCTAAAAAGTGCACTGAGGAAATAGATCAACCTGGACCTGCAGGTTTGAAATCTTAAATTCTACTTTTTTCTGATTGTTATATAAGTAAGTGTTACAGTTTATTTTTATAAATACTGACTCACCTGAGTTGTATACAGTATATAAAATAACACAGAAAACATGCTACCATATAACTATTAAGTAGCTCAAAAAAATTGAAAATCCTCAGTCTTTTACACAAAAGTGGTGCTATAAATGGGAAGGCAGAGTTGTATGGTGAAGGCAAGGGACTGTAGGAGATTGGGAGCTACCACACTAATCTGCGAGAAGTAAGGACTTGTCACACCAATGTACCTGCATTTTTATTGAAGAGACTGAGATCCTGGCAGCCCAAGGCTAGTTTAGACTAGTGTGTCATGGGATGTGAATACCCTTTGCTAGTTGACTGGACTTTAGTATACCAAAAGAGAAGACTTTGGTTTGCCTTATCTGGTTTATGAAGAAGTCTAGTGTGACTAATTTAATAGACCCATCTTTTTTAATGTGGTACCCTCCAGATGTTTTGAAGTGCAGGTCTCACTAACCCAACCAGCATGGCCACTAGTAAGGCCCGGGTGGGAATTGTAGCTCAAACTTGTACAGGGTTACATGCTGAGGAAGGCAGAAATAGATACTTCGTAATTAGTTTGAGAAATACAGTACACCCTTCATGTTCACAGGGGATACGTGAAGAGAACCTCCACAAAAGTGAAATAGCCACGAATAACTCCCCCCCCAGCACCCCTCCTTCCCTGCACATGTAGCCATGCCCAGTCATCACTGGCAACGGGCAGGAGATGGGAGGGTGAGAAAAAAAATCTTTCCTCCCCTTCACTCTCCCCCTGTCTGCTGCTGGGGTGATTGGTCTTGGAGCTGTGAGCAGGCAGATGGTGACCAGGAGGAAAATATCTTTCTGTCCCCTCGCCATCTCCTGCACCCTGCTGAAGGGCCGATTGTGCCAGAGCTGCAGGCAGGCAGATGGCGAGCCTGATTGCACCAGCGGTGACCAAGGTCATGCACAGGACAGGTGATCGCTCTCTCTGCATGCCCCTACTTGTCTGCTGCCAGCAGGCAGAGGCCCGGGGACATGCAAGGAATGGGCAATCGTCCAAGATGGCGCTTCCTACATGCTTCCCCCACCCGCCCTCGACAGGATCTCACCAGTGGCAAGCTGGAGAAGAGTGAGGAGAGCGAGATCGCACTCCTCGCATGCTTCCCCCATCTGCCCTTGGCGCGATCGCATTGTTGGCGGCCCAGAGAAGAGCGAGGAGAGTGAGATCACGCTGCCTGCATGCTTCTCTCACCCACCCCTTGGGCAATCACGCAAGGGGTGTGTGGGAGGAGAACGGGGAGGTCAAGATGGCCCTCCCCACTTCCTCTGCTACCAATTGGTGGGATCCCTCTGGTGGTGCAGGGGAGCAGAGGGGGGAGTGTGAGATTGCCTTCCTCACTTCCCTTTGCCACCCGCCCTGGCACGATGGAGCCCTCAGCTGCCTGGAAGGGGGAGCTGGGCAGAGGAGATGCCCCCTGGATTTCACTCTTCCACCAGCTGCCATTGCCATAGCTGGTGAGGGAAGTGCAGGGGAGGAGATCTTCTCCTTGCATTAGGGAATGGGAGGGGGAAATGGGGGAGGCAAGCCACCTGTGAATAATCAAATCTGTGAGTCTCAAACTCGCAAATATGGAGGGAGAACTGTAACACTTTAATGATTGTTGATTGGTTTTTTTTGTTTTTTTTGTTTTTGTGGGGCAGGAAAACATTTTGTAGAGCACTTTGAGCAATTCCTCTTTGTGGAGGGAAAAAGCATGATATTTGCTTTAGTTGTTGGACCCTAGGGTTCTAGTTAAAAAATAGTAATAAATTAGACAATCCTGCCTACTCCTACTGTAAGATTCATATTATATAAAATATAAAGCAAAGGAATGGTAAAAATCATGGTGGTCAAGTCAAATATTTGTTTTTGTCTAAACCAAAACTTTGTCTTTTAGCTACATTGAAAACAAGTTGTTATCTTTGAAGTTCAGCTCTGCCACTCAGTTCGTCCACCTAGGGCTTATTCATTATGTTTGAAATCAACTTAAATGCTTCAGCTCTGTGTACAACTGAGTCCTCTCAACTGATTTTGAGTTGGCCGCATTTAAGAACTCAGGAAGAGCCCTGCTTGATTAAACCAAAGGTCCATCTTGTCTGATATATTTGATGCTTCTGTGAAGCCAGAAACAGAGCATGAAGGCAAGAGCTGGCTCCCTCTGCAGCTGGTACTCATTAGTGAAGGACAGTGCTCCTTTCTACATGGGGGTTTACCTAAACACCCTGATATATTGTTCATCAACTTTATAGGTCAAGTTTGCACATACAGTAGGGTGTGTTGTTAGACTGTACCATCTCAAAACTGTTGGGGAGCACCATATTTTTAAAAATATTTCTGAATGTAAGAAAACCCCTCATAAGGAGAAAATGAACATGATAGGAAGTAACATTTCTCCTTGATGTGCTAGTTTGTTTACCTGCTGGGGTTATTGCTGTTACTGAAGGGAACATTTAAAACAGAATGTCCCATCTGCATCTGGAAGTCGTTCGGTATACCAGACTATCTCATTCTGCTGCAGGGGTAGTTCAGACCACAGTTGGTATGCAGAAGAACATGGAGTATGTCTTGTAGAGGAGTCTTCAAAACATACAGATTCAGCATCAGATTCAGACTAATATTTAAAAACACTGGATGCCACAAACCAAGATAAAATCAGTTTTTTCTTCTTCTTTGGAGAATGTTGAACTGCCTGCATCGACTAGAGGTTCAGCTGCTTCACACCATCTGTATCACCATTTAGTTCAGCATTTGCTGTGTTAAACTATGCAACTGTGATCACAGATTAATGCTTGTCTTTGTGGTGGGGGGAACCACAGTGAAATGCCTGGACTTTTTCAGTACTCTATAGCATAAATTGATGGCATCTGTTAATGGAAACAATTATTTTCCTCTTATATACTAAGGCTTTACTCTCTACGTGCATTAGTATTTTTTGTTGAATTACAGGGAGGTATGGGTATGCTGGAATGTCAGTGTGCGTACAAAACATCTGCCTGCCAAGCTTGGAACTCCTGTCCTAAATGCATTATTCATAGTGAACACTATTATTCTTTAGTAAATGATTTTAGATTTAATGCCATAGCATATTTGTAAAATGCTGATAAATGTCATTAAAATATGTGGTACTTGTAATTGAGGTCTATTCAGTGGCAGGATGGGGAGAGAATGAATAATTCTGTGGTGATAAATATTTGTGTCATACCTTCTAGAATTATTCCCATGTGCACTCTTCATAATATTTAAAACAGAGTCAGCCTGGTGTGGTGGTTTGAGTGTTAGGCTACGACCCTGGAGGCCAGAGTTTGATTACTCACTCAGCCATGGAAACACACTGGATGACCTTGGACACATCACACACTCTCAGCCTCAGAAAACTGTGATAAACGTGCATTATGGTCATAATGCATGAGTGAGCAATGACTTGAAGGCACACAACAACAGCAGTCTTTACAACCTTGCTGTATTGTAGCAGATGGTGGTGACACTAGTGGAGTTCTCTCTTCCATACCAAATAGTGGGTTTTGGTGGAGAATTTTCATTGGAATCCCCTTTGCATAGACAATGGTCCCAGTCCTGAGATGGCCTCTCAGTAACTGCTATTGATAGTTCAAACCAATGCTTGAAGTAGTGGTCCCAGGACCTATGCTTGTTGTTGAGCAGTTGGTTTACAGGAAATACAAACACAATTAAAGCCAGTGAGCAAATACATGGGGTGAGTCCCTTGCACAATGGAAAAAATTGCAATATCTCATTTGAGAACAACTACAGTTGGAAAAATCTGTTTTAGTAGTGTGTAAGAGTAAACTATCCATCCAGTGCACAAGTGCCTGAAAGTAAATTGACCTATGTTCTCTTCAGACATTCAGTATGCATAGGCTTCTTCTTAAATACAATCTCTCTCTCTCACTCAGGCAATCATTCTCACACGCACACACACAGCATGTGTCTATTTATGTTGTCCAACTCAGACTAACACTTCATGTATCTTATGAAATGACCTCTAGTCCAATTCTTCTGAAGCTGTCTGATGTGATGGACTTTAGGTTTTTTCCTACATGTGCCAGGGACCAGTGGCATATTTATGCCATATTATTGTTGCAGTTTCCTGCAAAATCGTTGTGGACTGGCATTAGTCCAAGAACTCTGGACCATACTTGTAGTCTCCAAAAGTTTGTGCCACAATAGAACTGTGAATATTATTCTTAGTTCCTGATAAATTCTCACAGTTATATTTATTACATTTTCTCACTTTCTTCCATAGAGGTCAGGGTGCTATAATAGTGCCCTTCACACAGTTTTAACCTCACAGTAATCTTGATTAGGAAGCTTAAATTAGACTATTTATAGTGATTGAGATATATGTTACAGGTGATACAGGTGAAGTCAGATAGCCAGTATTAACAATTAATTCACAGACATTAGCTTTTTATTTAACAGTCTTGGAATCATGTTGATATGTTCATGTTTCTCTATTTTTAATTCCAAAAAAGACATATGAAATATTCTTTTACTTCTAAAAATTGGTTAACATGACAGTTACTGACTGTTGAATGAGTAGATAAAGTTACATGGCAGTTATTATCATTATATACATCTGTTTTAGACTGATACAGTTCCAATTTTGCCAAGGAGCCATAGTTCTCTTTTTCAGACAAGAAACTGTTATGAAGAGCTCATAGCTAGAATTACCTGTTTATGACATTCTTAGTCTTATTTTCTTCTGCTAGGGAGACCTCAGTATGACATAGAAATATGAATAATTAAAAAAATGTTCAAGGTAACCTGTAATTAGGATGATTTGTGTGCTTTTGATGCCCTTTAAAAGAAAAGCCTTTAAAAATTATAATTATATAGGTTTCTGAGTACCCAAGCAGCTAACCTTCATAATTATACTGTATACATATATACTCAAGTGTAAGTCAAAAAAATTTTTGACAAAAAAGTCACCCCAGAGAATCTGGATTGACTTATCCACAGGTGATGAACAGATTATTCCTGCTGATGAGATTGGTGCTCCCCACCATTTTGAGTACTTGACTTGGAGTGAAGTGGTGGCAGCCATTCTCGGGCTGACAGGAGGATCAATCCACTATGCCTGATAGGGGCTTACTGTACAGTGAGTGCTCCCTTACCATGACCTCCACATGTACAAATGTGAGGTCACTCAAAACATCGCGTCCCATTATAGTCAATGGGTGCAGCTGGCATGCACATGCCATGTGTATTGATTATAACAGGATGTGATGGTTTGTGGGTTTTTTTGTTTAATGTGGGGGTTCCTGGAACCACATATATGGAGGGCAGAGTATGTAAGCCTCGCAAGGCTTTTCAGCCTCATGAGGCTTAGCCAGGGAGCCCTTATTAAAAATGACCACTGTTCTGTTCTGCTCTGCCTTAAGTACTCAAAATGACAGGTGCTCTGCATTCTTCAGCCCCCCCCCATATTGCTACTGAATGCCACTCAGGCTAAAAAGAAGGTGATGAAGGTGGAAGGGCTGACTTTCATTCTCCAGTTTGGGCAAGGGAGGGGGTATGGAGTTGGAATGCTGCTTACATGCCCTGCTACACCAAGAGGGGCTTCTTGCCTTTGCCTCTTGTTACTGCCTTTATGCTGGGTCTCTTAATGTGGGCAGGTTGCTTTCTCTACCCTTATCTGTATTTGTATAGATGTAGACATTTTAAGATCAGCAATGCAATTTACATCACCATTGTAACCCCTCAAATAAACAAGTCCTCTTCTTCTCTTTAGCTCTTCCTAAGCATGTTCCCACTATGCATTTTTAAAAAGAGAGGAAAAGATTTGTTTTCTATATGTCCCTAAGTTTTTCCCTTGACTTATGTATGGGTCATAGTGAAATCCATAATGTTGGCCCCAAAACCTGCCTGTGACTTATACATGAGTATATATGGTATTTGCTTCTGAAGACTGGAAAGAGTGTTAATTTCAAAAATAACTCTTCCCTGTATTTTCTCCACAGATAACTACCAATAAATTGTTGGAGAACGTAAAAGGAATGGAGTCGCAGAGACTTTCTTGTCCCCCTGCTTCAATTAATGATCAACCAGTTCACCTCGCCTCTTGCTTTCAAGCCATACCAGCAGCACAAAATCTGTCAATTAGTCCAGTAGTTCTCCAGCCTGAGCAAGCACTCTCTCAGACTATATACTTGAAAGCTCTTACAATACCACTTTATCAGCCTACCCAGTCGGAAAGCATTCAGCCAAGCCACAAGCTACTCACAGGCCAAACCAGTATCACTTTAGACAATAGTAATATACCTTTAATTCTACACCCACTTTTACATTCAGAGGAAACAGATCATCTTCAGACAAGCATTCAGAAGCAACCTGGAACAATAAAAATCATTAGTGGCTTATCAGTTTTGCCACAAAATTGTTCTCCATGTCCACCACTTGGAAGCCCAGGGAAATGCAAGAATGCTGGGAAATACCTTTGTAAACATTGTGGGCGTGATTGCCTGAAGCCAAGTGTTCTTGAGAAACATGTGCGCTCACACACAGGTGAGAGGCCTTTCCCATGTACAACATGTGGCATTGCATTTAAAACTCAAAGCAATCTTTATAAACACAGGAGAACTCAAACACATGTCAACAATGCCAGATTACCCTCTGAGTCTGAGAGCAGTAGTCCATTAGCAGAGAATGAGAAGGTGACTGAGACCATTGGATCCCCCCAGAAAGCAAAAGCAAATGATGGAAACTGTGACAACGCAAGACCAGTGATTATACACGCCGCTCCAGAGTCCATTGCTGCAGTAACCAGTGAGAAAAATCCTATTGATACTTCATCACCAGCAATTAATGGTTTATTCCTTGTATCTGAAAGTCAGTGGACAATGGACAACTCTTGTCATGGAGGGGTAAATCAGAATGTCTTTGAAAAAGAGGCCATGAAAGATCCAGCAACTCCACTCCAGAAAAGGAAGATCCAAGAGCAAAGGTATCAAACTGTAAGTAAGCACAGCCAGTTGCAGAGGCAGCAGGCCACATATTCAGAGAAGCTATGGGACAGCAGATTTCCAGATTCCAAGCTCAAGAAATGTGAAAGCACTGACTCAGGTTATCTGTCACGCTCTGATAGTGTGGAACAGCAGATGCTGTCCCCTAGCCCTTTGCAAAGTCTTTGTGAACACAGCACTGAGTCTGAAAGTGATATAGCCATTACCAATCTCAGGTGTACACAAGGAAATATGTCAAAAGTAGATTCTGCTGAGAAGGCAACAGGAGGTATAATCTTAGAGAAAAAGAAGTTGGAAGAACATATCTCAAAGCTAATCTCTCATAATAAAACTGTGGTGGATGATACCCAATTGGATAGTGTTAGGCCCAGGAAAACAATTTTGTCTAAGCAAGGTAGCATTGACTTGCCAATGCCTTATACATACAAAGACTCATTTCATTTTGACATACGTCCACTTGACTTAAACAGGAAGAAGAATCTCTCTCAGTGCACAGCCAAGTCTGTCTTCACAAATGTGGAAAAATCAAAGCCATTGTTTTTTCACTCAGTCCCCACTCAGTTCTCAACAACAATAGATTGTGTTCCTGTTACCAGAAGTAACTCTCTGCCTTTTATTGAAAGTACAAGGAGAATTCAAGACCAAGTGGATATTTCAAAAGTACCTTCTAGAATGCCCCCAGACACAAGTTCTGCTTTGTTACCTAGCAAAATATTTTCTGCAAGTATGGCAGATTTTCCTAACAGTCATCCACGAGCACTTGTCAGACAGGCAGCAGTAGATGACCTGCCATTAAGTAACACCAGTGAATGTTCACTCTCTTTGGAAGAGATGAAAGGAACTAAAAAGTCTGGACTTGGAGTAGAAGGAACAAGCACAAAATATAAGAAACCAAGTCAAAGAAAAGTGAAAATGTTCAC